>CM035170.1:116383673-116895204 GCA_020205615.1 Panax quinquefolius
GTTTACAGAATTTAAATTCTGTTTTAGACAATTTTTTTTAAAAAAAAATCTGTTTTTGAATTCTATTTTTACAAAAAAATGTTAAAAAATCTGTTTTTACAACAAAAAAAAATAAAAAAATCTATTTTTAATTTGAAAATTGAAAAAAATCAGCTTTTACAAGTTTTTAAACACAATTTTGTAAAAAAAATTGTATTTTACAATTTTGTAAAACACAATTTTATTTTACAATCTTTGTAAAACAGATTTTTTTTTTTATAAAAAATGTATTTTACAATTTTGTAAACACAAATTTATTTTATAATTTTGTAAAAACAAAAAAATTAATTATTTTTGTAAAACATAATTTTTTTTTTGAAAACAGATTTTTACAAAAAAAATCTGTTTTATTTTTTAATTATTTTATTTTAAAATTAATTATTTTATTTTATTTTAAAATTAATTATTTTATTTAAAATTAACTATTTTAAAATTATTTTATTTTATTTAAAATTAATTATTTTTGCCAATTTTTAAGATTAAAAGACAATTTGCACCCCAAACTCAGGTTATAGCTTTGGCTTAGGCCACTTTCGAATTTAATAGGTTAAGTGAAGAAAGTGCATTTTGTTACGTATAATGAAGTTTGGGGTGTACTTAGATACCTTTTTCGGTTTGGGGTGCAAAAGTCAACAATGATGTAAAGTTTGGGGTGTAAATTGTCTTTTAGTCATTATAATATTGAATCAATAAGATTCCTTTGAGTCACTAAGTTTTGGCAGCTGTCACTAAGACAAAAGGGTCACTCAAACCTCTTCAAGTCATTTAGACTTGGTAACAAGATGGTCACTTAGACCAACGAATCACAATGAGAAAGATGATTTCTGAGTTGTTACTAAGTGGTGTTAAGCACAACTTCTGAATGACTTAGTAGTAAAACAAGATGTTCTTCTTTCGTATAGTAGAGCTTTCTTGAAACTTGGGCAGAGGTTCAACTTAATGTTTGTGATTCGTATTATTTGTTTGAATTTTCATGCCCTTTTATAGATGTCCTCGAGACTTTCCTGTTGTAAAGTTTTCGTTGTGCATTTAATGCTCCGATCCTAGAAGATTTTGATGTTGATTTTCAAAGTGGATGTGTCAGCTTACTTTCGGCTCTTATAGGTCATTTCTGACTTCTGCAGTACCTACCACGTGGTGATGTTACATCAGCACAGTAGTTGTTAGACACATCTTAATCTGATCTTCAACTTGAATTTAGGATTATTGGCAAACATCCCGGGCTTTTCACTCTGCAAAGCTCCTCATTGGCAGTCTCATGTCATACTTAACAAGCTCTATAACTTTGACTGATCGTACTGTTCCATGAAGATCGTAGAGTTTTAGGCTTGTTTCACTCAACGTTCTGAACTCTACGTTCTGCTCTACAATCGGCTTGTTCTACGAATTGAGAGACACTATGTGGTCTACTCTATGATCCTTGAGTAGACTATGCGATCTTTACTTCACCTTAAGATCGTTGAATTAACTCTACGATTCTTGTGCAGACTCTACGATCTTGAATTTTGCTTTACGAACTTTTGGTAGATTCTGCAAACTTGCTTCACTTTACGCTCTTATAGTGAATTTCAAACTCTGCAATCTTTATTTAACTTTATGAATTCCTAACATACTCTGCGAACTTGCTCTGAATGTTCTACGATAGCATGACTAACTCTGCGATCTTCAATAGACTTTACGATTTGCCAGAGTAGCTTTACAATCGTTAAATCTGACTAAACGATCGATTCAAAGCTATCGTCTATACAATTGTTCTGCTCAATAAATCAACTTAACAAGTTTGATTTTTTATTCTAAGTCTTTGTACATCAATTTCACATTTAAGGTGTTTACAAAATCTACTGATACAAATATACATTAATACTATCACATCATCATCAAATCAAACATGCAATACCTAACAAAATCTTTTTGAAAAAATTATTTAGAAAATGGAAATAATGGAAGTATTACAAAATGATAACAATGAATACAAAATAATTTGTTATGAGTACTCGTGAACATGTCATATTGGGCCAGATCCCACATTAGTAGTATGAGATATAAATGTGTGGTTGATATAGGTTTGGATCTCCCTTTTTAGATAGCTATTTTTCATGAGGAAATATATATTTTTTAGCCAACTATCCAAAAAATTAAGAAGGATAGTTAATGCATGGTAAAATTCATGAATTCTTTTCTTAAATAAAAAGATACCTATTTTTGTTAAAGGAAATTGATATTTCTACATGATTTTTCGATATATTTTTATGAAAACCGTCGCTATAGATCTTTTATAACGACGGTCTAAACCGACGATTTTTACCGTTGGTATACAACTATAACGACACTTTTCATGTGAAAACATTAAAAAGTCTGAAAATATCAACTTCCTTTGTTAAACTACCTCCTTTTCTAAAATGAGAGTCATCTTTTTATTAAAAAAAATTAATATTTTTAAATATATATATACCTAGACATAATTCTTCAGATATTTTTATTCGTGTAAACTTAAAAAAAAATTAAAACTTATTATGAAAAGGGGCCACAAGATTGAGGTAATCAAACAACTAAATCGAATTGAACCACCATATTTTTATAGAATTGTCTCACCCTTCTTTGTATAAAAATATAATAGATAAGATTAACTGCTTCAATGAGTTTTTTATCTTGACTAGAGGAGATATTAGAAATTTTTCTAATAAACTTACAGAAAAATATTATAAAGTTGTGTATATATATAGTTAAACAGCTTATATACTTTTATAAACAAAAACTTTAACTATGCATACATAAAGAATACTTAAAATAAAAGATTTCACAAATTTTCTTATGATTTGGTATTATGAAACAATTTTATTGATAAATCGAAAATTAGTACTATATTTTTATACGATTTTAGTTCACTATCTTTTGAATATTAAAATTTATGACTTTAATATCTTCAAATAATATAGTTTGAACTCTTTCTATATTTATTTAATCAATTGGAGAAATCTGCTCACTCAAACCTTTACTTAATTTTTTTCCCTTTTGGTTTATTTATATAAGCATTATTTTGGTGGGTAGAGCATAACTAACTGTTAACGATAGTTGAAGCAAATCAACCTTTCCATATCCCTGTCCACAAAATAATGTCATACTCTTCTCCATCTCTTGTCACCACCCCCTCCACTCTTCGCATACTTCCGGCCTCCGATCCGCCATACAAACTCCTTCAAAACCACCCATCTCTCAATCTCCTCTCCAAATGCAACAACATGGAAAGCTTCAAACAAGTCCACTCCCAAATCATCAAGACAGGCCTCCACAATACCCAATTCGTGCTTAGCAAGCTTGTTGAATTTTGCGCCGTTAATCCTTTTGCTGACCTTTCATATGCCCTGTTAATCTTCGGCACCATTGAAGAACCCAATCAAATTATTTGGAACACAATTATTCGAGGACACTCGTTGAGTTTGTCCCCTGTTTTAGCTATAAAGTTCTATGTTACTATGCTTTTATCGGGGGTGGAACCGAATTGTTATACATTTCCTTTCCTTTTGAAATCTTGTACGAAAATTTTGGCTACCCATGAAGGGAAACAAGTTCATGCACATGTTTTCAAGCTTGGGCTTGAGTGTGATGTTTATGTGCATACTTCATTAATTAATTTTTATGCTCAAAATGGTGAATTGGGTTATGCAAGATTAGTGTTTGATAGAAGTTCTTATAGAGATGCAGTTTCCTTTACGGCATTGATCACAGGGTATACTTCTTGGGGATATATGGATGATGCACGTGAACTTTTTGATGAAATTCCTGTTAAAGATGCGGTTTCCTGGAACTCTATGATTGCGGGTTATGCTCGAAGCGGCCGGTTTGAGGAGGCGTTGGCTTTCTTTAGGGAAATGCAAAAAGCAAAAGTTACACCTGATGAGAGTACCCTGGTAACTGCTCTCTCTGCTTGTGCTCAGTCGGGTTCCCTTGAATTAGGGGATTGGATAAGATCTTGGATAGAACAACATAGATTTTGTTCAAATCTTCGGCTTGTTAATGCACTTATGGATATGTATTCAAAGTGTGGTGAATTAGAGACAGCACGCACCTTGTTTGAGCGTATAACTCACAAGGATTCGATCTCATGGAATGTTATGATAGGTGGCTGTACCCATACGAGACGCTATAGAGAAGCCTTGGGTATATTCCAAGAAATGCAGCAATCAAGCCACGAGCCTAATGATGTCACTTTCTTAAACACTCTTCCAGCTTGTGCACATTTAGGTGCTCTTGATCTTGGCAAATGGATTCATGCTTATATTGACAAGAACCCCAATAAGTTTGACAATGCCTCTCTTTGGACAAGTCTCATTGATATGTATGCTAAATGTGGAAATATTGAAGCCGCACAACAAGTCTTTAATGGTATGGAGCCTAAAACTTTGACTTCTTGGAATGCAATGATCTCAGGGAAAGCCATGCATGGGAATGCTCATGGAGCCCTTGACCTTTTCATGGAAATGGTCAATGAAGGGTTCAGACCAGATGATGTTACCTTTGTTGGTGTTTTATCGGCTTGTAGTCATGCTGGTTTGGTTGATCTTGGCTGCCAACTTTTTAGTTCCATGATTGAAGATTACACCATTTCCCCCAAATTACAACACTTTGGTTGTATTATTGATCTTTTAGGCCGAGCTGGGCTGTTTGATGAAGCTGAAGCTCTTATGAAAAGTATGGAAATGAAGCCGGATGGTGCAATATGGGGTTCTCTGCTTCATGCTTGTAGGGTTCACGGAAATGTTGAATTGGGTGAATATGTAGCAGAGCAACTCCTTGAAATAGAACCTGAAAATGCCGGGGCTTATGTGCTATTATCAAACATCTATGCAGGAGCTGGTAGATGGGACGATGTAGCAATAATCAGAACAAGGTTAAATGATGTGGGAATGAAGAAAGTTCCGGGATGCACCTCCATTGAAGTGGATAGCGTCGTTCATGAATTTGTTGTTAGTGACAGAGCCCATCCTCGGAGTACAGAGATTTACAAGATGTTGGATGAAATAGATAAGCTTTTGGAAATGGCTGGGTATGTTCCGGATACATCTGAAGTGCTTTACGACATTGACGAGGAGTGGAAAGAAGGTGTTCTGTGTCAACATAGTGAGAGGCTGGCTATTGCTTTTGGGTTAATCAGTACAAAGCCAGGGACGACGCTGAGGATTGTTAAAAATCTTCGCGTATGTGGGGATTGTCATTCGGCTACAAAAATGATTTCCAAGATTTTCAATAGGGAAATTATTGCTAGGGATAGGAATCGTTTCCACCATTTCCGAGATGGTTCTTGTTCATGCATGGACTATTGGTGAGAAGAGAGAATGTAGACGCGCACTTTGGAGTGCTGCCTAAATTTTGTTAAAATCAAGCAGGCACAGTTCAAGACAATAAGATTCTTTTGTGGCTTTCTGGGTTGTTTAATGGATGGAATCATGATAACAGTTCAAATGAGGGTAATTACATCGGTGTACTTGCAGATTGGATGATCATTGTACTTAATTTAGGGAACTTTTGTGTCTGAACCTAATAAACTCAATATTTGATACCCTAAAAATTAGTTTTAATCTTTATAAATATACACTCTGCCTTGATACTTATGTAACTGGATCATATTTTATTGGTAAGTAATTTTCATATAGATTCATGTATATATTGGCATTAATATTTGATTAGGAATTATCTGATTCAAACATACAAGGTGGGGATATCTGTATATCATTCTCAATCTGGTAGTCAAGTTATCCCATCTTTATTTATGATTATATTGATAGATGTTGGATTTTTACATACTTAAAATAGCATCATAGGCTTAAGTTAACAGAAGTACAAATAGAGTTTTTAGGTCAAAGTAATTGCTCCATTTTCATGCTTCTATGTTACCGACTGAGGTTTGCTTGTTGAAGGAGTTTCGCCGTGCTGTTGCCAGAATAGTTTTGTCTGCAACTATGAAATATGCTGCACCGGCCACTGCCATTACATAATTAGCAGACAGATTTGATTAGCATCATGTTAATTGTAATGAAAGTTAATATATAGAGTAATTAATTAACCTGTGGAGATAATGAGAGCCTGAGCAGTGTGATTGAGATTTGCTCTAGCCCAAGGCAGCATCCTAGCACTAGCCAACTGCATGTTTTAATGAAATTCGATCGGATTAAATATTTTTCTTGTCGTTCGTTCGTTCTTGTATAATTTAGATTATTTTAATTTTTTTTAAGAGAAGTGGGTCTTGGGAAAAAGATATACTTACAGTTGGAATGGCAGTTGCAATAGTGGCAACCACAGCTGCCTTAGCTCCAGCAACAACACCTTCTGTAGATGAGTAGATCCAACCAACAAATTAGGCAGGCGTATATATGACATGATTAATTTTAAAGCAAGCAATTAATTATTAGCAGCACTGATCATGTGAGTTGTGACCAAATCTAATTAATACCAGTCGAGTAATCGATCATTTGGGTTTGGATTAAATTATGAAATTAACGAAACCCACCCTGCAGAATTAAGAACATACGTACGTACGTACCATGAGCACAACGCTTGGCCATGGCTAGCTTTTGGTCCAAGGAAACCAAGCTGTTTGTTTCAAGAGGAGAGTTGGCCGTATTTTTCGCCATTGTAGAGTAGGAGTATTTGGTTATGGTTATAGACGTTATAGAGAAAATGAATGCCGGTGGTTTATACTTGAGTTGGCCGGGTGGTGGGTGGGTGGGTGAGATCTAGAGACATGAGAGATACCATTAATATATAGTGTGTTGATGATTGATACGTACGTACGACAAACTTTGATGGTTTCAGTTGATATTTCTAACGTCGGACTCGCTTGTTTTCCTTTCCTTTTAATATTCATCGGATTACTTAGCTTCTTCTGTTCGTCTCCCGGCCTCCCCGCTTTCTTTTATCTTTTTCTTTGTCATTTTGATATATTTGGGAGTTGGGACGTACACAAAAAGTAGTTTCCCCCTTAAAACCATGGGTAAACCAAGCCTTGCCATGCGTAGGAACTGCAGAGTTCCTGAGATTGTCACACGTGTCCCAAACCAAGGGCTCGGAGGCATGGTTTACAGAGAGAGATCACCGAAACATGTTTGATGGGTTTCGGTTTTAGGCTCATGGTTTTTACTTTTGAGTGGAGTGGAGTGGAGTGGAGTGGAATGGGTTGTCGGCGGACCATTCGGATTTGGGATCCCATCCTCTCCGTTTCAATGTTCAAATTTAAAATTATTGGATCTAATGTTTAAAAATTATCATCAAATTTAAAAGTCACTAAACTAATTCTAACCAACTCGTTTAAAAGTCACTATAACTCAACTCTAGTCACCTCATTTAAAAATTATTAATCTAACTTTATCCATTAATTTAATATAACACTAATATATTATTATTATTATTATGAGCACTTTGTTATGTCACTCATAATTTTTTTTAATAATCATTTTATTTTTATTTTTATTTTTATTTTTATTGTTGTTGTTGTTGTTGATTCCTTTGGAGTTTAATATACATTTATAGACAAAAGGATGTTTTAATGACTGCTAATATACATTTAGACAAAAGGATGTTTGTTAAAAATATGGTTTTTTAAATTATTATTATTGTTTTAAACCTCATTGTCCATATATATATATATATATATATATATATATATATATATATATGCTTATAATTTATTTCTTTATGTTGTGTTCATATTTTGTTCACATAGTTTTACGTTTTATTTAAACAAATGAATACGCAATCTTAATTGTAAAATCAAATCAGAAAATAACACACTCAAGCAGTAAAGGTGCATGAGAATAATTATAATAATATTTCCAATGCTACTTTTTATCTTTTTCACACAAACAATTTATTATGTGTATTGAAAGTTATATTTTGTATTAAAATGGTTAAAATTATGCTTTACACTCGATATGATAAAAAAAGTTGCGTGTAAAATATTTCTTTCGTTATACAAGAAGAAATTCATTTAAATAAATTTAAAATTTTAGTTCATTACATGTTTATCTCTAAAAAATAAATATTACTCATTTAATAATAATTATATAATAATAAAATTATGATTATAAACTTTAGAATATTATGTTATTTTGTGAATTTTTCTTTTGCAAACTAAAAATATGTGAAATAAGGCTTTTGGTAAAATGATGATGATAATAATAATAATATGTGAAATAAGATTTTTAAATGAGATGACAATTTTAAATTTTAAATTTAATAATTTTAAATTGAAATGAGAGGATGGTGATCTCTAAACTTATTAATGTATAGTAGTGATCCACAATAGTTAGAAAAAGGCTCATGCTTTATAATATAGAATAGATAACTTAAATATAATATTTGTTGTCTTCTCTGTTTTTTTTTGTTAATGTGTTGTATTAATTAATTAATTAAAATTAATTTTAAGGAGTTGAGCTCATAAAAGAGCACATTTCCTGCCATCAGGTCCGGTGGGCGGTGGCTATGACCTTTAGGTTATGCTACACCTGTCCCATCACAGGGTACATGATTGGAAATCATCAATGAATGTGCGCCTGGTATATCTGTCAAACTGACACGAGGAATACTCCTACTACTGTTGATTAAGATAGGATATCACTTGTGCAATGCAATATAAGGTTTGGTAGTAGTATCTACGACTCAGCACGGAACTGTGACACCTGTACAACATACTGTGGATCAAATTGGAACACTGGGTCCAGAAGTTGCTAATGAGGTGTCAAGCCGTTATTGATGGACTACTGTCTTCTGTCTTTACGTGTCGCTCATGCACGGTTGGTCTTACGTTAGAGTCAAATAATGCTACTATCACATAAAAAAAAAAAAAAAATCACATAATGCTCATATTCATATACACATGCGCATAAATCTTCACTGGTACATATCCGCTTTCGGAGTTAATAATATCGTGTATGTGAAAGATTATGTGATAAAGAACATTTTTATTTAGAGTTCGTGAAAAAGTATTAGATAATTGAGACTCATTCTACACGGACATTATTATTGGACATTTTCAATATTTATGTCAACCGGAATTTTTATAGAATATAATATTCTTGTATATGTATCCAAATTACATCTAGAACATTATATTCTGTAAAAATTCCAGTTGAAATAAATACTATATATTTTTTGAGAGTCGCAAGAAAAAAAATAAAAATGTCAAATAATCTGGTCCAATAATAATGTCTGCCTAGACTTATTGTAGATAATTTTGTAAGTGACTGCATAAAAACGGGCTCATATATATGAATTAAAGATGTTATGCGAGTATCCTAAATTATCAACAGACTTTTCAAGCACATTGAAAATTCATCTAAGAGTTGTTTTATCGATCAAAACAATTATAGGAGCTCCCGTATCAATCACTTTCATTCCTCTCGTTATATAGCAGTAGTATATTAGTTCAAGGGGAGTATTATTTTTACATGTATTTTTAATATTTTAATATTCTTTTTTTTACATGAGACTCGATGTATATTTATCAACTTACATTAATAACTATATAAAAATATCAAAAATACATATAAAAATATCACTTTTTTAATTTAAAATTGGTGATTTGTTGCTTTTCCGTTAGAATTTGGACAACACTCGTATTGAATGCTATGCTGTTGGTGGAAAAACACTAAAACTACCAAAACAATTTATTAATAGTAATGCATTTTGTTTAAAATTGAGTCTTAATTATTATTTTTAAACAAAAATTATATGGACATGTTTGAACATAAATTTTTGAAATATATTTAAGTACTTTTTCCATTTAAAAAAATAGTTTTATTTATAAAAATAATATCGAGTCCATTGTTTATTTTACACTGTCCTCAAGTTTGACATGATAATAAAATTTCATGTAGTAAATTAAAAATTTATTATTTTTTTAAAGGTAAGACATAAAATAAAAGTAAAATACCAATATTTATAAAATTAATTTATATGTGAGACATTTTTACAAGAAATATCACATAAGAAGTATTAAACTTCAAAAAGTAACAAAAATAACTCCCATTTCTAAACAGAAAGCATATTTATTACACTTGATCCTAATAATTAAGTTTTGGATGCAGTTTTTTTTTTCATTCATTTGCTCTTTCATTCTTTTTCGGCAATGATAACTACTCCTACTTTAATAATGTTAATTAAGACGGAATGTAGTTTTTAATTACTTTTTCGTTTTAAAATTAGAGATAAAATTTGATTTTTAAAGTCAACGATTTACATATTAAATTTTAAAATTAGTACTGAATCATAAAAGTTAAGAATAAAATAAATTTTATGATTAATAATTTTTATTATATACTATACAATTATAATAATTGTATCAATTAAAATTAAATAAATTCATATTAATTTGAAATTTAATATACTGTGATTTGATCTCAAAAATTAAGTTTGATTTCTAATTTTGAAATTGAGGAGGAGTAGTTTATATGTATCAATTCTTGGTTTTAGTTTTTTTCCTTGTTATAATAAATTAGTGTATAAACTAGTTAAGTGTTTAAATAGAAGGTCGGCTATACAAAAAACTAGCTAGTGCGTGTCCACATTGAAAATGCTATTTTAACAAAAGAATATTACGAAGCATAATTATAATATATGAGATAGAACAAACTAATAAAGAATATCTATTTATAGAGATAGATGTGTAGAATTATTCTAGACTCTGCTAACCTTTATCTTATGTTAATACCGAAATATAAATTATTAATGATTTTTGAAAATTAATTAAAAAGATTTTTAAATTTCACATTATTAATTATTGTAGCGTTTAAAATTATATAAATTTGTATTAATTTTAAATATAAATATTTTAAACAATTTGTTTCAATAAAATTTTAATATATCTTGATTACATTTATCACTTACCAACATAGATTAAAACTCATTTTGAGGAGATATTACTTATTCCGTTTCAAAATTAAAAATACAAATACATTTATAAAACGACGATTTTTAAGTTTAATTTTATGTTCTCAAATAAATCTAGCATTAGTGTGACAACCCCAAAATAGATCCATTTCATCCAACCTATTCTGAGTCGTCAAATACATAGTACAGAAAACAACTACAACTTTATTACAACAATTGTCGTGCAAAATACAACAACACATATTCTATGAGTTTGGATACAAATATATACCAACTGTGACACTCATCCCAACCTTGGATAGCATGTCACAATAACACCTTACATAAAGGTATAGTCAAAAACTGTTTTAGAAATTAGAATCTTTGGGAAGTGCTCAAGGAAACCTTCGTACATGGGAGACCATTCTTCTAGGTTATGATAGATATCATATGGCCACAGAATTATCTTTGGTTGACCCAATAGACCCCAAAGAAAAACGAGAAGATTACTATCATATTCTTTCCAATGATGAGTCTTCTCTTGACATATCATTATCTCCACTGTCTCTAATTGAGAGTTATACTTCAACCAAACACCAAGATTATATAGGTAGTGCTCGTAGATATACTCAGTAAGTGGATGAGCACATCCCTGTCTTATGATGACACGAGGTTGTATGTCATTAGACATCTTGTATGATAGTGACAAAACACCCTTCCAACGTTGGGTTCGCCTCACCTATTTAATTTAGGGAGAACCTCAGCAATATATGAACCACCGATTCTATTCCCTCGTTATCCTCGTCAATTAAACCCACTACACTTTTATTACACGAAAGTAATTTGTGAAGCAAAAGGGTGAGCACAACTAGCTCAGTAAAGAATATCATGACTAAAGATAATTAAATTATCAATAGCCTTCATCAGTAATAAATCAGAGATGTAGCAAACTTTTCAACCATAGTTGCAGCGGAACAAGCAATCCATTAGAAGAGTCAAATAGACCATAAAGTCTATTATCTTCTTCACATTAAAAGTCCACCAACAATGTTTTATCCATGTAACATTAATCAACAGTTCCTTTCCACAATTATATGAATAACTCATAATCATAATTGTAATTCTAAATTCCTCTTCGCATCCAGGACGAAGATAATTTTTATCACATGTCTTTACCTGAAACATCAAAGATCATAGTTATACCAAATCACAGTTCCTGTTTATAATCATACTAACAATTTCATATTTGCACTACGGGCCAAAAATATTCATCAACAGACCATCTTTGCACTACAGGCCAAAGATATTCAACAACAGGTCATCTTTGCACTACGGGCCAAAGATATTCATCAACAATTTATCTTTGCACTACAGGCCAAAGATATTCCTCAACAGTTCATAATTGCACTACAGGCCAAATATATTAATATCTCAAAAATATATATAATCATTTCAAAATCTATATAAACCATAATTATAACCATGTTGATCAATTCACCTTTGCACTTAAGCTAAAAATATTCAATTGTAAATTCAATGGTCATGATCATACCGGTCACAATTCATCTTCACCTTTCATGGCCAAAGAGAACCCATAGTCATGATCATACCAATAATCTATCCATCTTTACACTCAAGTCAAAGAGAAATTTCTTCACCATGATTATAAAAATGTTATATATGATAATAAAACAATATAATCAACATATAGATTTAATCTCAAAAGTAAGATTCATAAATCAACGATAATTTGGTCGTAAAAAAAAGAAACCAATTTTTTTTTCGTGAATAAGACTTTCGTGAATAGTAACTTTCGTGAATAAGAATCTGAATAGTAACTCGTGAATAGTAACTCATGAATAGTAACTCGTGAATAGTACTTCGTGATTCATACATAAGACCGTATACGTAAATAATGTCATATACGTAAATAGTGTCATATACATGAATAAGTGCGAGTATACGTGAATAAGTAACCCCAACTCAAAAAGGTAGAAATTCCACAATAAGATCCATACCAATATGTCAGTATAATGATATTGAAAGAATAACATCATTATGAAGAATATAACATCCCTTACTATCCCTTACTATCCCTTACCATCCCTTACTATCCCTTACTATCCCTTACCTCAAAAGAGCATCACTTCTGACTGGATATCGGATATGACGTTGAAGGAAACATGCACTGAAGAATAAAAACTCACCAAGTATCTAAATACTCACAAAATACACTCAATAATCTAGAGTGAAAAAGAGAGAAAACTTATTTCTGGTGTGATTTTCAATTCTAACTTAGCCCTCTATTTATAGGAAAATGTTAGCACGCCGAAGCAGACTTGACCTGCAACCTGATGGCTTTACCTGCTACTATTCCACCCACCAAAAATCAGCCACCATCCCCAACAACCAAAAATGGGGACCACCCATTTTTAGAATTTTCCACCAAAATCATTTATAAACCTAATTTTCGAATCAGTCACCTCTTATAACAAATCATTCGTTCATTTTTAACGGTTCAAAATTTGTGAACATATATTCAACTTATATATGTATAAATATCCAAAAATCCCAACGATCCAACGGTCAGATTAAAAATTATAACTCACACAATAAAGCTGTAAGAACACTGATTTGATCTTTTAATACCTCCAATCCGATAAAATATTGATAAAATACCTCAACATTAATTCCTTCTTTTACAACCACATAAATAAATCCATCATTAATATCCACATCAAATAAATATTTCCTTATCATATAAATTAATAATTAATTATTCATAAATAATATTACAGACTCATAATTATGACAACCAAAGCGGTTCTGTGAAAGAGGGGCTTTTAATAAGGATTTCTCCTTCTCTGGCCGCAATTTAGGTGACCAAACCTCTCCTTAGATAGAACTTTCTAGACATTGCCAATAATGTTATCTAATAATATTATTCGAGATAATATGAATTATTGCTTCGATAATGGAAAATATTGTGTAGTGACAATTATTAAAATAATAAATAATATAAAATATCAACACAACAATTACTGAATTAATAAAATAAAATATTGAAGAGTAATTCATCGTAATAATTATTGAAAGTAAGTGTCTTCTTTACGTAAGGATCAATAATTCAACAATACTGTAAGACCCCGAATTTTATGAAATAAAAGTATTCAATTTTCCTATTTAGTAAATGGTTAAATTGATAAAAGGTTAAAGTTAAGGGTGATATATGAATTTTTTTAAAATACATGCAAGTGGTTATAAAATATTCATTGTTATTAGGAAATATTCGTTTAGTAAGTAGAATATTATTTTTTACGTTGGGAATATTAAATAGACGACGGTAGCGATCATTTAATGGGCCTCATAATGTAATAACCGCTCGGATAAAGAAAATGACATATTTGAGTTTTTATAAATAATAACAGAATGGTTACCAATTAACAACTTGTTGGAATACAATTGGTTAAAATACTGATAATATGCGTTGTTGCCGCACAAAGATAGCATACGGTTTTACATGATATTTTTGAATTATCGATTCTCTACGTGAAGGCATTACTCAATAATAGTTATAAGAATTGTGACGCCCCAAAATTAGGTATACATCACCCATCTTGGGTCGCCACTTACATGGCATGTAATTTAAATACAACTTAATACATAAATCGTGAGTTTAAATACAAATATCGTCTACTAGATATTATACAAACTCAAAAAGGAGTCCTCATTACAATTATTATCACACTATTTCACGCGAATAGTGAGGACTACTAATGCTATCTCGGGACCATCACTCGTTTCCCGACTTCGTCCCGGTACCTATATTCTCATTTCAAGAGAAACGGTGAAAGAAAGGGTAAGCTCAACTAGCCCAAGAAGAAATATTATGACTAAGATAATGCGAATAAATTATCAATAGTCTTCAACAATGTTAAACCGATAAAATACAATAGACAACCGGTTTAATCAGTGGCGGAATACGCAATCCATTAAAAGAGTCAAGTAGAAAATAAAGTCTACTATCTTTTAGGTTTTAAAAGGTTTTTCATCATTATATAATTTGAGACTCAAACTTTAATAAATATTCCACATCATCGAATCACCCCGCACTACGGCCAAGGATATTCTTTAAGTATCACGACCACAATTATTCATGCCTTCACGGGCCAAGAATATTTGTGTATTCATTAATGGTCATGATCATGCCAACAATCGCCCATCAATGCACTACTACCACCGAGGATTTTTACCACATCATTTGTAACATTACGGTCATGATTACACCGAATAGTCTTTGGTCATAATCATACCAAGTCCATCTATGCACTACTGTGCCATGAGATGACTTTAAAAAAATATAAACATGAAGATGATGACAATGATATAAGAATTCAATAAAACAAGTTCAAGAATTATTTTATCCAGAATTTTTAACGCCCAAATTGTCAACATGATCAATTGTTTTTAGAGAGTAAAATTCAAGAATGATCGGAAGAATATTTTTATGAAAAGATACTTAGATGAAACGCAAATATCAAGGATATTCTACTAATTTCTTGGGGTATATAAGTCAAAGTTTTAACCAATGGGTATAATAAAGAATGGAATAACAAAAGAAATCACCACGCATGCGACTTCAAGATAAACAAAGTTATTCCAATGTAATAATAATAACGGAACCAGTCGGTGTAAAACACATGATGGATGTTCCAAATGTAATAATAATAAAGAGGCGGAACCAGTCCAAGTGTAAAACACATGCAGACAGGATGTTCCAATGAGAATAATAATAAAGACGGAACCAGTCGGTGTAAAACAAATGCATGGATGTTCCAATGTAATAATAGAAGAATGTCACCAAGTATAGGTAATGGCCGTGATACAAAGTTATTCCAATGTAATAATAATAAATAGAATAACAACAGTTCTCTTCATGAATAAGAAAGAATAACACCCCTTACTTTTGGTAGGAGATTGAATCGCGCAGACGGTAAGAATAAAATACTCTTCTTCTCTCTCTTATTCTCTCTATACTTTTCTCTCTATAGCTTGAATGAATTCGTGAAAATAATGAAGCACTAGGCCTCTATTTATAGAAGATTTCTAGCTTAAGACCGCCGTGTGTGAAAAGGCAAGTGGCTCGACGAATCGATGATGTGAAAAGAAAAGTGGTTTCGGCCTTTTGTAATGTGAAACGACAAGTGGTTCGGACTTTCAGAATGTGAAACGACAAGTGGTTCGCCTTTATGTCAGAATGCTAAAACGACAAGTGGTTCGACGTCGGTAAAGGTAATTACTATTGACGGAAGGTAATTACTATTGATGAAGAGACTCTTAGATGATGACATACGAGCCCCCATAAAATAATCAAACTTACCACAAATCATTTTATTTTTAATCAACACATATTTAATCTTTCAACAATTATTAATCATTTATAACTTGTCGCCCTCAATTATTGATTTAATACTATAACATATTATACTGATGATAATCAGAATAATAATTGAATCAATAATATAAGAGATATGATGCAAAGAATTATCGTGAAGTAATAATTAAACATATTTGAATGACTTCTCACGTAAGCATCAATAATCAATACCGCAGCGCTACTATGCAACCATGCCAGACATCGTATTTTTACCACCGGATAGTTCAACAGGTTTTAACGGTAATACCTCGTAGTTATTTTTATAAAATATTTTTGTCGTTTTTCTCAATCCGACAATAATTTCGCTGGGGTCCACCAATGATTGAGCCGTTGCATTTAATATTCCCTAACAAAAAGAATATTCCCACCAAACGTAATATTTTATAACAACTCGCGATACTTTTTGCAAAATTTATAAATATTACCCACAACTATAACATTATATCAAATTTATTCCATAATATTCAAAAATAATATTTATAGAAAAATTCATCTTTATTTATAAAAGTTGGGGTCTTACGGTAATTATTATTCAATATTTTATTTTATTGATTCAATAATTGCTACGTTGATATTTTATATTATTGTTGTTTCAATAATTATCATCTGCATGAAGATTTCCATTATCAAATCAATAATTCATATTATTTGAATAATATTATTAGATAGCATTATTGGCAATGTCTAGAAAGTTCTGTCAAGGAGAGGTTTGATCACCTAATTGCGCGCCAGTAAGGAGAAATTCTTATTGGAAATCCCCCTCTTTCCTGAGAACTGTCTGGTTGTCATTATTGTGATTCTATAATATTATTTGTGAATAATTAATTATTGATTTATATGATAAGGAAATATTTATTTGATGTGGATATAAATGATGGGTTTATTTATGTGGTTATAAATGAAGGAGTTAATGTTGAGGTGTTTTATCAGTATTTTGTCGGATTGGAAGTATTAAAAGATCAAATTGGTGTTATTACAGCTTTATTGTGTGAGTTATAATATTTAATCCGACCGTTGGATCGTTGTAATTTATGGATATGTTATACATATATAAGTTGAGTATATGTCCACAAATTTTGAACCGTTAAAAATGAGCGTAAAATTTGTTATGAATTTTAAGAGGTGACTGATTCGGAAATTAGGTTATAAATGATTTTGGTGAAAAATTCTAGAATTGGTGGGCCCCACTTGTGGTTGGTGAAGAAATGTGCTGAATTTTAATTCAAATGTGGTGGGTGGGAATAGTAGCAGGTAAAGCCATCAGGTTGCAGGTCAAGTCTGCTAAAATTTTCCTATAAATAGAGGGCTAAGTTAGAATTGAAAATCACACCAGAAACATAAGCTTTCTCTCTTTCTCTCTCTAGATTATTGAGTGTATTTTGTGAGTATTTAGATACTTGGTAAGTTGATATTCATCAGTGCAAGTTTCCTTCAGTGTCATATCCGATATCTAGTCAGAAGTGCTGCTCTTTTGAGGTAAGGGATAGTAAGGGATTTTAAGGGTTATTATGTTTTTCAGTTCGTACTTCTTGACCTTCGTAAAATTCGAAAAATTTAAAATGATATGTTGATGAGTTTTATTGATTGTGTCCAAAAATGGTGATTTTTGGATGTATATATTAAGAGTTATGAATTTTATGAGAAAATACTATTTTAAAAGTAACCGCTTATAATTCCTTGTGCTTAACTCCAAAATTGATGAAATTTTTATTGGAAGTACATCTATATAATATCAGTGTACTCTGTGAATTTCGGAATTTTTGGATAAAAGTATAATTTATGATAAATGTCTAAATATTCGGCAGTTTTGGCCATATGAAAAATAGTAAATGAATTTTAAAAATTCTAAGAAAATATATGTTCAATATGGGACTATATTCGCTAAATCTCGTAAAAGAAATATTTTTGGAACTGATTTGGTATTTTTATGAAAATGGACTAGTTATGAATAAATGAGTTAAATATGTTATGAAGGAAGAAAATTGAAAAATATATGAGTTTATGGCTTGAGAATCATATATGTGGTATATGCAGATTTTTGATGAGGGTTTTGGTTATTGGTGATGAAATCTTTTAAGTTTGGCATTTTATGATGATTAAATGCATTATTTAGTAAAGTGTAAACAATTAAAATAAATTGTTTATAAGTTTAAGAAATGTTATTCTTTCAATATCATTATACCGAAATATTGGTATGGATTTTATTGTGGAATTTCTACCTTTTTGTGTCAGGGTTACTATTCACGAGTTACTATTCACAATAAAATTGATTTCTTTATCTGACCAAATTATCGTTGATTTATGAATCTTACTCTAGAAATTAAATCCATGTTTTGATGTTATTGTTTTTATTATCATATATAACATTTTTATAATCTTGGTGAAGAAATTTGTGTTTGACTTGAATGTAAAGATGGATAGATTATTGGTATAATCATGACTATGGGTTCTCTTTGGCCAGTAGTGCAAAGATGAATTGTGACTAGTATGATCATGACCATTGAATTTACAATTGAATATTTTTAGCTTAAGTGCAAAGGTGAATTGATCAACATGGTTATAATTATGGTTCATATAGATTTTGAAATGATTATATATTTATTTGAGATATGAATATCTTTAGCCTGTAGTGCAAAGATGATCTGTTGTTGAATATCTTTGGCCCGTAGTGCAAAGATGACCTGTTGTTGAATATCTTTGGCCCAGTAGTGCAAAGATGAATCTGTTGACAAATATCTTTGGCCCAGAAGTGCAAAAGATGAATTTATTAGTATAATTATGAGCAGGAATCGTGATTTGGTATAACCATGATCTTTGATGTTTCAGGTAAAGACAGGTGATGAAAATTATCTTCGTCTTGGATGCGAAGAGGAATTTAGAATTACAATTACGATTATGAGTTATACATGTGATTGTGGACAGGAATTGTTGATTGATGTTACAGGGATAAAATATTATTGGTGAACTTTTAACATGGAGAAGATAATAGACTTTATAGTCTATTCGACTCTTCTAATGGATCGCTTCGCTCACGCAACTATGGTTGAAAATTTTATCATCTACCATATGTTCTAAATCTCGATTTATTAATGTTGAAGGCTATTGATAATTTATTTATCTTTAGTCATGATATTCTTTATCGAAGTTAGTTGTGCTCACCCTTTTGCTTCACAATTCCTTTCATGTAATAAAAGTGTATTTGGGTCGAAATGGGGATAATGAGGGGAATAGAGCGGTGGCCATCATTTAGTAGTTATATTTGGTGAATCAACTAGGGTGAAGCGAACCCAACGTTGGAAGGGTGTTTTGTTACTTATCATACAAGATGTCTAATGACATACAACCTCGTGTCATCATAAAGAGGTTGTCAGGCTCATCCACTTCTTTGAGTATATTTACGAAAGCACTACCTATATAATCTTGGTGTTTGTTTGAAGTATAACTCTCAATTTAAGACAGTGGAGATAATGATAAATCAAGAAAAAACTCACCATTGGGAAGAATATGATAGTAATCTTCTCGTTTTTCTTTGGGGTCTATTTGGTCAAGCAAGGATAATTCTGTGGCCATATGATATCTATCATAACCTAGAAGCATAGCCTCCCATGTACGAAGGTTTCCTTGAGCACTTCCCAAAGATTCTAATTTCTAAAACAATTTTTGACTATACCTTTATGTAAGAAAAATATATGTTCAATATGGGACTATATTATGCTAAATCTCAGGAAAGAAATATTTTTGGAACTGATTTGGTATTTTTTATGAAAATGGACTAGTTATGAATAAATGAGTTAAATATGTTATGTGAAGGAAGAAAATTGAAAAATATGATTTTATGGCTTAAGAATCATATATGTGGTATATGCAGATTTTTGATGAGGGTTTTGGTTATTGGTGATGAAATCTTTTAAGTTTGGCATTTTATGATGATTAAATGCATTATTTAGTAAAGTGTAAACAATTAAAATAAATTGTTTATAAGTTTAAGAAATGTTATTCTTTCAATATCATTATACCGAAATATTGGTATGGATTTTATTGTAGAATTTCTACCTTTTTGTGTCAGGGTTACTATTCACGAGTTACTATTCACAATAAAATTGATTTCTTTATCTGACCAAATTATCGTTGATTTATGAATCTTACTCTTGAAATTAAATCCATGTTTTGATGTTATTGTTTTATTATCATATATAACATTTTTATAATCTTGGTGAAGAAATTTGTGTTTGACTTGAATGTAAAGATGGATAGATTATTGGTATAATCATTGACTACGGGTTCTCTTTGGCCAAGAAGGCAAAGAAAAGATGAATTGTGACTAGTATGATCATGACCATTGAATTTACAATTGAATATTTTTAGTTTAAGTGCAAAGGTGAATTGATCAACATGGTTATAATTATGGTTCATATAGATTTTGAAATGATTATATATTTATTTGAGATATGAATATCTTTTAATTTCAGTAGTGCAAAGATGATCTGTTGTTGAATATCTTTGACCCGTAGTGCAAAAAGATGACTGTTGTTGAATATCTTTCGCCTATAGTGCAAAGATGAATCTGTTGATTTAATATCTTTGGCCCGTAGTGCAAAGATGAATTTATTAGTATGATTATGAACAGGAATTGTGATTTGGTATAACCATGATCTTTGATGTTTCAGGTAAAGACAGGTGATGAAAAATATCTTCGTCTTGGATGCGAAGAGGAATTTAGAATTACAATTACGATTATGAGTTATACATGTGATTGTGGACAGGAATTGTTGATTGATGTTACAGGGATAAAACATTGTTGGTGGACTTTTAACATGGAGAAGATAATAGACTTTATAGTCTATTTGACTCTTCTAATGGATCGCTTCGTTCATTGCAACTATGGTTGAAAAGTTTTATCATCTACCATATGTTCTAAATCTCCGATTTATTCTTTCAAGGCTATTGATAATTTATTTATCTTTAGTCATGATATTCTTTATCGAAGTTAGTCAGGTTTCACCCCTTTGCTTCACAATTCCTTTCGTGTAATAAAAGTGTGTAATTTGGGTCGAGCGGGGATAACGAGGGAATAGAACGGTGGCCATCATTTAGTAGTTATATTTGGTGAATCAACTAGGGTGAGGCGAACCCAACGTTGGAAGGGTGTTTTGCCACTATCATACAAGATGTCTAATGACAAACAACCTCGTGTCATCATAAGACATGTGGTCAGGCTCATCCACTTCTACGAGTATATTTACGAGCACTACCTATATAATCTTGGTGTTTGTTTGAAGTATAATTCTCAATTTGAGACAGTGGAGATAATGATAAATCAAGAGAAGACTCACCATTGGGAAGAATATGATAGTAATCTTCTCGTTTTTCTTTGGGGTCTATTGGGTCAACCAAGGATAATTTCGTTAGAAGACCCCAACTTATTATTAATGAAATTTAATTTTCTCTATTTATTATTTTGAAATAGTAAGGGTTGATTTGATTAATGTGGATAGTTATGGGTAAAATACGCAAATATTTTAAAATAAGCTAAAGTAGTTATAAAATATTCATTGTTATTTGGGAATATTCGTTTGGTCGTGGAATATTAAGATCTGTCGGGGAATATTAAATGCGACGGGCGAAGCCATGTGGGCCCCATAACGAAAAAGCGATTGGATGAAGAAAACGACAAATATAAGTTGTTTAAAAATAACTGGCGTAGTTGTTCAAGTAATACTATTAAAATACTCGATGGTTAACACACAAGAAGATTACCGGTGATTGCACCAATTATTGATTCTTACGTAAGAAGACACTACTCAATAATGGTTACGAAGAATTCTCGATCAAGATTTTATTTTATTGATTTAATAATTCTTTGCGTTGATATTTTATATTGTTGTTGTTTCAATAATTGTCATTATACAAGATTTTTCATTATCGAAGCAATAATTCATATTATCTCGAATAAAATTATTAGATAACATTATTGGCAATGTCTAGAAAGTTCGCTCAAGGAGAGGTTTGGTCACCTAATCAATTGCGCCAAGAAGGAGAAATTCTTATTCGAAAGCCCCTCTTTCCTAGGTGAATCGCCATGTCACAATATATTGTGATTCGTAATATTATTTGTGAATAATTAATTATTGATTCATATGATGAGAAAAATATTGATTTTATGTGGATATAGATGGAGAAAATTTTTAATGTGACAATTGTTGAAAATTGAAATTTTATCTTTTTTGATAAAATAATTATTTAAATATATTATTATATTTTAATAATATAATAATGGTGATATTTTTACAACGAATGTGGGATATATGAGTATACTGAGGAGGAAGAGTATTTTTGTTGCAATAATTGTTTAAAACATGTTAAACATGTCGATTGGACCCCATTTATCAATTTGAAATTTGATTATAACTTGTAAAATCGTCTGCTTGTGGATTTCAACCAATTCCTATTTGGAATTTGGAAAAACTTTCTTTACGCAAAGTTGTAGAGAATTGAATTTCCTATAAAAAGTCGCGAGATTCAATTTTCCGACAAAAGGGCTATTTATTGTGAATTATTGAAGTTCAAGTTCAAATAATTGATTTTTTTTGAAGTTTAAATTATTTTAAATTAGAAAAACGTTTTTTCTTACTTTTTCTAGAAGGTGGCATGTGCTTATTGAGCTGAAATCAGATTTCAAGAGTGGCGAGGAATTTTGATATATATAATAATATTAAATTAAATTTTTCGCTTTGGTGTTCTAAGCAATTTCTATAAATAGGTGCTTAGGTTAGAATTGAAAATTACACCGTAAACTCAAGTTTTCTCTGCGTCTATATTATCTAGCGTATTCTTGTGAGTATTTTTAGTATACTTTGAGTATTGCTATACTGGTGTAAGTTCAAGTCATAGCTTTATATCCAAGTGTTTCAACTAGAAAGACTGTCTTTTGTGAGGTAAGGGATATTATTTTTTTCAGAATGATATTATTTCTTCAATATCATTATGTTGAAATATCGATTTGAAGTTTTTATCAAATTTGGAACTTTTGGTGTTCTGAGTTACTTATTCACGATATCAAGACTATTCACGATATCTGATCTTATTCACTTAATACTTGACTATTCATCGAAAAATAAAAATTTTCTTTTCGTCCAAAATATATATTCGGATACTAGCTTTGATTGTATCCATGTTTTGATCATTTTTGAATTTTACACCACTATAATTATTTTTGAGGTATTTTTGGACATGGATAAAACAAAGTACTAATCCTTAATCCTTAATCCTTAATCCTTGTCATTTTGTTTCTTTGGATTCGTTTTTTAAAATATTTTCATCATCCTCGGTCTTAAATGATGATATTATTGAATATCTTTGGCCCAGTAGTGCAAAGATGAATGATTTCGAAGAATATATTTGGCCCGTAGTGCAAAAGATGAACAGGTGTTTAGATGAACATGATTAATCGATGAATATCTTTGGCCTGTGTAGTGCAAAGATGAATATTTGATTCGGATATATATTGATTGATGTTACTGAGGATAAAAGATAGAGCGATGAACTTTTAAATTCATACATAGAAGATAGTAGTTTGCATTCTCTACTTAACTCTTCTAATGAATTATTATTTCATTGCGAATATTGATTTAAAATTTGTTGTGTATTCAGATTCTATTAAATTTTTCCTCATTGAAGACTAACGATAATTTGTTGTATATTATCTTAGTCATAATATTCTTTACCGGGCTAGTTGAGCTCACCCTTTTCCTTTTTGTTCCATTTTTCTTCTCGGAGGCGAGTAATATAGCGAGTACGAGTCTGGGGTATGGAATGAAAGTTCTAAAGAGAGTTGTTTAGTAGTCCTCACCATTTTTGTAAAATAATGTATCAATAAATGTGATGAGGATTTATCCGAATATAGATATTGTCTAGAAGATAATATTTGTATACAAACTCACGCTTTATTGTTGTAATAATAAAGTTGTAGTTGTTTCGTACCATGTATCGACAACTCGGAATGGGTGATGTATATACTATTTTGGGGGGCGTCACAGTTGGTATCGAGCTTAGGGATATGATCTCCGGTGGAGATCGGGGAATAGAATTAGGAGGGGAGAGACGAGTAAATCCTTCGCTAAAGGTGTCCTACCTAAGCTTATTTGTTAGTTGGTCAAGATATAAGGATATTATGTGATATATTGATTTCCTTAATTAACCCCTTGTTTTATGACGAAGATTTGAGAATGTCGATCGAGAATATTAACAATGGAAATGAGACCGTGGAGACGCCTGTACTCACCAACGAGGAGAACGTGCAACAGGCTGGCAATGTTCCTCCGTACAACAACACCAATGAAAGCGAGATGATGAACGAGGGTATGTTTAGAAGCTTTTTGCGATTCATGCAAAATCGGACGAGGAGACTCGTGTTCAAAATATAGGAGGAAATGATAAGAATTCACGGGTTGTCACAACCAAACAAACAGTTCAAAGAGTTGGGACCACCAGAATTTAAGGGAAAGCGAGATCCGATCATGGCGGAAACACGGGTCAAGCAAATTACCAAGATATTCGATGTCTTGGGATGCACGGAGGAACAGAAGGTTCCATTCGCCACCTTTATGTTCCGTGGCGAAGCGATCTTCGGTGGGAGTGCGTGAAGCGCACTCCATCCAAACAAGACTCAAGATGTCTTGGGAGACATTTCAGAAACTATTTAATGACAAATACTTTCCGAAAGTGTTCGTCTATATGAAGGAAGTGGAGTTCATCGATTTGAACAAAACAAATACGATTTGTCTCAAAGACGAGGCAAAGTTTGCAGAGTTATCCGTGTTTGCACCTCATTTGGTGGAGAATGAGGAACGCATTATGGCGCGGATGTTTCTAAGAGGTTTGAAACCCCAAGATACGACAATATCTCATTTCTCATAAATTTTCTCTCTATTCAAATGTTGTTAATGGGGCTCAATTGTTAGAGCGAGATAAAGCAGTATGTTCAACCGAGGACCATAACCGTGGATCGCACGGAGATAGCAAGATCAAGCGTAATAATGATAACCAACGGAAAAAAGAAACAGACGGACAAAAATGGTAACCACTCGGTGGTAATCATGGCCATGAAAATAGAAGAAGCGAGTCGGGAGGAGATTTTAAAAGGAACGATTATTTGACGACAAAGGCTTAAGTAAAGAATCGGTTCTAAGGGAGGAGAAACGACCACCGGTCATATGCTATAAATGCGGAAAGAGGGACATATCACCCAAACCGTCCACAACAGATTCAAGGTATGCTATAATTGTGGAAAGGAAGGACATATCGCTTCGAGATCAGATGCAGAAGCGAAACCTAGTTCAATGGGGCGGTGACTCAAAAGATCGTCCCCATAAAAGTCAAAGTCAACGGTTCCAGAAGAGCGTTTGTTCAGGATTGGTCAAAATGCGAGAAACCCAAACGAGGTGATCACGGGTAAGTTATTTATAAATTCTTGCGAAGTTTATACCTTACTTGATACCGGTGCTACCCATTCATTTATCTCTCTCGCTTGTGCTCAACGCTTAAACTTGACTCAGGAGAAATTAGACTTGACCTATCTCGTGGAAACTCCGTTAGAGAAACTTTCATCACATCTATCTGTTTATAAATCTTGTTTGATTCAAGTTGGCACCATTACTTACCCGTTGACCTTATCTCTTTAAAGATACTTGCTTTTGATGTTATTTTAGGGATTGATTGGTTAACTACTCATGTAAGACCCCAACTTTTATAAATAAAGATGAATTTTTCTATAAATATTATTTTTGAATATTATGGAATAAATTTGATATAATGTTATAGTAATGTGGGTAATATTTATAAATTTTGCAAAAGTATGCAAGTTGTTATAAAATATTCGTTGGCCTGGGAATATTCTTTTGTTAGGAAATATTCGCATGACAACGGCTCAATCATTGGTGGACCCCTACATGTAATTATTATCATTCGGATTGAAAAACGACAAAAATATTTTTTATAAAAATAACTACGGAGGTGTTACCGTTAAAACCGTTGAACTACCCCGGTGGTAAAAAACAAAGAATACGCGTGGTCGCATAAGAAGCACCAGATTGATTATTGATGCTTACGTGAGAAGTCACCAACCTATGCTTAATTATTGCTACAAGAATTGCTACATCATATCTCTTATATTATTGATTCAATTATTGTCACAAGATCATCTCGTATAATATGTTATAGTATTAAATCAATAATTGAGACGATAAGTTATAAATGATTAATAATTGTTGAAAGATTAAATATGTGTTGATTAAAAATAAAATGATTTGTGGTAAGTTTGATTATTTTATGGGGGCTCATATGTCATCATCTAAGAGTCTCTTCAATCAATAGTAATTACCTTTGTGAATAGTAATTACCTTCGTCAATAGTATTTATCTTCGCCAATCGATAGTAATTACCTTCGTTAATAGTAATTACCCTTGTGAATAAGAATTACCTTCGTTAATAGTAATTACCCTTGTGAATAGTAATTACCTTCACAATAGTAATTACCTTTACCGACGTCGAACCACTTGTCGCTTCACATTACAAAGGCCGAACCATTTGTCGCTTCACATTACAAAGGCCAAACCACTTTTCTTTTCACATCATTAGTCGTCAAGCCACTTGCGCTTTTCACACTAAGCAGTGCTAAGCTAGAAATCTTCTATAAATAGAGGCACGGGCTCATTATTTTTCACTTAATTCATTCAAGCTATAGAGAAAGTATAGTATGTAAAGAATAGAGAAAGAAGAAGAGTATTTTGTTACTACACCTCTTGCGCAGATTCAATCTCCTACCAAAAGTAAGGGTGTTATTCTTTCTTATTCATGAAGAGAATCGTTGTTATTCCATTGCTTATTATTCATTAGAATAACTTGTATACATGGTTTACCCTATCTTGGTGACATTCTTCTATTATTACTCGTTGGAACATTCTGCTCGTGTTTTTGGACATTGGGTTCCGTCTTTATTATTATTACATTGGTTGGAATATCCTATCGTGTGTTTTACACAGGATCTGGTTCCATCTTTATTTATTCGTTGGAACATCTCATGCCGTTGTGAATTTCACGACACCGTTCCGTTATTATTATTCACATTGGAATAACACATTGCATGCCAAGCAATCGCATGCATGGTGATGATTCTTTTGTTATTCCATTCTTTATTATACCCGGTTAGTTAAAACTTTGACTTCTATACTCCATGAAATTAGTAGAATATCCTTGATATTTGCGTTTCATCCGATATCTTTTCATGGAAATATTCTTCCGATCATTCTTGAATTTTACTAATTTGGACGTTAATAATTCCCTGGATAAAATAATTCTTGAACTTGTTTTATTGAATTCTTATATCATTGTCATCATCCTCATGTTTATATTATGTTGAAAGTCATTCATGGTTCTGTAGTGCATAGATGGACTTGGTATGATTATGACCAGAGACTATTCTTGTAATCATGACCATAATGTTACAAATGATGTGATAAAAATCCTCGATGGTCCGTAGTGCATTGGTGGGGACAATTGTTGGCATGATCATGACCATTAATGAATACACAAATATTCTTGGCCGTAGTAGTGCATGAATAATTATGGTCGTGATCTTAAAGAATATCTCGTCAGAAGTAGTGTGGGGGTGATTCGATGATGTGGAATATTTATTAAAGTCGAAGTCTCAAATATAATGATGATGAAAAACCTTTTAAAACCTAAAAGATAGTAGACTTTATTTTCTACTTGACTCTTTTAATGGATTGCGATATTCACGCCGCAGCTTAAACTGGTTGTCTATTGTATTTTATCGGTTTAACATTGTTGAAGACTATTGATAATTTATTACGCATTATCTTAGTCATAATATTTCTACTTTGGCTAGTTGAGCTCACCCTTTCTTTCATCATTTTTCTGAGGAAATGAGAATATAAATTTGCTGAATCAGTGAAGGAAGCAGTGATGGTCACGAAGATAGCATTAGTAGTCCTCATAACAGCAAAATAGTGTGATAATAATTATAATGAGGACTTTTTGTTTGAGTTTTGTATAATATCTTTACCGATTTTTTATTTCTCCTACTATGCTCATCGATTCAATTATTGTCACAAGATCATCCGTGATAATATGTTATAAGATTAATCAACGAAATACTATCGATTCAATTATTGTCACAAAGATCATCCGTGATGCCTAATCGATGAGCGCAAGTAGGAGAAATAAAAGAATGGGTAGAACCTGCAGATCAAATAAAGTATGTAGATTTCATTAGAGTTTATGATAAGTTTTACCCGTGATGACCTCATTCGGATTCTCGCTTCTTCGGGAGGTCACAACAAACGCCTCCTCAGACTACCGGCTTTTGAATTTTCTCGGACGGCCTTAGTGTTTCCATCCTAGCTGAATTTGTCTTCAGAAACGACAAAATCGAGCTAAGTTGAACTTTCTTCCACAATTATAACACGCTTTGACTAGCATTTACGCATTGATCGATGTGTCCCTCTCCTCCGCATTCAAGCATACGACAGTGGTCTTTCTCCTTCCTTAACAACGGGTGCCAGGCCGACGCCTTCCATCATCATGAATCTTCTTTTTCGAAATGTCCATTCCTATTGTTTTGGCCTCGATTACCACCAAGTGGTTACCATATCCGCCCGCTGATTCCTCCACGCTTGTTGTCACCGCTCGACGACTACTCTCCGGTATTATAATTTTGCTTACGCTTCTTTAGTCAAGGCTGACTCATTATCGCTACTTCCACTAATCGAGCCCTATTTACAACATCTCAATACAAACACGCTTTACGAGAAATAAGATGTCGACGATTCCCGCTTCAAACCTCTTAAAAACATTCGCTACCATTTCTCTTCATTATCCACCGTTGGGACGAACCGTGATAACTCCGCAAATTTTGCCTCAGATCATGTTATTATCGCATCATATTGTTTTGTTCCAACTTGATAAACTCCACCTCCTTCATGTGGCGTAATACTTTCGTGAAATTATTTGTCGCTGAACAGCCTCCCCGAACTTCTCCCAAGATATCTTCAAGACAAAGAAGTCGAAAGTACGCTTTTACCGATTCCCACCAAGAACCGCCTCCGCAAGAACATAAAGGCAAGAAGTGGAACCTTTTTCTTCTGAGCATCCCAAGACATCAAATATCTTCGTAATGCTTTATCCATGCTTCCGCCGTAAGTGGGTTTCGCTCACCCTTAAACTCCCGGTGGTCCCAGCCTTGAATTGTTTAATGCATGACCACCGAGAGTTTTCCGTGTTTCCACCCCACGCTTTTGGATGTGAGTCGCTTCGCCTCATCATTGTCAGATAAATCAGATAAAGCCTCCAACATTCGATCATTCATCATTTGGTCAATGTTGTTGTTTGCATGAGGATGTCGCCTTCCTCATTTGCACATTATCCTAATTATCGATATGTGGTGAATCAACGATCGCGTCAAGGCCCATCGCTATTCTCAACATTCTCGATGTCATTTTCAGACATCGCCACAAAACAAAAGGTTAATCGACACGTAACAAATTATCCCTATCTTCCACCAACCAATAAAATAAAGACATAAACTTCAGTAGTCATACTAAAACAAGGTATTCCCCTGCCTCCCTCTTAGTACTATTCTCACATCTTAGCTGTGATCATATCCCTATGCTCGATATCAACCGCGACGCCCCAAAATTAGGTATACATCACCCATCTTGGGTCGCCACTTACATGGTATGTAATTTAAATACAACTTATTAACATACCGTCAGGTACAATACTAAGATAAATCGTGAGTTTAAATACAAATATCGCTTCACTAGATATTATACAAACTCAAACAAAAAGTCCTCATTATTAATTATTATCACACTATTTTACGTAATAAAAGGAGGACTACTAATGCTATCTTCGTGGACCATCACTGCTTCCGACTCGTCCAAATTTATATTCTCATTTCTCGAAGAGAATCGTGACGCCTCTAAAATTAGGTATACGCCACCCATCTGGGTCGCCACTTACATGGTACATAAATTCAAATACAACTTACTAACCTAACTGTCAGGTATAATACGACATAAATCGTGAGTTTGCATACAAATATTGTCTACTAGATATTATACAAACTCAAAAGGAGTCCTCATTACAACTATTATCACACTATTTCACGTAATAAATGAGGACTACTAATGCTATCCTCCGACCATTACTTCGCTTTTCCGACTGTTCCCAAATATTTATGTTCTCATTTCCTCAAGAGAACAAAGGAAAGAAAGGGTGAGCTCAACTAGCCCAAAGAAGAAATATTATGACTAAGATAATGCAAAATAAATTATCATTAGCCTTCAACAAAAGTGTTAAACCGATAAAATATAATGTATAAACCCGCTTTAATCAGCAGTTTTAATAAGAATCCATTAAAAGAGTCAAGAGAGAATAAAGTCTACTATCTTTTAGGTTTTAAAAGGTTTTCATCAATTTTATCGCCGAGACTCAAATTTTTTAATAAATAAACCACCACATCTAATCATCCCCGCACTCATACCAAGGATTTTCATCAAATTATCAATGGTCATGACTATACCGAATCACCCCTCGGTCATAATCATACCAAAAACTATCCATCATCGCGCATTACAGTGCCACATCGAGGACTTTAGTCACATCATTTATATCAAGTCATGATTATACCGAATGATCCTCGGTCATAATCATACTAAGTTCATCTACGCACGTAAGCCAAAGATAACATAATATAACACGAGGATGATGACAATGACATAATAATTCAATAAAACAAGTTCAAGAATTATTTTATCCATGAATTATTAACGCCCAAATTGTCAATACGACATCAAGCTTTAGAGTAAAATTCAAGAATGATCGTAAGAATATTTCCATGAAAAGACATGGATGAAACGCAAATATCAAGGATATTCTACTAATTTCATGGAGTATATAAGTCAAAGTTTTAACCAACCGGGTATAATAAAGAATGGAATAACAAAAGAAATCACCACGCACGCAGATTTCGCATGTATATGTTATTCCAACATAATAATAATAACGGAACCGTGTCGTGAAATTCACAACTACATGTGATATTCCAATGTAATAATAAAGATGGAACTGCATCCTGTAAAAACACATGTATAGATATTCCAATGTAATGATAAAGATTTTAACCAGTCGGTGTAAAACACATGCATGTGATGTTCCAATGTAATAATAAAAACTAACCAGTCCCAGGTGTAAAATACATGCATGTGATGTTCCAATGTAATAATAGAAGAATGTCACCAAGTATAGGTAAATCATGATACAAAGTTATTCCAATGTAATAATAAAGAATGGAATAACATAAGGATTTCACCAAGTATAGGGTATGCTGGCAGATACAAAGTTATGTATAGGTATGCCACTTTTACAAAGTTATTCCAATGTAATAATAATGAATGGAATAATGTAAATTCTCTTCAAGAGAAAGAATACACCCTCACCGTAGTAAAAGAACCGAATATGTAGTAAAGAAGAAGTAATACTACTTCTTCTTTCTATAATTTTCTCTATACCTTTCTCTATAATTTTCTCTCTGTAGTTTCAATGAATTCGTAAGAAAATAATGAAGGAACGAGCTTCTATTTATAGGAAAATGAAATGCATAAGAATTAATCCATTAACTATCCGTATTGATTTATTTTAATCGACGGTCCATATTTAAAGAAAAATCTTTTAAATAAAATATAATATATTCTATTTATATAAAAACATTTTACTACGCAAACACTACGCAATACTATGCAAATCACTACGCAAAACACTATGCAATACTACGCATAATAAAATATAATATATTCTATTTATGTAATAACTTTAATAAAGTATTCTATTTTATATAAAAGATGTTTCGCTTTTATTACGTTAATAATATTTAATAAAACAAAACGTCATTATCATTATAATAATTCATATTATTAATCGATAATAATGGAATCAAACCGGTGACTTTCACATAAGCATCAATAATCAATACAAGGTGCTACTACGCAACCACACGACATCATCGCATTTCTTTTACTACTGAAAGTAGTTCAACAAGAACTACAGTAAAACTTCCGCCGTTATTTCAATAAAATATTTTTATCGCTTTCTCAATCCGACAATAATTTCGCTAGGGGTCCACCAATGATTAAGTCGTTGTATTTAATATTCCTCGCTAAACCTAATATTCCCCACCAATCGAATATAATATAACCACTTGCATACTTTGCAAAATTTATAAATACTACCCACAACTATAATATTATCTTAAATTCACACAATAATATTAAAAAATTATTTCAACAAAATTTAAATCTTTATTGATAAAATCTGGGTCTCACAGAATGTTGAAAGAAAGGGTGAGCTCAACTAGCCCAAAGAAGAAATATTATGACTAAGATAATGCGTAATAAATTATCAATAGTCTTCAACAATGTTAAACCGATAAAATACAATGTAGATAAACCCGGTTTAATCACAATTGAATACGCAATCCATTAAAAGAGTCAAGTAGAAAATAAAGTCTACTATCTTTTAGGTTTTAAAAGGTTTTTCATCATCAAGTATATACCGAGACTCAAATTTTAATAAATATTCCACATCATCGAATCACCCCCGCACTACTAGCCAAGGATATTCTTTAAGATCACGACCACAATTATTCATGCACTACGGGCCAAGAATATTTGTGTATTCATTAATGGTCATGATCATGCCAACAATCGCCCACCAATGCACTACTACCATCGAGGATTTTTATCACATCATTTGTAACATTACTGGCCATGATTACATCAATAGTCTCTCGTCATATAATCATACCAAGTCCATCTACGCACCATGTGCCATGTATTGACTTTCAACATAATATAAACATGAGGATGATGACAATGATATAAGAATTCAATAAAACAAGTTCAAGAATTATTTTATCCAGAATTATTAACGCCCAAATTAGTAAAATTCAAGAATGATCGTAAGAATATTTCCATGAAAAGATCTTTGGATGAAACGCAAATATCAAGGATATTCTACTAATTTCATGGAGTATAAGTCAAAGTTTTAACCAACTGGGTATAATAAAGAATGGAATAACAAAAGAAATCACCACGCATGCGCAGATTCAAGATGTGACAAAAGTTATTCTAACGAATAATAATAACGGAACCTGTCGTCGTGAAATTCACAACCGATGTGATGTTCCAATGTAATAATAAAGATGGAACCAGATCCGGTGTAAAACACATGATAGATATTCCAATGTAATGATAAAGACGGAACCAGTCCTGTGTAAAACACACGCATGTGATGTTCCAAATGTAATAATAATAAAGATTTTAACCAGTGGGTGTAAAACACATGCATGTGATGTTCCAATGTAATAATAATAAAGCGGAAACCAGTCCTGGTGTAAAAACACACGCATGTGATGTTCCAATGTAATAATAGAAGAATGTCACCAAGTATAGGTAAACCGACATATAAAAGTTATTCCAATGTAATAATAAGCAATGGAATAACAAATTCTCTTCGCTGAATAAGAAAGAATAACACCCCTTACTTTTCGTAGGAGATTGAATATCGCAAAGAAGCAGTAGAACAAAATACTCTTCTTCTTCTCTCTTATTCTTTCTATACTTCTCTCTATAGCTTGAATGAATTCGTGAAAATAATGAAGCCCTCTACTCTATTTATAGAAGATTTCTAGCTTAAGACCGCCGTGTGAAAAGGCAAGTGGCTCGACGACTAATGATGTGAAAAGAAAAGTGGTTTGACGCTTTGTAATGTGAAACGACAAGTGGTTCGATTGTAATGTGAAACGACAAGTGGTTCGACGTCTGGTAAAGGTAATTACTATTAACGAAGGTAAATACTATCGACGAAGGTAAATACTATTCACAAGGGTAATTACTATCGACGAAGGTAATTACTATCGATTTAAGGTAAATACTATTCACAAGGGTAATTACTATCGACGAAGGTAAATACTATCGACGAAGGTAATTACTATTCACAAAGGTAATTACTATCGACGAAGAGACTCTTAGATGATGACATACGAGCCCCCATAAAATAATCAAACTTACCACAAATCATAACACATATTTAATCTTTCAACAATTATTAATCATTTATAACTTGTCGCCTCAATTATTGATTTAATACTATAACATATTATATGATGATATCGTGACAATAATGAATCAATAATATAAGAGATATGACGCAAAGAATTATCAGAGCAATAATCGAAAGCATACCGAAAGTGACTTCTCACGTAAGCATCAATAATCAATACCGCAGTGCTACTACGCAACCACGCCAGACATCGCATCTTTTACCACGGGTAGTTCAACAGCTTTTAATTCAGTAATACTCCGCCGTTATTTTTATAAAATATTTTTGTCGCTTTTCTCAATCCGATAATAATTTCATTATGGGGTCCACCAATGATTGAGCCGTTTGTATTTAATATTCCCTAAAAAGAGTATTCCCTAACCAAACTAATATTTTATAACAACTTGCATACTTTGCAAAATTTATAAATATTACCCACAACTATAACATTATATCAAATTTATTCCATAATATTCAAAAATAATATTTATAGAAAAATTCATCTTTATTTATAAAAGTTGGGGTCTTACATATCTCGAATCAAATATTCATCTTTGCACTATGTGCCAAAGATATTCATCAGTTGGTCATGTTCATCTAAACACTGCTCATCTTTGCACTACTACGCCAAAGATATTAATCACCGGGTCATGTTCATCTCAACACTGCTCATCATTTCTGACCACGCCAAAGATATTCATCAAGAAATCATTCATCTTTGCACTACGGTGCCAAAGATATTCAAATAATATCATCATTTTGGACCGAGGATGATGAAAAATATTTTAAAGGAAACGAATCCAAAGTGAAGCGAAAAAGAACAATATTAAGGATTCAGTATTTTAAACAATCCAAGTTCAAAAATACTTCATAAGTAATCGAGTGGAGTAAAATTCAAGAATGATCAAAACATGGATACAATCAAAGCTAGTATCCCGAATAGATATTTTGGACAAAATGAAGAAATTTTATTTTTTATTGAATAAAGGTCGTATTCGTGAATAGTGTCAGATATACGTGAATAGGCCGTATATCGTGAATAAGAATCGACACCAAAAGATAGAAATTTCACAAAAAACATCTTCACGCTTCGTGAATAGTACTCGTGAATAGTAACTCGTGAATAAGAACTCATGAATAAGAACCTTATACATGAAAAAGTTTCAAATTTGATAAAATTTCCAACCAATATTTTAAGATAATGATATCAAGAAATAATATCATTTTCGAATAAAATAACATCCTTACCTCGAAAGCTTCTAAATGAAACAGGATATAAGCTATGACTTGAACTTCAAGACCGATATAGCAATACTCAAAGTATACTCAAAATACTCACAAGAATACGCTCGATAATATAGAGAGAGAAAACTTCAGATTAAAGTGTGATTTTCAATTCTAACCCAAGACCCTATTTATAGGAAAATAATTAGAACACCAAAGTAGAAAATTTAATAAATTAATATTATAATTTTTCCACAACTTCATACGCACACTAACAATCTGAATTCAGCCTCCTAATCACATGTTAAATGAGTTTCAAAAATGAAAAAATGTTTTTGTAATTAAAATATTTTAAACTTCCAAAAATCAATTATTTCGTAACTTCAATAATTCACAATAAATAGCCCTTTTGTCGAAAATTGAAATCTCGCAAATTTTTATAGGAAATTCAATTTCTACAACTTTACGAAGAAAGTTTTTCCAAATTCCAAATGTAAATTGATCAAATCCATAAACCAAGCGATTTTACAAGCTATAATCAAATTTCTGGCCAATAATTGTGTCCACCAACACACAAAATATGTGTTAAACATTTAATGTCACAAAATACTCTTCCTCCTTATATACTCATATATCCCACATTCATTATAAAAATATCACCGTTAATATATTATTAAAATAATATATTTAAATAAATTATTTTATCGAAAAAAGATAAAATATTAATTTTCAACAATTGTCACTTTAAAAATTTTCTCCATCTATATCCACATAAAATCAATATTTTCCTCATCATATAAATCAATAATTAATTATTCACAAATAATATTACTGAATCACAAATCTTGCAACTGTGCCGCTCCCAAGAAAGAGGGCTTTCAATAAAAAATTTCTCCTTACTGTAAAAAGCAATTAGGTGACCAAACCTCTCCTTGACATGTAACTTTCTAGACATTGCCAATAATGTTTTCTAATAATATTATTCATATAATATGAATTATTGCTTCGATAATGGAAAATCTTGTGTAATGACAATTTATTAAAACAACAAGAATATAAAATATCAATGCAGAATTATTGAATCAATAAAATAAAATATCGAATAGTAATTACTTAAACAATTATTGAGTAAGTGCCTTCTACGTAAGAATCAATAATTGGTGCAATACCGTGTGCTATTGTTCAACAACGCGTATTAGTGTGTTTTAACCACCGGGTATTCCAACAAGATAATAAAGAATAACTACGTCGTTATTTATAAACAACTTATATTTGTCATTTTCTTCATCTAATCGCTTTTCATTATGGGGCCCATAAAAGATTGCGCCGGTCGCATTTAATATTCCCGACAAAGACAAATATTCCACGACCAAACTAATATTCCCCAACGATAATGAATATTTTATAACCACTTTGCTTATTCGAAATATTTACAGATTTTACCCATAACTATCCACATTAATCAAATCAACCCTTACTATTTCAAAATAATAAATAGAGGAAAATAAATTTCATTTATTAATAATTTGGGGTCTTACAATAATTGCTACGTTGATATTTTATATTATTGTTGTTTCAATAATTATCACCGTGCATAGTATTTCCCATTATCGATCAATAATTCATATTATTTGAATAATATTATTAGATAGCATTATTGGCAATGTTTAGAAAGTTCACAAGGAGAGGTTTGGTTACCTAATCAAGGCAGAAGAAGGAGAAATTCTTATTGGAAAGCCCTCTCTTTCATGAACCGCCTGGTTGTCATTATTGTGATTCGTAATATTATTTGTGAATAATTAATTATTGATTTATATGATATGTAAATATTTATTTGATGTGGATATAAATGATGGGTTTATTTATGTGGTTATAAATGAAGGAGTTAATGTTGAGGTGTTTTATCAAGATTTTATTTGATTGGAGGTATTAAAAGATCAAATCGGTGTTATTATGACTTTATTGTGTGAGTTATAATATTTAATCCGACCGTTGGATCGTTATAATTTTTGGATATGTTATACATATATAAGTTGAGTATGTGTCCACAAATTTTGAACCGTTAAAATGAGCGATAATTTGTTATGAATTTTAAGAGTGATCGATTGTAAATTAGGTTATAAATGATTTTGGTGGAAAATTCTAGAATTGGTGGGCCCCACTTGTGGTTGGTGAAGAAATGTGCTGAATTTTATTTCAAATGTGATGGGTGGGAATAGTAGCAGGTAAAGCCATCAGGTTGTAGGTCAAGTCTGCTAAAATTTTCCTATAAATAGAGGGCTAAGTTAGAATTGAAAATCACACCGTAAACATAAGCTTTTCTCTTTCTCTCTAGATTATTGAGTGTATTTTGTGAGTATTTAGATACTTGGTGAGTTGATATTCATCGCTGCAAGTTTCCTTCAACGTCATATCCAGATATCTATATCGAAGTCTTTTTCTTTTGAGGTAAGGGATAGTAAAGGATTTTAAGTGGTTATTATGTTTTTCAGTTCGCACTTTTTTCTGACCTTCGTAAAATTCTGGAAAAATTTAAAATGATATGTTGATGAGTTTTATTGATTGTGTCCAAAATGGTGATTTTTGGATGTATAGATTAAGAGTTATGAATTTTATGAGAAAAGACTATTTTAAAAGTAACCGCTTATAATTCCTTGTGGTTAACTCCAAAATTTATGAAATTTTTATTGGGAGTACATCTATATAATATCAAGTGTACTCTGTGAATTTCGGAATTTTTGGATAACAAAGACAATTTATGATAAATGTCTAAATATTCAAGTGTTTTTGGGCATATATGAAAAATAGTAAATGAATTTTAAAAATTCTAAGAAAAATATATGTTCAATATGGGACTATATTATGTTAAATCTCAGAAAAGAAATATTTTTGGAACTGATTTGGTATTTTTTATGAAAATAGACTAGTTATGAATAAATGAGTTAAATATGTTATGTGAAGGAAGAAAATTGAAAAATATGATTTTATGGCTTAAGAATCATATATGTGGTATATGCAGATTTTTGATGAGGGTTTTGGTTATTGGTGATGAAATCTTATAAGTTTGGCATTTTATGATGATTAAATGCATTATTTAGTAAAGTGTAAACAATTAAAATAAATTGTTTATAAGTTTAAGAAATGTTATTCTTTCAATATCATTATACTGAAATATTGGTATGGATTTTATTGTGGAATTTCTACCTTTTTGTGTCAGGGTTACTATTCACGAGTTACTATTCACAATAAAATTGATTTCTTTATCTGACCAAATTATCGTTGATTTATGAATCTTACTCTTGAAATTAAATCCATGTTTTGATGTTATTGTTTTTATTATCATATATAACATTTTTATAATCTTGGTGAAGAAATTTGTGTTTGACTTGAATGTAAAGATGGGTAGATTATTGGTATAATCATGACTATGGGTTCTCTTTCGCCAAGAAAGTAAAAGATGAATTGTGACTAGTATGATCATTTGACCATTGAATTTACAATTGAATATTTTTAGCTTAAGTGCAAAGGTGAATTGATCAACATGGTTATAATTATGGTTCATATAGATTTTGAAATGATTATATATTTATTTGAGATATGAATATCTTTGTTTTGTAGAAGGCAAAAGATGATCTGTTGTTGAATATCTTTGGCCCGTAGTAAGCAAAGATGACATGTTGTTGAATATCTTTTGCCAGAAAGAAAAGATGAATGTTGACGAATATCTTTGGCCCGTAGTGCAAAAGATGAATTTATTAGTATGATTATAAGCAGAATTGTGATTTGGTATAACCATGATCTTTGATGTTTCGTGTAAAGACGGTGATGAAAAATATCTTCGTCTTGGATGCGAAGAGGAATTTAGAATTATAATTACGATTATGAAGTTATATATGTGATTGTGGATGTGAATTGTTGATTGATGTTACTGAGGATAAAACATTGTTGGTGGACTTTTAACATGGAGAAGATAATAGACTTTATAGTCTATTCGACTCTTCTAATGGATCGCTTCGTTCATTGCAACTATGGTTGAAAAGTTTTATCATCTACCATATGTTCTAAATCTCGATTTATTCTGTTGAAGGCTATTGATAATTTATTTATCTTTAGTCATGATATTCTTTATCGAAGCTAGTTAGTTGTCTTTCACCCTTTTGCTTCCACAATTCCTTTCGTGTAATAAAAGTGTATTTGAATTGAGTCGGGGATAACGAGGAATAGAAGCGGTGGCCATCATTTAGTAGTTATATTTGGTGAATCAACTAGGGTGAAGCGAACCCAACGTTAGAAGGGTGTTTTCTTACTATCATACAAGATGTCTAATGACATATAACCTCGTGTCATCATAAAAGACGAGTCAGGTTCATCCATTTCTTGAGTATATTTACGAAGCACTACCTATATAATCTTGGTGTTTGTTTGAAGTATAATTCTCAATTTGAGACAGTGGAGATAATGATAAATCAAGAGAAGACTCACCATTGGGAAGAATATGATAGTAATCTTCTCATTTTTTTTTGGGGGTCTATTGAATTCAACCAAGGATAATTCTGCGCTATATGATATCTATCATAACCTGTAAGATAAATTCCCCCATGTATACGAAGGTTTCTCGAAAGACTTCCCAAATATTCTAATTTCTAAAACAATTTTGACTATACCTTTATGTAAGGTGTCACTATGAGGTGTTGTCCACGATTGGGACATGTATCACATTTGGTATATATTTATCCAAACTCTCGCGAGATATGTGTTGTTGTATTTTGTACGATAATTGTTGTAATAAAGTTGTAGTAGTTGTTTTGTATCTACGATGTATTTGGCGACTCGAGAATGGGTTGGATGGAATGAACCTATTTTGGGATGTCACAAAACATCGCGGTAATACCGCATGTTATCGCGGCAATCACGCAGACATCGTATTTTAACCAACGGGTATTCCAACAGTGTTAATGAAGAATAACTACGCCAAGTTATTTATAAAAACTCAATTTTGTCATTTTTTTCATCCGATGCTTATTCTACATTATGGGGCCTACAAATGGGCTGCATGTCGTTGCATTTAATATTCCCCACCGAAAAGAATATTCCACGACCAAACGAATATTCCCCGACAACAATGAATATTTTATAACCACTTGTGTATTTTGAAAAAAAAATTATATATCACCCTTAACTTGAACTTTTTATCAATATAACCATTTATTAAATAGAAAAATTGAATACTTTTATTTCATAAAATTCGGGGTCTTACAATTAGTATATATTAATTAGTAACTAGGAACTCAGCTGCTCTGGTGTGATATTCAAACTGTTAGTAAAAAAGTAATGGCAAATTATGAATTCTAAAATAAAAATATATCTCTAATTTTTAAAATATTAAAAAAAAATATATCTCTTTATAATTTTGAAAAGGTAGGATTACTTGATAAAAAGTAAAATAAAAATAAAAATAAAGAGGAATATAAAAAAGGAAACACGGCTGCTCATGCCAAATGTAAATTGTCAAACTTTAATCTAATGCAATCACGGTAAAAGTATACACAGGGAACAATAAATAAATAAATAAATAAAATCATGCAAGCAATGATACATCATTCTTCTCACGTGACTCAACTACCGAACTAGTTGCACATGATAAGGATACCGATATCTTTTCCTTATCCCAAAATAACCTATTTTATTTATTTTTTATATCAAAAAATAAAATGCCCCATGTCAACTATTTAATGTAAAAAGTAAATAATAACATGGTCGGTCTATTGGCAAAACAATTATAGTATTTACAAACATATATTTGGCAATAATCTATAATTATAATTATTTGAATATTTATTAGTTTAAATAATTTTCAATATATTGCCAACTATTCCCCTCTCCTCCTCCTCCTCCTCCTCCTCCTCCTCCTCCCGGACCTCCCCTCATATTTCAACGAAAATCTCTTAAGTTTTTCTCGATTAATGTCGTCTATTATTATTTATACAAGTATTGCAGTGATATATATAATGCATTGTAATACAAAAAAAAAATAGAGATATATTTTGATTTTTTTAATTCAATTTGTGAAATTTTAAAGTTTAAAATTGATATGAAGTTATTTAATTTTAATACAAAAAAATATAATTATTGTAAACTAATTATAAAGTACTACTAATTATTATAGAAACAACTTGAACGAAATTGTCGTCATTTTGAGTTTTAAAATTTTATAAATTGATTTTAAAAAATTAAAAATATATTTAATTTTGGAATGAAATTAATAGCCTATAGAGTTTTCTTTTCCAATGAATTAACTTCTTGATTACTTTAAAATTAAAATAAAAATTTTCAACATAATTACTTATTCTCATATTAAACTGTTTTAAAGAAAATATTAATTATGTCAAATAAGATAGTCGACTTTGTTCAATAAAATTATTTAAATTAAATCATTTAATAAGTTAAAATATATTTGTCGCAGGTAGTATTGACGGAGACACGGTGGTGCCCCCACAAAATCTCCACATCCACTAGCAAAATTAAAATTCAAAGAAACTAAACAACATCTGGCCTAGATAGGCTATTGCCGTAAATAGTAGCAACCTGAAGCCCATATATGTAACCTGTCGTCCTTTCCCACTACAACGTACTATATAAATTCGCACACTCCTCCTCACTCCCTGATCTCTTTCCCTTTCACTTTCATCATCGCCATGAAAGACCCTTCTCTTTCTCGTCGCAAAAAACCAAAAATCAAGCTCATCTGCAGCTTTAATGGCTCCTTTCAACCCCGTCCTCCGTCCGGAAAACTCCGGTATACCGGCGGGGAGACCCGTATTATATCCGTAGACCGAAACATCGGGTTTTCAAGGCTCAAATTGAAGATTTCGGAGCTCATTTGTTTCCCTAACAAATGCCAACACTTTTTCTCTCTCCTATACCAGCTTTCATACTCTGAACCCACACAAGAACAAGCTCCTCTGGTATTGATTGCTTCGGACGACGACGTTCGGTGCATGATAGATGAGTACGAGAAGCTCGAAATTTACGGTAAGCACTGTAGGCTTTGGGTTTTTCTCTGTAATGATAATGGGTATGTTAATTTACTCAAAAAAGATAACGTTGTTTCCAAATTTGTTGAAACTGAAAGTTTGAGAAGTGGGTTTGGGGTTTTGTGTAATAATAATGGGTTTGATGGTGATAAGCATAAGACTAGGCTGATGAACGAGACACTGTCGTTGTGCGAAAATGGGTTTGTGAATCAAAATTCATCGACCCATTTGTCTGGAGGTCAATTTGGTGGTGATAAAGTGAAGAAGCGGGTGACAAATGGTGATAAACAAAAGTCTAGTGAAGATTCTTTATGGAAAATTGTTTTAAAGCAACAAATGTTAGGTAAACAATCTGCTCGAATTCGGAGTCTTAGTGGTGGTATAGGGTTAGCTATTGAACATGCTGAGATGGATAGGGCTAATTGTGACAATCAAAATATAGACTTGAGCCCTGAACCAGAAACCCCTTTGAGCTGTAATTCCACAAACCCTAGTTTTATTGCCAGTTCTTACAGAGGGAAAACATTAGATTACGAATTTCATAACCCCAATTTTGTTGAAAGTAAGAATTTTTCAAATTTGGTTCCATTGTCAGTATATTGTTCTCATCCTTTGAATCCAAAGAATGGGAATCCCCGTGTTGAATTGAATAATTCTAGACATGGTTTATCGAGGCAGTCTAATCTAAGTTTAGGTAATGCACGTCAAACCTGTACTTGTAATTTCAGTCAGTCAATTGGTGAGCTGCCGTTTCCTAATCCAAATTCGATGGGTAGTTGCTATATTGCCAAGTGTGAGCCAAGAAGTGTTGAGCCAGCATCATTGAGTAATATGAATAGAGAAAACATTATGCCATTGGGCGCAGATTCCATGACATTAAGGACTGGGTTAACGCCATTCTCTTGCAGCAATCAGTTGGTTGGAAGTGTATATTCAGCAAGGTCGTCATATAGCAGTTCTCACAGTGGTATCCACAACCATCGGTTTGGTTTAAGCAATGCAAGAAACCAGAGGATTTTCCCGTACAACTTTAGGAATAATAGAAGCAATCTCAACAAGATAGGGAACCATAGGAATGCCAAATTGGATGGAAGGCCTCGGGTGCAAAATTTTTACCCTGGGCTTAGGTCAAGTTCAAGTATCTCGAAACAGGGGCAGTTTCTGAGGTCATACTATCCCACTTTGTCGAAGACATGGTCTGATTCTCATCACCAGCAAGTGGAAGGAGAGTTGAGAACGTCAGAGTACGTCCTAAATAAAGAAACTTGCTTGCTTTCTCTTCCTTATGGTAATCAAGAGAACATTAGTGAGCAGGGTGGCCTTGGTGTTCTAAATGATGGAAAGCCAAATCTTAATGAGTGTCACTTATCTTTCTATGATCCACTCCCTGGAAATCAATCTCTTTTGCCTCTGACAACTTCTGAGAACTCGTCAGGATGCATAAAGAAGGAAAACACTCAGATAGATCTCTTGACTGATCCTGGTACTGAGCAGCATGATGTTTCAAGCCAGCAGGACGCCAACAAAACAAATTCTCCAAATAAACTAGGGTTGGAATGCCATGCCAAGCTTTCGGAAATAGGAGCAGGTTGTAAGTCATTCAGCAAACACCAGACTGGTGCTCATACATTAGAAGGAAGTATTGCATCTTCTGTAAATTTTTCTTTGCATAACCTCTCCTTATCATCTTTCAAAGACGTGGAGCCACCAACACCTCCTGGTATTAGTAATATCTCTGAAGCATTGCTGAAGTCTCAGTCAAATACTTTCGACTTAATGGATGAAGACGACTTCTGCTCAGGCCCTCAAGTTCAAAGCTCAAGTGGAGCTGCTTATATTTCTCCAGAGAAAACGCTGAAATTGCAGAAAGATACTGACCAAGAAGCAGAGCTTCAGCGGGACCTTAAATCCACTTTAATCATTGATGAAAAGGTAGTGTTTCAAAACATATTACATATCTCCTTATGAATGAATAAATCAGAATGACAAGGTCATTTGGTCAGCTTATTAATAGTTTCTTTCTGCAGGAAGAAATCAAGAAGACACATACAGGATCTAAAATAAATGGTGGGATACCTACTGAACTTGCCACAGTTTATACTCATCTTGCTACCGGAGATCTGCAAGTAAATCTCAAGTTCTTTTAGTATCAACTCATTAATAATTGGTGGTAACTTGTGAAAAGAAACACTTGCTTATTTTTCTAAAGCTAGCCTTTTCTGCGGTCTGCAGACCATAAAAAATTCAGACCTTGAATATATTAAAGAACTTGGCTCGGGTACATATGGAACTGTTTTCTATGGGAAATGGAAGGGATCTGATGTTGCTGTTAAAAGGTTAAAGCCTGGCTGCTTTAATGGAGGTGCAGTGGAGGAAGATCGATTGGTACGAAAACCTTTGCCCAGTTTCACAGTTGACACAGACTGTTATTTGATAACCTTTGGTACAAGTGAATCTTTCTTAACTGTATGTTTGGGTATATTGAAATTTATTTGGATAATAACTTTGGGTATATTGAAATTTATTTGGATAATAACTTTGGGTATATTGAAATTTATTTCGATAATAACTATTGGTAATTAGAGTTTTCTTGAGTTGTAGTCTGCCCAATACGACTTCCTATAAAAAATACAAAACAAAAATTCGACTGTTTTACAACTTTTGTCATGAATGATGCAGATTGATTCATATTTGCCATATATTTGGGGTTCTGACACCAATTTTATGTTTCATAATCTTGTCACAAAATTCTACCTTCTATCCTTAATGAAATTGGAACATGAGTTTATCTGTATTATTCTGTGACTGATTGTTGATTCTGTTTTCCTTTTTGCAGGTTGCAGACTTCTGGAAGGAAGCCCACATATTAGGTCAGCTTCATAATCCAAATATTGTGGCCTTGTATGGTGTTGTCACGGATGGACCTGTTACCAATTTGGCAACAGTGACAGAATACATGGTCAATGGCTCCCTGAAACAAGTTTTACGCAGAAAAGATAGGTATAATCTTGTCTTATTTCGTTCATAACATATGCACTATGGTTCTCTATACACCAATTAAATTTTAAAAATCATAGGTTATGCCGGCTAATTCTTTTTCTTAAAAGTAAGAGATAATTCACCTTTTAGGTTTGTAACTTCAAGTAACATAAAAAAACAATTCATTTACTCTTAAGAGTCATGTCAAACTGGCAAGAAGGCACCAGTAGTGCAACTGTAAATTTTACAGTTTTGTCACTCGTAAAGAAAAAAACTTTTCCCTTGAATACTTGCTTTTTACAGCCATCTTTATTCCCTCTGTTGTTATTTTCATTTTCTTTTCATTTCATTTCAAAATAATTGTTTTCTTGCTTCACATGCATTGGAAATACATAAGCAGTTTACTGCTCTTATGTGAAAAGTGAAGTTTGCATATTTGTTAGTACATTTGAACTCAGTTTATTTCCCAGCAGTGTAATAGGTTCTCTGTACTTCTTTGCAGTTAAGTCACATATCACTCTCTGTTTTATGTTACATCTCATAATATGAGGAAAATCAACCAATCTAAGTATCCAAAGTAATTAGTGGACCAATTTTCTAGCATTTTTTCCGTCTAATTTGGTTGTCTTTGATCTGCAGAACAATAGATCGTCGGAAAAGGCTGATTTTAGCAATGGATGCAGCCTTTGGCATGGAATACCTACACGAAAAGAGCATTGTCCACTTTGATTTGAAGTCTCACAACTTCCTTGTGAATATGAGGGATCCTCAGCGACCAGTGTGCAAGGTGATTTGCCTGCTAAGTGTACACAATGTTGTTTCTTTATATGCTGCCTTTCTTTTGCCATAAAGTTGCCCTGCATATTCTTTAAATTCAGTCTTCACTTTTATGTGTGATTATATTAATGATTCATTAAAAAAATATATCTGTTCCATTTTAGATTGGTGATCTAGGCTTATCAAAGATTAAGCAGAAAACACTTGTGTCAGGTGGGGTGCGAGGAACCATACCGTGGATGGCTCCAGAACTTTTGAAGAGTAAGAACATGGTAACTGAAAAGGTACGATGATCATCATTATTCAGTTTATGTATGACTACTAGTAGCAAACTAATTGCACCTCCTAATGATTACTTTCCTTAATTATTGATGTTTATGCCTCTAGGTTGATGTTTACTCATTTGGAATCGTCATGTGGGAACTCTTGACGGGGGAGGAGCCTTATGAGAACATGCGATCTCATGAAATTATAGGTATACAGAACTTAGATTCTGTTTATTAGAGGATATTGCAAGTAGTTTTCTGTAAGCTCGTCTTTATTAACAAATCTATTTGATGTAATAGTGTTTATGGGATTGAGTAGGACTAGTGTTTGTACATATAATGCCTTTCCCATTGAGAGGCACGTGTAAAATTGTTGTACAACCTGAGTCCATTGTGTAATATTGGACTTTTACTGTTTCCTTGCCAAGTCAAAGCTTAATTTCCTAGCAGCACTCCATCCCTTCCGCAGTGGGTTGTATGTGATTTAGAGGTATCTGTTGGTTGATTCTCTATATTATACATTATAGGGATTTGATATCAGTTCTGTGGTACTGTATTTTTCATGTTGTAACGTCATTTAATAAAGTGGGTGTGCTTTTCTTCTTTTATTTTTCCGTAGAGATAGTTTTTTATTCAATTTACTTGATGGTTCCTCCCGTCATTTTCAGCTGGTATAATCAAAGGCACTCTGCGACCTGAAACCCCAAGCTGGTGTGACCCAGCATGGAGATCACTAATGGAGAAGTGTTGGTCGTCTGTTCCAGATGCTAGGCCATCCTTTACAGAGATTGCAAAGGAGCTACGAGCTATGGCAGCAGCTATGAACATCAAGTAATGGAACGCATTTGAGCCTGTGGAACTATGAACTTTCTTAGTGTAAATACTACACGGGGCACCAAGAACAAGGCATGCTGAGAAGCGACCGTCCAATGTCATCTGAGTGACCAGAACATTAGGAAAAATCCCAAAGCCAAGTGAAGATTTGGCTTGTGTGATTCAAAATTAGCTTATTAGCATATAGGAGGGGGTGGTACAGGCAACAACTTTTTGTCTGTGTTATTATGAAAATTTGTCATCAGGAAAGAAACATGCAAGGCCATGGAGTAGCTTCTACTGTTTTTTAGCCGGGTCACAGATTGTTGTTGTACAGGGTCAGGGACAATGCTAAATAAAAATCTTTTTCATATATTTTCTCTCTTTACCATGGGGAAAAAATGTCTGATATTCATAAAAATATGTATATAGTCGAATTTGATCCAATTGTAATATGGCGACTGTAACTGTAATTGTTTGTGATTGCAAATTGGAAAATATAATTAACATATTTTGTAAAATATAAACTACATCTTATCAATTTCTAAACTTTACAACATAACTACAAAAATTTAAGAAGATATCTTTAATTTTATAAATAATATGAGGAGATGATACTTTTTATATGGAAAGCGGATTCAGGGGCTTGGTAATTTTGTGTAACGATTTTTTTTTAATAAAAATTTACCCTTACAATTTTAATTATATTATTATTTATCCTTTATATATATATATATATTTAGTTCTTCATATAAAATTCATATATGTGTCATCTAGTACTAATCTCTCTCTATATATAAAGCGTCCATGGGACTCTGACATCATCTCGATAAGTTTGTGTCACACATTTTTTTTTTTTTTTTTTGTGGTTTGGTTGTTTATATTAATTACTATATATTGTTCTTTTTAGATTATTATTATTTTTTATTTAGTCCTTTTGATTTAATAAAATCCCATATAATTTACGCACCGAATGCTAGTTTGGCGCGTGGATGTGCAGAAACTTAGGAGAACAGCAACGGCACCGACTTGAAAAAATTCAAACAGTCAATAGTGAAGAACAGACGAAATCCACGTCAGCGCTCACCGTTTATATTCATCACGCCCTCCATTTCTGTCTACAACTTTCTCTCTCTTAAAACTAGAGCAGCTCTCCAAAGGCTGCTAGCCATCATCTCTACCTCGGCCATCGAAGCTCGAGCCATCGATCAACCACCGAATCTCAATCACAACTTACTAATTCAATTCCTAGACTTCCTCTTTGATTCGAGGCTCCAACTTCTGGTAAAATTTCTTATCAAACCCCAAATGTTACGACGATGTCCGATTTTACTCGGATCTAGTTATTCTCAAATTGTTTCCGCCTGTTTAGGGCACCGATTGTTTTATTACCAAGTTTGTGTTTAAATTCGACTGGTATGGATTTTTTAGGTTTTTCAATTAGATGGGCGAATTTGTTGTTTTTAATGTAATTTATTAATTTTCATTTCGTACTTTTGGCGTTTATGAGCTCGAATCGGGTTTGAGACTTTTGTATCCTTGTCGTAAGTTTGATTATCTTCTTTGTGCTCTTTGCTATAAATCAACTACTTATTTATCTGTGCGCACAATCTAGCTCAGTTGTTCGCTTGTGCTTTGATTCCCTTAGCTTCATTTTTTTTGACTGGAGACAAATTGTTCTTGGGCAAAAAACAGCAAGTGATGTACTCAAGTCCAGAAAGAGGTTCCCCAGTTAATTGCAGTTGGCTATAAAAATTTGTTCTTTTGCCAGTTGGCTCTTAACTTTGTTTGTATGATAACTAAAATTGTGATAAAATATATAAACATGGAGCTTTACTCAAAACAAAGTTGCATATGCAATATCATTTGTCCGAGTAATATGCTGGAAGCCTGGAAGGAGAAGGGTAGATGAGTCCCAGCTAGGTTGTTGTAGGAAGGATTCTGTGTTTAGTCCTTCAGTAACAAATTTTTGTGGCATAATTTACAATTCTTTCTTTCCTGTGTTCTTGTTTTCCTTTTGTATTACTTTACAAGCTCCTGCGTTTTCTATTGTTCTCTGTGAGTTAGGTTCCTGCATTCTTACAAAGGAATCCAATTTTTTAGTTTGAACATTTTGTACTTGCAGAGTTGATTTAATTTTAGCTTTATCTCCCACTTTGATTATAGCTTTTGTCTTTTCACTTTCTCCTCTGTGACCTGATTGTTCATATAGAAGTTTCTTGGTTCCTCGAAAACATAAGTCGCTATTTCATTCAGTCCCTTCATTAATTTCTTTGGAAATGGTCATGGAGGATTTTGTTAATAATACCACTAACAAATTTCTTGCATGTCATTCAGATTTTATTCATGGAGGTTTTTGTTAATCTGGTTTCAGGAAAGATCTATTTTTGTACTGAAATGCTATTTCAGATTATCTCGCTTAGATGACCTTTTTTTTTGGATAAGCCAAGTGTGTCATAATTCATATTTTTTTAATCAAATTCTTTTCTACTTCTTTCCTTTTATTTTAGATTTGCATTTGATGTTGATTAATTGGGGATAATGTTCTATGCATGCAATGTTTATGTGTAATCAATTACTTTTTTTATTCAGTTTTAATCAACTCAAAATATGAGTGATCCATCTTTTAGCTACTGCTTTCTATGTGAAAAAGTGTTACTTTTATCTTTTTCCTTCCTCATTCCTTACTTTGCTTCTCAACGCCTTCTATTCCCATATTGAAAAAACTATCTAAAGTCCTTCACTGCATATATATTGTTTTTATATCGAGGGTGAAGGATATTTAATATTTGTAATAGCTAAAATTACCAGTGGAAGGTAATCGGCATTGTAAGACCCTATGCTATTTTTGGTGATAATTTTTTATAAAAACACACATGCATATCATTGGATTATTTGTATAAAAAAACATTTCTGACTTCTCTTTTTGAGTGATATGACTATATATCCATATATACTTGCTCTAAATTTGGCAAAAGACAAGATATAATGGTATTATTGGAGTAATGCCTTCCCTTGCATATTTGGTACTCAGACGTGATGATTGTGATTTTACATAATGTATTGATGTACAATGGCTCACTTAGGTACTTCCTGTCTGGATTTATGCATTTTAGTTTCAATTATTCTGCTGCTGCTTTATTAACATTTCAAGATGCCAAAGGAGAGAAGAGATCGTTCTGTTTCTTTTGATAGGTCAAGGGCATCTCCTTTTCCGTGTGGATCTAGTCGTTCACTACAATCATTGGCCAAAAATCCTCTAGAGAATGAGGAAAATGTCGAAGAATGGGAAGAAGCTCGATGCCCAGTATGTATCGAACATCCTCATAATGCAATTCTCCTCATGTGTTCATCTCACAACAAGGGTTGCCGCCCCTTCATGTGTGACACAAGCTACCGCCACTCCAACTGTTTTGACCAGTTCCGCAAGTCATTTGCAGAAACCTCTCCAACTATGCCTCAGCAAGAAGAAACTCCAGAGTCAACGGCACACTCATCATTGTATCCAATGATTCCAGAAGCAACGGTAACTGATTTTCAAGCTGAAAGAAGTGAGGAGGGGTCCACAGCGATGCATGCCAATTGTGAAAACCAAGTGAAGGGAAAGCTGGTGTGCCCTCTCTGTCGCGGGGACATCAATGGGTGGATGGTTGTGGAATCTGCTCGTGTCTTCATGAATGCAAAATCAAGAAGTTGTGCCTGTGAGACTTGTGATTTCAGTGGCTCGTATACAGATTTGAGGAAGCATGCAAGACTTGTACACCCACTTGTACGACCGTCAGAGGCAGATCCAGAGAGGCAGCGTGACTGGAGGAGGTTAGAGCGGCAGAGGGATCTTGGAGATTTAATCAGTACGTTGCAATCTTCTATTGGAGAGGAGAGGAGTGAGGATAGCACTTTAACCTTCGATGAAGGGGGCTGGCTGACTGTATTTTTCCTTATTCGAGTTTTCCGACCTGGGGGTAGCTCGAGGAGCAGCAGCTTGTCGGGTACTTCGAGAGCAAGACGGGTGACTGTGAGGAGGAGACCAACAACCAGACTTTGGGGAGAGAGCTATGACGGGGACTCCAGGGATCAGGACAATGAATCCTCAGATGGTGGATCAGGTCCGCGGAGGCTTCATGAACGAATTTTGCGGAGACCAACACCAGATGAGGAACCATGAATGCAAACTATTCAATTTACTCGAATGTTTTCGCTTTTAGATGTTTTGATGGTATAGCACTGCCTAGCTTTCTTTCTTTCTCCATTATACCAGATCTATTGCTTTCTGCTTGCTCGTCTCCACAATGGAATGGAGACTAATTAAAGTTTGTATTATTAGTGTTTTCATTAGAGTTCACATATATGTTATGTTATGGCCTCCAGTCCCCCAAGCTTATTGGACATAGAAACTTATAAGCAAGCTTCTGGTTACATTATTTTTTGAAAGTCCCACTTTTTAAAAAATATTATATAATTTTATAATTAAGTACTCTCTTCTTTTTAATATAAATTGTTTTAGACTTGTGCACAAGTATTAAAAAATAATTATATAATAATATTAAACACTTAACTGTCATATTATAATGATTTATATTAAGAAACAAAATATTCCTTTTAAGAAAATGAATTTTACCTACTCCACGTTGGACTTTATATTTTAAAATTACCCCTTTCTCCTTCGCTTTCCGTACACGAAAAATTTACTAACTCCACGTCGGACTTTATATTCCAAAATTACCCCTTTCTCCTTCACTTTCCGTATACGAAAAAATTTAATTATTTTTCTTCTCTTGGCGAAGAGAGAGAGAGAGAGAGAGAGAGTCAGAAACCGATCTCAACATTTTGATTCTGGAGAAAATAAATGGACCAAGAAAGGAAATTAGTGTGGTGGGTTTGATGCGATATCTAATTTTTTAACGAGGAAAATCAATATTATCAAATGGGGATAGAGACTTCAACCTCTGAAGGTGGTGGTACGAGCAGCAGCAACAGCAGCAGCAACAAAGACAAAAATAATAACGAGACCGAAGTTCTATTGAATGTGTACGACCTCACACCTCTCAATAATTACGTCTCCTGGTTTGGTTTTGGCATCTTTCATTCGGGCGTTGAAGGTGAGGAAAAGAATCTTTTCTCAATCTTGATTTAAATATCTCTCTCTCTATATATATGTATACATATGTATATGCAATTGTGCATCTGTTGTGTGAGGTATTGTTTTTGGCTTTTGTTTTTTAAGCGACTATGAATCGGGTTTTGTTCAAGTTTTTGAAATAATTGTGGGTATTGTTTTATGCGTATGTTGGTGATCGGTGCTAATTAATTCTTTCAGCTAAGGACTAGAATTTATGGGTTTTCTTTTTCTTGATGATTTGAGGTGCATTTGTTTTATCTTTAGTTTTTCTTTGTTTCTTTCGTGGGGTATCTTGTTGCTTTGGTCTTGAATTTGGAACTCTTCAAGGAAAAGGTGAATTGGGTTTTGAAATGTTTTGTTAGTTTTGATGAAGGTTATATGATTTTGAGAATTTTATAACCCATCCTTAGGCGTGGAACTTATTGTTCCACTTATCAAGTTTTAAGAGAATTGCACACATGATTATTGCTAGATTTATCCATTCAACTGATTGATTTTTAGTGGCATCTTTAGTAATATATTATTGGTCACTAATGTAATTACAATTTCAATGTGTAAAATCATGTGTTGATTGTTGCATATTATCAACCCATTCTTTCAATTAGTATCATTTTGTGATGGTTACAGAACACATACTATTGAATGACAATAACTGATACTTTCTAATAGTCTATCCCCCCACCCTCTGCCCCCCAAATGCTGTTACTGTCTATATAGCAATTTAATATGTAAGAAGACCTTTCAAAATTTTGGGAATTCATTACAAGTCATGTTCTTTTGATAAGGTTTGTGATAGACATATGAAGAAGGGTCGCCTGTAAGACGTAAATAATTTTATAAACTATTAAAGGGCTTTATTTGTTTATGGAATACTTATATTTTATTGCTAAACAATATTCAATGATCTCTAGTCTGAGCAATATGACATCCTTGATCCTTCCTTCCATGGGAGATTTGAAGCCTCAATTTAGGCACGGTATTCGAGAAAATTATCTTGAAGCTTTTTTTACACTATTTGCTACTTGTAGCTGATATGATATTATTTATTTTTGTAGCATTTTTTGTTAGGTTCTTTTCCTTTTCCCTCTTGTGACAATACAAATAGATAAAGAAGTAAAGAGAAATGTAATGGGCTAATGGCAGATAGCTCAATAGCTATCATTGCTTTATTCAAACATGTAATGAAACATAAATGTTTGCAGCTATTATGTAATGGCTGTTATGGATCTATAGGCAGATGAAAGCGTATAAAACTCATTACAACTTGCTATGTGAATAGGAAAGCATCCTTTACCATTTACTTATTTAAGATTTAAGCTCTACTGCTGAGAGTCAATGATTATGAGATGCTGAAAAAAAAAGTTGAGGTAGGTACTTAGTTGCATTTTTATTTTTGTTTGAACTTTTTTTGTTTTACCAATTAAGGTAGAGAGAGTACTCCCTTTGCAATCAAATCACAATTAAATGTATAACACAAATTATTTTTGAGTGTGTCAATCCCACATCTGTAGGAGTAAGGTTGATTTTAACAAGTCTTTTGTAGTTGTTATAATGAAATCCAATTGGATTATAACGAACTTATCTATTACTTGTATTAGTATTTGCCCAGTTGTCATTTTCTCAAATTAAATCCGAAACTTAGAATTTTTTCCAAGGATTTCTTGGTGCAGCATGAAAGAGAGAGAATAAGACATGCACGTTGTACCTATGTTTCTAGACAAGCTTATATCCTGTTTATCCTTTTCTCTGTTTTGGTACAAACATGATCACCTTACGAATTATGATGGAGAAGTAAGAATGATATGGTCTGTGGTCTGACAAAGATGTTGCCCTAAATAGCAGAATTGGGATATATAGGGATTCACGCAGATAACCAAGTGGCTAGAACAAGGTTAAGTTGAGTTGGTATCTGATATTGTTAAGTGCTGCTCATGCCTACATCTCTGTTCTTCTACACCTCATGAATGCTTACTATATTTCTTAAAAATGAGATATTTGCATACTTACCATGTACCAGGGTAATACAATCTAGAATAATGTGTGAAGGTGAAATATAATTTGCAATTCATTGTTGAGCGAGAATTTGATTTCATGATATCTTGATAATAAATACTGGACTTGGTTAGATACCTACTAAAAAGTTGTTCAAGAAAGATATGATTTCTTTAATTCTTTCTTTCTTTATTTTTGATAAGTAAAAGATAGATTTTTTTTAAGTGTATGTTTCTAAAAGTTTGTTTAATGCATCTGTTCCAACAATATAAGAGTGAGCATGTTTAACTTGGTTCTAAAGATTACATTTCTTCATATTTCTGTGTTCCGCTACACCTCATGAATCTCATCTTGCTATATTTCTTAAAAAATAGATATTTGCATACTTGCCATGTGCCAGGGTAATACATAGAATAATGAAGAGTGAAGGTGAAATATAATTTGCAATTCATTGTTGAGGACTTGAGGGAGAGTTTGATTCGATGATATCTTGATAATAAACACTACTTGATTAGATACCTACTAAATATTGTTTAAGAAACATAGAAACAAGTAAAAGATAGATTATATTTTTCTTTTGAATGTATATCTCTAAAATTTTGTTTAATGCAACTGTTCCAACAATATAAGAGAGAGCATGTTAAACTCGGTTCTAAAAATTACATTTCTCCATATTTTGTTTTTTTCTTACTAATGGCAAATATTTTCAGTCCATGGTATGGAATATGGGTTCGGAGCTCATGACTTCCCCATTAGTGGAGTGTTTGAAGTGGAACCTAAAAGCTGCCCGGGTTTCATCTACAGATGTTCTGTCTCACTGGGTCGTATAGACATGCCCCCCTCCGAATTCCGGGCATTTATTGAGACTGTGGCTTCTGAGTATCATGGTGATACTTATCACCTCATCTCCAAGAACTGCAACCATTTTACAGATGACATGTCCTGGAGACTGACTGGCAAAGGGATTCCTGGGTGGGTGAATCGGCTTGCAAAGCTAGGTATGTTTAATTTTTATCCTCACACTTTCCTTTTTCTTTTTGGCAGTTCCTCAAGTTATTGTCATTATTTCTCTCCAATATGGTGGATTGAGACGGGGTTGCAGTTGTCTTTACTGTCACACAATTACATTTGGTTGCTCATAATTAAGGATCATTTTATACCATTACATTAAATTTTCATCTTCATAGGAAAAGAAGTTTTAGTGTTCTGCCTGGGTTGATCCATGTAGGTAGATAGCTCTTTGATCTTTTGCAATTTTTCATGAATAATAAAATGGAAATCCATGTCCGCAGTCCACCGCTGTATGTCGCTTGTTTTGATGCGAGCTTCATATTTTATAATGATCCGACAAAACACGGGTTTTTAATTATTATTTTCTGGTAAATTTCAGGTTCTTTTTGCAGTTGCCTGCTTCCTGAAAGCCTTCAAGTAACAACAGTAAAACAACTGCCCGAGTACCATCCTTGTGCTGGTATGTCTGTTATATCCTTCAGGTTATTCAACTAGTCCCCATCTTATAAATAAGGAAAATGATATACATGTCGACAAATATTTGATGAAGTTAAATTGCGACCAACGTGAAAGTGTATGCGATATACGCATAGAATAAATTAAAGTGGGACTCTTTCTTAATTTTTACCTATACATATGTCGCAATCATAATTCGGCTGAAATTTTTTACTCCCTCCGTCCCTATTTAAAATAGACGTTTTAGAAGTGGACACAAGAATTAAGATAATGATTGGAAAACATTAAATATAGTACTCAGTTGTCTATAATACCCTTAAATCATTAATTTATCATAGCACAAGAGTTTAAAGTATCAAAAAAATAGGTAGAGTAATAAGGGGTAATTTTGGAAAAATTATCATTAATTCTCCTAGATTTGAACAAACGTCAATTAATTAGGGACAAATAAAAAACTCTAAAACGTCATTTAAATAGGGACGGAGGGAGTACAATGTACCACAGGACTATATAAATAAACTAGGATCAATTTTTGGATCTATTAAATTTCTTTTATTCTTCTATACAGAAGACGATGCAAGTGGGTCTCTCTCATCCACTTCACCTCACGAACAAACAGAAAGTGATGATTCAGAAAAAGATAATAAGCAGTTATTATCGCCAACATCAGGAAATGGAGAAGTAGCATTTATTAAAGAGATCCCAAGGTGATTCTGAAAACATGAAGAAAATTTTTACTTTCTTTTCTTGAAAGGATTGACCAATTTTCCATGAGAAGAGCTGCTGCTGCCAGGGAAACGTTGTATAATATTCTTAAGAGCAAATTCACCGCTCATCACTTCTTCATTGCTTGCAGCTGCTCTGATTATTTGATGCAACTGTAACCTGCATATGCTACTACTTCTTCCTTTACATTGTTGTATGATTAGTGTTCCAATAAGTCTACGCCGACCGCTTTCTTCCGACCGGGTTCGGTCGGAATTTTTAATTTTTTGTAAATTTTTTTTTTTTGCTTTTGACTACTAAATAATTAATGCGATTTATTATAACTGAAATTTTTACAAAATGCAATGATTTAAGTGTCATTTGGATATATGTAAAAAATAGGGTTGTACAATCTGTGCAATCCTATATTTTACATGTATACAAATGATACCTAAATCACTGTATTTTATAAAAATTTCAGTTTTAATAAATCACATTAATTATTTAGTAGTCAAAAGCAATTTTTTTTTTTAAAATAAAATAAAATATCCTACCGGTCACTAATCCGGTAGGTAGAAAGCGGTAGGTGTAGAAGAACTCTTAGTGTTCTGTTTAATTTGAAAACCATTAGGTAGGTTCCGTTTGGATGTTGGAATCTTAAACAACAAAATGATTCTGGAGAAAAATTAATAAAACAACTTTAAAAAAAAAAGAGCAAGATGAGTGGTTTTTTCCCCACTTTTTATTAAATATTAAATAAGAAAATGTATAATTTCACTGGTGCACACCACCTTTATGCCTTGGCTAGAATCATTCACGGTGAAATACCACAAAATGAGTTCAAAAGTAGTACAATATGATGAGTCAAATCATTCAGGCGTCCATCACCCCCCAAACAAATAAATCAAAGAACAGGACAGACACAAAAGGTTAATGTTATACATTCTTCCATTGATCTAGCAAACTATTACATTCCTGCAATTTCATATTCCATGGTAATCAATAATAGCCAAGTCCTTGCCAAATTATGACTGCTGCCCCTCCAGTCCTAATTTCAAAGTTAACCATGCACAAACCTCGTCCATCTCTTCTGGGATTGTATAGTGGCCGAGTCTGCATTTCAAAATAAAGCACTCAACAAGTTTCCTCCTCGATGTATCTATAACAAGAAAGGACAATTCTTGATTGACATCAAGATTTACTCCTTGTGTCTATTTAAGTTAGCCTGGGTTTTCGGGTGTCGTTTGGTCAAAAACGACATCGACGTATTATATATTCTTATGTTTTTAAGGCAGCAAATCGATATATCAGTCAAAAAAGGGGTCAACTTAAATGAGACAGAGAGACATAAATTACATACGCAGTGTAGGCTTTGAATGTGCAATCTTGAAAACCACATAAACTTAATTTCTGTGAAGACTTCTCACCAAATTTAAAGCGAACAACATCATCACCTGCAATAAGTTCAACCAGAATTACTGGCACCTTTTAATAGATTATTTACTGAGATACCAGAAACAAACTACTACAATTTCCTCCAGGGAGAAAGATCTTAATGACAATTATCATCTTCTGCAGCTTGACAACATGACCAAACTACTGAAAAATGTAAATTTTCCTGCACTGTGCTGATATATTTAGTAAAATTAAAGCTCATAATTCAAAACCAGCTTCCATCAAGTAAATTTCATCTTAGAAACATAATATGGCAAACAATAATTAGAATTTGTTAGTTACTAGAGTTGACCACTCTGTTAGCCGAAAAAGGAAAAGGGCATGCAGCACACTGCACTCCCCCATAACTATTATTCTACAAAAAAAATAAAATTGAGAAACAAGAATACTTCATAAAATCAAATATTACAAAAGTATTTCAAATTGGAAGTTCAGATTTAAAGCTAGAATGAAAAGACGAGAGAAGAATTGGGAGAAAAAAAAAATCTATGAATGAATTTGAACTTAACAATATAATAAAGATAAACACCAAGATCTCAAACATGGGATAAAAAAACATTGAAATAAGTCAAATATAAGGCAAAGGCATTGAGGTCAAATAACATAGCATTACACTGACCACATCAAGCTTATAGCTTGGTTGGTGCAACCCTCATTTTGCATAGCAAAAGGGAGGCTGGGAGGGGTTCAAGCTATGCCGTCGTCACAAGGCGTCATTAGATACCAAACAAGGCATGAGGTCTTTCTTGGGTCGTGGGGTGGGGGATTTGGGCATAAGCTGTGTCTAGAACTATGGGACTCAAAAAACCAAAAAAAAAAAAGTTAAAAGGAAATAAGAAAGTACAAAGGTAGAAACAGGCTACTGTAGGTAAAATTATTTTGAACCTTTGCGATTTAGAACCAAAAACTATCAATTTCTGAAGCTCTACTTGGAGTGATAACGCGACAAGTATGAGCCTCAAAAAAATTAAGAAGCAGATAACTAAAGATGTAATGATAAAAATCTGGAAAGAAATATACAACTTCCTGATGTATATCGAATATAGTTTACTGATAAACCTAAGGCTGTATAAACAGGCAGTAATTGTGAGAGAAGAAATCAGAAATAATAAATAGAAACATTCTGAATAGTTTATTGATCAATAATATTGCAATTTAATTACAAGGCAGAGTACATGAATAGGCTCTCCAATCTTATCTCATTACAGATAATTAAGAAACTCTGAATACTTAGTGTAAGGTGTGTGTGTGTGTGTGTGTTTTATTTTGCCTACTGTTCTACTGAAATAAAACAATTCACCGTTGGGCCCGGAGAGAGATTTTGTGTGTCTGTGCGCAGCATGCGCGTGCCGGGGGTGGGGTGGGGATGGTCTGCATGACTATAAGATACTCATAGCCAAATGACTGTTCTCAGAGTCGACATCTTGACATCTTTAAATGAATCAGAACAGAGAGCAGCAGATATGTTGCACCGATTTAATCCAAGAAATTTGATAAATTGAGATGAATTTAGAGGTTTCAACCTTTACAGTTTTTGAATAAGAAAAGGCTATGAATCACATAAGATAAGAAGAAGTAACTATAAACTGGACGCATGTAGCAACAAATCGTCTATTTCTTTTTATCATTGTTCATATTGCCTAATTTATGATATATTTTGCTCAAGCTTGACTCTTCATGCAACAAAGCTCTACACTACAACAAAAGATCTGCAGCAAGGGTACATAAGCAAATCCAAAGAAAGCAATTACAGCAACTGAGCTCAAATTATCCATGAGCATCTCAGTTCATTTCCTAATCAAGCTGCAATAGTTTCTGATAGTTCAAGAATGCAATGGGGGATGGTATATCCTAAAAGATTGTTCAGATTATTCTTAAAATAAAAAATGCTATCGATATTGCAATTTGCAAGTACATGAGAGATGTAGGTTAATACCTCTACCATGACAGAGCAAAATGGGCAAGGATGCAGCGCGCCTTGTAGCCTCGTCCCCTTCTACCTTGTTACTTACGCTGCTATATCAAAAAAGCAGAGAACATTTAATCATATGAACCAGAGTCAGTTACAAATAAACAAATTATGAATGAAGTCCCATGGAAAAGATAAAAGGTCTAATCCACGAAGTCAGACTTTGAACAAGGAAGCCAGCCACTAAGTCCAACAACCGCACTCAAATTGGCAGTGTATGGGTTGCCATTCCCAAATTTTCCTTCTGCAAAACAAGTTGCAGAGTAAAGGGAGGTTGCTGCACCCATACTAAAGCCTCCAACGCCAAGTTTAACTGCAGTACAGAATTTAATGACAAAATTAAGTTTATAACACAACAGGAGATGAATCATGAAAATGCTCTTCTTTCATTTTATGTATTTATTTATTTAGTGGTTCCAGTTTCCACTTCATTTAGAGGGCGCTTGAATGTAGAAAAGAATAGACTAACTCAAAGAAATGACTATATTATCACAACAGACACCATCAAAGTTAATTACTCATTCTCTACAATCCTAAACACATTATTACTTCTTCTTTTTCCCTTTTTTTTTTGGGTACATAACCAATCTTACTAGGCAGGATAGAACCAATCCTAGAACTACATGATGATACCTTAGAAGCTACTTCTCCTAACGACAATTAAAGGAATACCCTCCATTAAAGGACTCGGCTTTCCCTCTATTAGAAGACAAGAATGGAAGTCACAATGGGGAAGGGGAAAGCTAAAGCTCAACCGCGTGGCAGAACATATATGGATAGAACCTATAACGGGTGTCTCAAAAAACAAGTAATTTCCTAAACACGGTGTCACACAATATAAAAGTTATTACAAAAGGCCAAGGAAAATTTTGGGAATTTTCTAGAGCTTTCATGTAGAACACAATGGAATGATTTAAGTACCAGAATGTCCGATCAAACTCCTATTACATACTCCCTCTGTCCCTAAAAAACAGTCTTAGTTTACTTTTTTGGTCAAATTGACTAATTTTAAAATATAAAAAATTAAGCATATTTATTTATATTTTCAAACCTATGAAAATTGGATGTGGTAGTAAATTTGACATAGTTTCTTATAGTTATAGTTTCTCCACCTATATTTACAAAAAATAGTATAAATTTTGCTTCTAAAAATGGTCAATTTGACTAAAAAAGTCAAATTAAGCCAGTTTTTACGGGACGGAGGGAGTAGTATATTTTAAGGAAAATCCATATTTGCACTAAAAGATATTCATCATGATATAATAGCCCTGGTATAGTGGTGCAAGTGAACACAAGTTATTAGTCAATGTATGGCTTGAGTAACTGGATATTGAGACAGAGTTTCTTGTGAGTTGTGAGTCCCAAAATAGACAAAGACTTGTCTTATACATAACAATTGAAATATATATCGAACATTCAATTCATAGTAGTAAGACCAAGGAAAAAGAGGCTTTTAGAGCTAGATCAAAGCATGAACAAATTAATATATCTGCCAAAACTTATGGCACATTTTCTTCTATTTGAAATTTGCCTGTTATTTAAGGTCGAACAGAGGAACATTCAAAAAATACAAAAACCAACTCAAAGCACTCCATTACAATTATTCTGAAAAACAGTATTCACAGAATTATTCTTAATGCTCCATATAATGTCAATGAAGAACAAGAAAAAATCTTAGGCCTTAGCATACATCAACAGACCTATACCCTAATAAGCTTGTAAGCGATTTCAAATTTCTTTAGCAATCAAACTAATGATCAGAGGACAGAGGTTTAGCAACTTAAGGAATCATAAAGTTAAACTTCAGAACAGACAACAAGTATCATTACGTTGCTTGAACGAAAACATCAGATCAATTGAGCCGCAAGAGAAAACTTACTCTCAGGTGGTTCCGTAGACAACAAACTTGCAACATGTGCTGCCGAAGCCTCCAACCCTTGTACATCTGTGTTAGTATCTTCTGAAAGGTCACTCACGTCACACCCTATTAGAAAATAAACTTCAAATAATTATAATAGACACCGCAATGAGCAGATTTAAAAAATAAAAACATAACCAGTATTATAATTCATGCAACAAATTCCATCCCTATTTATAAGTTTCATTTGTAGATCATACTCTGCTTTCTGTATAGAATGCTTGAAACAGATTCAGATCACATATTTGCAATAATTGTTGTTACACCTTCCTTTATAATCATATAAAGCAACTACAAGCATGAAAGTCTTTCTGTTTAGCATTTGTATAAATGAAATGATGCGATTAAATATAGGTAACAATCACTAAAGGATTAACTTACAAGCATTTGAAGGAAAGCCACCAAATAAAGTTATTGGTTGGGAAGGAGCAGTCGGGCAAATCCACTTTATCTGTAGCATATATTATTAACCAAGCATAGGATAGTAAGGAGACAACTGCTGCAAACAAACATTACTTTACAAATAAATAAAAAATCTTGCGTAGTTTACGTACAATAATTTTACTGCCTTACATTGGGAAGAGGGAGTGTCTCCAAGAGCTCAGACCAACTGCAGATAAAAACAGAAGATATAATGACAAAAAAAAGAATAAACCAAACAAAGAAGGATAAGTATTTAGAATATTACCTTGAGCCATCATCACCCAGGCCGTGTAACCATACTATAGTGGCCTGGTGTCTACCTTTTGGTCTAACCACGTGTGTTCTTCCAAATTCAAAAGCTCTTCTAGCGGCTCTACCACCTGTGATGCCATTAACAATCAAATTTGCACTGAATGACAATTGGCATAATGTTTTTCAAGATGAGAGATTAAGATTATAGATGGTGTATTATATTTTCAAATTTATCTCAGCAATATGAAGTTGACACAAATATTTTTTACATCAACAGATGAGAAATTAATGATCTGCTAAGGTTACCAAGAAAAGTGAGGATTTGAAGGCCTTTATTGTTGGGTGCTAGAGAAAAAAAGATAACTCCAGTCGGTTACTCAGAATTTAACTACTTGGTTATGCTCCTGGAGTCCTGGTTCTCATTCTTTGGGAATCAAATGAACAAAGGAAAACTTAATATTATCTTTCCCTTTTCTTGCCTTTCCAGTTTTCATGGCAAGCAGAAGTAAAGACCAACAAGGAAAAAAATATGGGTGAAGTTAATTGTTCGTTCACTTCCAAGTCAAAATTCAGAAAAGGGAAGGATACACAAACTAACACAACACAACTAACCCGAACCCAGAGAAGGTCCACTCATACTCGTACTAGTGATAAAACTGGAGTTGAAACGATGGAGAATGTCACCTGCCAATCTGCCATGAATAACCAAATTGACTTCATCATATGCTAATTGAAATTAAATATAGATTGCTTATCAGTGTAATTATTACTGCTAGTTACACAATACTAGAAAATAAGATTCCAAACAAAAAGATTTACTCAAAAATATGAATATATATTTTGGGTTAAAATAGAGAAGAAATACAATTGATCTGCCGATCTCACTACCCAATTGTTTTGTAATGGAAATACAAAATCCATAAGAAGTGAATTTTGATGAGTTATGTATAGCTGCGTACACCTAATTAACATTACCCATAATTAACACCATTAAATTCATAATTATTAATATAAAAAAGGATTTTAATTAGAAAAAACATTTCCAATTTGACAAGTAAACCTCTGAAATATGGACACAATTATTTCTTTGTTTACATAATAATAGTAAGGCTGAATAAATAAAAAAAGAAGAAGATCTGATTAGGGTTCTGAGGCACTGACCTGGAGTCCGATGACAGAAGTCGGAGACACCAATGCAACTCTCTCCTTTGTCAAACTTCCTCTCTCATCCTAATGTTATTGCGTGCATTATTTTATATTGCGTGCATTAATATATATATATATATATATATATATATATATATATTTGTCGTCAATTACATATCCTTATAATTTTATCAAATTTTATATATCTTTATAATTCAACATAAAATTATAATAATACGTAACAAAGCTCTATTTGTCTATGACTGTCATTAAAATTTTATATAGATGTTAGTTACATATAAGTAACTCTTGAAACAACAATATCAGTTACAAACTTACCTAATTTACTCGTAAAATTGGGCTGACTAACAATCCTATATTTAACTTCTTCCCTACTTGTTATACCGCTCCAACCTATATCAATTTCAAACATTTTTAATTAGTATTAATTTACAAAAATAATTTAGAGTTGTTTAAGGATAATTGGTACTTTCTAAAAAATATTAAAACAAAAGTTAATTTCACTACAAAATAGCAGCAATTATTATGATTCAATTATAAAATACCTGATCGATAGAAGGAGATATATTTACTATTAAGTCATCATTTTTGACTTGTTGTTAATTAATTTAATCCTAATTAGTTTAAAACTTTGCTATATATATACGTTATTATATGTGTTAATAAAGGCTGCACATAAGTTTATTTATTTATTTTATTTTTATTTTATCATTAAATTTTAATATTTTTTGTTTAATTTTATAAGATTTCTTACGTAAATGGGTCATTTATTTATGTAAAACGAGTATTCTCTGTGTTTTATAATATTTTTATTTTAATTTTATTTATATGAATTAAAAAAATTATTTAATATTATTATTTAATAATAAAAATTTATATAAAATTTTATTACTACTCTTTTATAGAAAATTAAAAAATATTAATATAAAATTAATTTTTTTAAAGTAATTGGAGGAGTCGGTAGTAATATAAAGAAAATAATAATTTATTATTATGGAACTGAAATTCACCTGTAGATATAAATTCCTCACGTAGACGTTGCCCTAATAAGAATCAAACCCTACCCTCCCCTTTTTTCTCTCTCTTCCCGCGTCGCTTTATCTCTCTCAGAAGAAACACGCATTATAGTCTAGTAGAGAGGAGAGTGATGAGGAGTTCTTCAGCTAACGGCGTCACTGGGGACCGTACGTCTGGCAGCAATGGAGGCAGCGCCACCGTGGACAAGGGTGTCGATTTCGCCAACTATTTCTGCACCTACGCTTTTCTCTATCATCAGAAGGAGATGCTCTCTGATCGTGTTCGTATGGACGCCTACTTCAACTCCATCTTCAAGAACAAAAGCCATTTTCTGGGAAAGGTACTAGCTAGTATATGACACTCATACCTTGCCTCCATATCTACGTCTATACATATATAATTTCTGGGTTATGTCGTAATATTGTGTATAGAAAATTTCTCTGTTTTGTCAATAATAAGGGGAAAAGAAAATAAAACTCTGAATTTCTAGTGAAGTAGTCATATCATGTCTATTGGTATGAATTTGAAAATTTATAAATTTTACCTCAGTTTATTTAGTTTTTTCAAGTTGGATTTAGCAAGTATATTGTGTTTACGGTTTGGAAAGTAGTAGAGTCAAATTTAGTACTTCTTCGTGACTCAGTTAGATCTAATAGGTTCACTTTGAAAGAATATATTGTATTCAAGTAATCAAAATTAAATCTTTTAAATTTGTAATGTTTTATTTTTTTCCCTTCATTTTCTACGCAGCCAAACAAAACTTTCTACCCCAACCCTCTTCCTCTTCGGTTATTTTACAATCAATGGTACTCTAATGTTTATAATCGTAATTCAATGACCATTCCTACATTTTATCTGGTTAACTTCTTAGAAACATAAACATGGGCTATGAAATAAATTAATCTTATGAGTTTAGAGAGTTGTAGAGAACTACAGATTCCTTATTAAGACTTGAATTTCTTGTGGAGGTTGTGTTCAGGAGTGTGACTAAATTGGTGAATGTGTGGAAAAGGTTGTGTTGGATGTAGGAACAGGGAGTGGCATTCTAGCAATATGGTCAGCACAAGCAGGTGCAAAGAAGGTCTATGCAGTTGAAGCTACTAAGATGGCTGAACATGCCCGCGAACTTGTCAAAGCAAATAAGCTTCAGGATGTGGTTGAAGTGATTGAGGGATCAATTGAAGATGTTATTCTACCAGAGAAAGGTTATTTTTTCTAACTTGTAATTGCCCACTGATTTAAATCCTTTTCATAGTACCGTTTTGTATTTTTTTATATGTTAAGTTCTTTTGGATTTTGACACCGTATGGGTTTTCTGACTCTAACGGCAGAAATTGATTGATGGGCAGTTGATGTAATAATCTCAGAGTGGATGGGATATTTTCTTCTGCGTGAATCGATGTTTGATTCAGTGATTTGTGCACGTGATCGCTGGCTGAAGCCAACAGGAGTCATGTGAGTACTTCTTTAGTTTATACGATAATATTTTCACACGTGTGTTGTTTGGCGTTTGACTGTACGTACTGTATTTTGTGAATGTACTTTATCATTTATCACGTGCTCTCTTTAACTATTATCTCATATGATGGTATATTACAAATAGAAAAGATTAGCTTGATCTTTGAACCCAATCATGTTCCCATAACTATGTAAAAATGAGTAAATTATTTTACGAATTATTATTATTATTTTTATATCCAAAGTACATAAAGGCAAAGATAAAAATTTTCTAATTTGTTCCGGCTAAGGAATATCAAAATCATCACAACAAACCTCATTTCGTGCTATTAAGCAACAATGGTAGACAAAGCTAAAGCATATTGCTCTGTTCTAAAAATCCCCGCCTAGGTCCGCCTAGGCCCCGCCTAGGCGCTAGGCCCCCTCTTGGCGCCCCGCCTAGGACCTAGGCCCCCCCTTGGCACCTCTAAGCCCCCAGGCGCCTCACCTAGGCCCAAGGCGACAAAAAAATTCCTTTAGAAAATTAGGCGGGTTCTAGGTGGAGAATTTTTTTTTATTTTAATAATTACTCAAACCAAATCTTGATATATTTATTTTTCTAATGATTACCATATTCATAATACAGGTTGTAGCATATCAAATCACAACAAGAAGTGAACAATACCAAGTCAAATGAATAATTTTATTATAGTTGTAATTTTTTGAACTTGTACCAACTTCAAATTATATAAATGAGGATACATTTGTAATATTTAGTTTAATTCTATTTTATAATTCTTAAATTTATGTTTAGTTTCGAAGTTTTATTATTGAATTAAATTCTTGAAATTTTAAAATTTATTATTTAATAGCAATCTTATTTATAAATAAAACTAATACGTTAAAAATATGTTTATACTTTGAACAATTGCATGTTTGTGTTTGAACTTTGACATTAGCAATATGGATATGTGTTTAAACTTTAAGAAAAGACCTTTATTATCTTTATTATAGATTGTTATGCTTTATATTATTATTTTGTTTGGATAAATGTAAGATAAAATATTAAAATTATCTTAAAATAAAAAATCCCGCCTAGGCCCCCTAGGCGCTAGGCCCCCCTCGGCCGCCCGCCTCCCGCCTAGCGCCTTTTAGAACATTGGCATATTGCAAGCATAACAGAGGAAGCGTGCAAGTGTAAAACTCTGTACCACTATTTTCTAAATGAAATTGAGAAAATTATGGAGAATCGAAGAAAAGTAGTTTTGGGACTAACCCAACCCAAGGAGAGAGGGAGAGAGCTACAGTGTGTATGGGAGAAGTACTGACAAAAAAGGAAAAGAAAAAGAAAGTAGAAAACAAAAGAAAATCCTCGAACTACGTGAGCTAGAGATACCCCCAGGGTCCAAGAGTAACAAAGTGGGGAAAATGAAGAGAAATAGAAAGTGTGTATGTGCTGGGTTGTGGTGTGTGTGTGTGTGTGAGCGTGATGCTATTTTTTAGAGAAGAAAGTGATAGATATGTTATATGGATTTGGATGGAGTGTCTAGTTGGACACTGTATTTTGAAGATCTGGTATTCCTCAGTTTTGCCTATGTTTTACACTAAAATGAAATATCAGGTACCAATACCCGTGTCCGAGTGTTGTTTGACACGGGTACTTTAGGGTAAAGTGAAGAGTCCGTGTAACAGAGTGAGATACAAAGATTGAGAAAAGTTGTGTGTGTGAGAGGCTGTGATGTGTGTAATAGAGAATGGGAGAGATGTACTTCTGCAGAGAATATTGTTGTGTTCTTTAGATTCTTCAACTTCTCATTTCACTAAGATTCATCGTTTTTATAGAACTCGTTGGTGGCCATTAGGGTAATTTTCTCCCCTTTATCTTCTCAATAGAGACACTAAAATCACTGGACAAATTGTGCCCTTTTAAAACAGGAGACCTAATTTAAAGAATGGTATACATGGAAAATAGCCTTCTAGAGAAACACTAGCACGTCTTGCCTACGACATTGCCTTGGTAGCATGCCACTAATTGTTTAGCCTTGGGCATTTCTACAGGCCCTCCTTGCCTTTACCAAGCGAGTAGGTGAGGCACACGAGTGCCTTTGACAACACTGATCATATCTATGATATGGTTCTCTGCTGCTCCTTGCCTTTTCCAAGCGAGTAGGTGAGGCACACGAGTGCCTTTGACAACACTGATCATATCTATGATATGGTTCTCTGCTGCTTGTAATAACCAATATAATATTACTTGTAACAGAGATGGCTGATCTATTATAACTGTTTAATCGATGCAATCAATCTGTTTTTTTTGCCATGGATAATGAGTTGATCTTGTAATTCTATTTTGACAGGTATCCAAGTCATGCTCGCATGTGGTTGGCACCTATCAGATCTGGATTAGGAGATCATAAAATGAGCGACTATGAAGGATCTATGGATGATTGGCATTATTTCTTGAAAGATACTAAAAATTATTACGGGGTTGATATGAGTGTCTTAACCAAGCCTTTCTCTGAGGAGCAGAAAAAATACTATTTGCAGGTTGGTGCTATATTTTGATGGGATTCGATTCTGAAGTAGTTAAAGATGAATCACAACCTAAGTGTTTCACATTATCCCCCTCTCTGGAAAATAGAATCCTACTTTTTCTGTTGATTCTAGTCCTTTAGTGTGTCTCAATTTGGTAAATTGGTTTCTTAGCTTTAAGTCAAGTACCTCATCTAATTGAAAAATAATTTTCTTCTTTCCCTGAAATGATCATATTTTTCGTAAATAATTTTAATCATTCATGGATTTGATTGCTAACATGCTCTTGTTAAATAAGAAATTTTTTATGGCACCTATTAGAACCAATTGGTCTCATTAGGACTTGATGTTACTTATGAAACTGTTCATACATTTTGTCTTATGTTCATAATTTGTTATTAAGAAAATTTAATTGTATCAATTATCTATCCTTCATTGTCTCCCTTGTACATCTAAAAAGCATGTGCTTTGAATTCTATAGACATCCATGTGGAACAACCTTCATCCTAGTCAAGTTATTGGCACCGCTGCCATCATAAAGGAGATCGATTGTCTAACAGTAACTGTAGAAGACATTCTTTCCGTCAGAGCAACCCTTTCATCATCAATTACTAAAGAGGAAACTAGGCTATGTGGGTTTGGTGGCTGGTTTGATGTCCATTTTCAAGTGAGTGTACCACCCTTCTGGTATGGCTAAAAGCATGCTGATCAGTTTCAGGCATGTGCATACTAACTTGGATAATTGTGTTCATACATTGTTTGATACCCTAGGGAAGCAAGGAGAATCCAGCTGAACAGGAGATTGAGTTGACAACTGCTCCTAGTGAAGACCACATCACTCATTGGGGCCAGCAGGTTAGTAAAACTGATGGTATCTTCCCTGCAATCGAGTTGTTTAGTTAGATGAAGTTGAAGAAGATTACCTTGTCATCTAAATTTCAGCATTACTTTGTTGAAACTTTGGGGTTTATTTTCTCTGAAGTTATTGACTAAACAAGCAATTATTAACTGCAAGAGCTTATTTAAAAGATATATTAATAGCAAGACCTCTTGCAAATGTAGCATGAGTGTTTTTTCCATCTCACATATGCAGGGTGTGTAATTGACATTAATTTGAAATTTTTAGGGTGTATATTGTCCGTATCACGTAGGATAAAATTGTATTCCCATTTTGAAATGATCTATAAACTCTATTGTGATGCTTCTGAATAGTTTAAAACAAATTAAATCTGCCAAAATAGTGGCTTTTTTTCTCTGTCATAGTCTTTTAAAAGGATTTTTCCTTATTTATTATTATTGTTTATTTTTCCTGTTAAGCCATCAAATTGTCCAGGAGTCCATTAGACCTTGTGTGCCCATATAATCCTGTGGTTTTGAATTATCTTAGAGTGCTGATATTGTGCATGCTATTGTACATTAATCTGGTTTGTTTCTTATTCCTCTTAAATAATGGGCAGGTATTTCTCTTGCATCCTCCTATCCATGTTCGTATTGGGGATGATTTGAATATTAATTTCGCAATGAGTCGTTCAAAAGAAAACCATCGTTTAATGGAGGTTGAGCTCATCTGTGAGACTAGACGGTCTTCTGGGAAGCTACTTCCAACCTTTGAAAATAAGTTTTACATAGAGTGAGGATGAAATTGAAGGCTTCTAATATTTAAAGAGGTACAATTCTGGAGCCTTTAGTTATGCAAATGTACTATCATATATACTTTTTAATTGGCTAATGATTAGAGGTCCCTAGTAGTACAATTTGTTCATACTGCCTTAGTAGCTGGAATCTACGTTTTGATCCTCAAACTAAATGATCTCTTTACTCACTGCAATCTTTGTGATTGCACTTATCACGTGCTTTGATTGCGGAGACCACTAGTTTCAAATAATTTAAATACTAACTTGGCTAAGTTGGGTTGGTTGTATTGAGATCCTACACTAAAACAACACAATTTTAATCATTTTGAATTTTAGGCTATCTAATTGTGTACCTTTTATTCTTCTGGGATTTTAGTGGTATAAAAAAGTCTGGTGGGATGGGGTGGTTATTAGTCCTTGATCATTTTTTAAAAGTTATATGCACAGGAGGATTAGAACCTTGAGCTATGCAGCATGGTAATTGAGCAGTGTTACTGTAGTTTGGGCACACAACACAGATGTTTGTGAATGGCCCCAACTGAAGAATCCCACCATGGAGTTTATTTGCTCAAAAGTCCATTTAAAAATAGCTAGGATTTTCTTTTTGTCAAAGAATTTTTCACCGTATCAGAGTGTTGGCATAGATGTAATAAAATGATATCATCGTCTGGAGGTCCTCTTTCAATTCTCCCCTTGTTCCACTATAAGAGTCATATTTGTAAAATTTACGAGATGACATATTTTAGTTCCACGTGTATACCACAAAAAATTAAGTAGTTAATTATCAATCGGTGTGGTATGATAATGAAATTATGATCACGAAGTTGAGGACATTGTGTCATGTTACTCTTTTTTTTGTGTGTGGAACAGAGGGAGTATTTATTTAATTGATCAAGCTCTTTACTGTGTTCATCAAATTAAAAATCTTGGCTGAATTACAGTTCCTGGATGCATGGACACAGAATCTGCGAGTTCAAGTGCGGATTGTGTCCTCAGATAGAGCTAGACAGACAGCAGGAGATTCTGAGTTGGTTTTGCCAGTAAGATGTGGTGTTGTGTCTTTTTATGTATGTTGTTAATTTAAGTAACTTGATATATTTGTTTTAAGTTAAAGTTAGTGTTTTTCGTTTTTAGCCTTTTGGATCCATGAAATTGGTTGTAAAACATTTATATATGAGAATGAAAGAAGCTGATTTTGTCATTCTCTAGGGTGTTGAGTTTGGTAGTTGTCAAACTTTCCATTCCTTATATGTCTGTAGGAATGGCATTTTTCTAGTTATGAGCTTTTTGTATTTGGTGAATCAGAAGACCAAGCAATAAAAGTATTCCAGCGGTTTAACTCAAACCTTATGCAACATTAGATAGAAATCTGTTTTTAAGGACTTCATTTAGCTTGCTTAATCAGATATACAACTATTTTTAGTTCCCATTTTATGAAACCATCCTTATTAATTGAAAACGAGTCTACAGGAAGGGTAACTTGTATCAAACACCCACATACTAAACCTACTTCCTAAGCTATTTTTATTTTCATTTTCTTCTTGTGTTGTTTTATAAAAGTAAAGTCCATAGTCAATAATAGAGCTCAGCTCCATGAAGAAGATGGCTCAACCTATACTTTCTTCGAAGGCGGCCCAAGTGGAAATCTTTGTATCTTGTTGTATATGGTATAGCTGCAGCTGCTGCTGCTGCTGCTGCTGCTGCTGCCTGCCTTTACAATTAACAATTGAAATATTTATACCATTTTTTTTTTGATATTGTCAGTGATTCAATCATCGATACACATTTCAATTCATATGCTATTTAAACAAAATGATGGTGTACCAAATTGATGCCAAATTTGATTTTGATCAGAAATCATCATGAATAATCAATCTATATTTTTTTTGTTAAAAAAAATGGTATAACAAAATTTCCTTTGTTGTTGCACTTAGAGAATATATGAACCTATCGGAAGCTCAAAGCAAAAAGATCCAAAATGCATTTAAAATTAAATGTCCAATTTAAATTCACTTTTTAAAGTTAAATTGATCATTTGTAAAATTAATTTTTGTACCATTTTTACCAAAATATTGGTGAAGAGATGTATGTATGTAATCAAAAGAAAATTCAATTTACTATTAACCTATCCTAATTTTTATAACTTTTAAAATAAATTTATATATGTTTAATTATTAATTCTAAAATTTTTAAAAAATAAATCAAAATTGAGTTAATTTAAGACGGATGGGATGGGAGTATAATGTAAATTCCCTTTACCAATACCCAATATAAATGCCCAATCTTTACCATTAATCAACAAATCATAACTTTAATAAATTCACGTAGGGGTAGAAAAGTAAATTACCGAGCTATATTCTTGGGCGGTTGGCAACTTGGGTCACAATATACATACCTTATTCGTTGTTTTTTAAGCAATTTTTTAAAAAACTAATGAAAACATAAAAAACAGAAACACAACCAAAATATTACCAACAATACAATCTCGATACGAATTTCACATAAACCAAACCTCTATCTGGTCATCGTCTTCATCCTAAGGTCAGTGAAATCTCTGATCTTGATTGATTTCTGCTTGTTTGATGTTTTTCAATATCTGCATTCAATTGTAATTGAGTTTATGCATATAGCAAATTGTAACTTTGTGCTCCGTCAAATCAACTCCCAAGTATTGTGTTTTCGGCTGTTGAAATCGTTTATCTTGTGTTGTTCAAATTTTTATCTTAGTTTCTGCGTCTTTTTTTCTTTGGATTTCTGGAATGTACTTGTGTAGTAATATTGTTGTCTGGTGATTATCGGCTGTTGCGATGTTTATATGTAAATGTCTAAATATATCTATAATTATGTCTTAGATGTTATATATGTATAAGAAGCTAACATCCACAACTGTTGTCTTGAGATAACCTTTGCCGCACCTAGTTTTGGACAAAAAATATTGGTACTTCCTTTAGGATAGTTTTAGCAAAAATAAGTTGATGATAATGGATATTTTACACAAACAGTTGTGGAGGTTTGCTTCCCCCCTGTATGTAAATATATGTGTTCTCAATTATTATTGATGTGTATATCATAAATTTAATATTCTCACTTGGATTATTTTTGTTTGATTTAAGCTCGTTGTCCAGTTCCCAATTTATTAGTCCTGTTTTGTTTCTTAGATTAACTTTTTATCTGCTTATTTACTTAGATTGTAGGTTTTGTGTGCAACTGGAGTTGATAGTTAAAATCATGAGATACAAGAAAGGAAGTAGAGTGGAGATATTGAGCAAAGAAGAGGTGCCATCGGGTTCCTGGCGATGTGCTGAAATAATCTTTGGTAATGGCCATAACTACACCGTTAGATACGATGCTGATGAGTCAATTGTGAAACAGGTTTCTAGGAAGTTAATGAGGCCGTGTCCTCCTTCGGTAGAAATCACAGACGATTGGGTTCCTGGTGAACTGTTGGAGGTGTTTCACAATCTTTCTTGGAAGATGGCAACGGTGTCTAAGGTTTTGGGTAGGAATTTCTTTGTAGTCAGGTTAGTTGGAACCTCACAGGAATTAAAAGTGAGAAAATTTGATCTCCGGGTGTGGCAGTGTTGGCAGGATGATGAATGGATCGTGATTGGCAAGGTACTTTTTTAAATATTTCCCAATTTTGTACCATATCTTAAGTGTCTTCTTCTTGTGAACGCAAACTCGGAATTGTGTCTTGGTTGCATTGCCTTAGAATGTTATGAATGTGTCGTGTTAATTTGAATGGTTTGTTAATAGTTCAACTGTAGTTGTAATTGGTATATCATATTCGATGTTTGCTTTCAACATCCGAGGCTCATTGAATTTAACTTGGTGAAATGATATTTCCACAAGTGTTTTTTATATTTCCACAAGGTCTCCTCTGACATGAAGGTGGGAGTGGGACTCATTATAGTCTCATGTGAGAGGAGATCTTGTGAAGTATAAAAAATAGATGTGGAAATAGTGATTTCCTTTATTTAGCCAAGTCATTTATATTATCTGTTGCAGTTTGTAACATATTGAGGCATTGGTAGCAATATCACTAAGCTTTTAATATCCAGTTGTCATCCACAAATACATCCTACACAACAATTATGGGTCTCCTTTATAATGTTTATATCAATTAATTTATCTGTCACAATTTTTTTATGCACAGGGTTCTGGAAATTATGAAGATTGGAAACAAAATGATAGGTTAAATTTGAAGTACATTCCTGATTCAGGATGCCGAGTTAAGCAAACCACTGCAAGAATGAATCTCCATTTCAAAGATCACTGTTTTGATTCTTGGGACAACGTCTATTTCCTGGAACCCAGTAATGTATCCTCCAGAACTTTGAAAAGAGGCTCACCCTGTCGGTATTCTCAAGTTGAAGCACATGAAGGGAATCCCCAGAAATTTTTAGCGGCTGAGAAGGAGGGTAGGAGTCACCGAGTTGCTGCATTCCCATCTACTGAAAAGGTAGAAGCAGTTGCTTCCACTAGAGAAATGCTGGGTGAAAAACACATTCATGCATCTTCTAACAACAGAACAACTCGGTTTATTAAAATGGATGTGGAGATGGAGAAATTAAATGGTGCTTTTGGGTGTTCGCATGCATTAAGCTTAGAACCTAATGATGCTGATAATATTACATGCTCCGTTGGTAGTTGTAGCGTTACTAGCAATAGTTCATATGAGTTGCCTTGTCATTCAGGTCCTTTCGAAGATAATGAAGATCATTATAGCGGTGCTGAATCTTTTTATCGGTTGGGATGTAAGGAGTTTTGTGTCCCTCCCACTAAAGAGGAATTGGCAGAAGAAATCCATAGTTTAGAGTTGCATGCATACCGCTGCACTATAGAGGCATTGCATGCATCAGGACCCCTAAGTTGGGAACAAGAAACATTAGTAACAAACCTTCAGATTTGCGCTCCATATATCAAATGATGAACATTTGATGGAGTTAAGGAACTTAGTTTCTACTGCCACAAGCATTCCTATTAGGTGACAGGAAAACTAGCAAAATCATTTCCCCCTCTTTTAATCTTGTGCATTTTCTGTTATTATCATTTAGTTTGATTTTGTTGAATAGACTCTAATCATTGTAACAATCAAGACGAAATGTTGTTTTCTCTTGCACTTTATGAATATATTGCGGTCTATGGAATTATTGTAGTATAAACTCTTGCAAAGGAACGAATGTTTACAATCTCACCGTTCTCCATATTGAATCCTACCTGGTTTATTGGAAACTAGCATCTTCTTCTTCTTTCTCATTTTGCTGCTAATGTTGAATATCAGTGTGGTTATAATAGAGTTTCATCCTGCAAACAAATTTGCAAATGATTAGGACATGTCCGTCAGTTACAGGAAATTTGGAGACGATATGATAATTAGGACCTCTTTGTTGTTATGAATAACATTTTGTATCTAACTGCCTACTTTTACAATATCCCCATTATTTGCAGCAGATGTAGCTTTTCCTCTCCCCCCCCCCCCCCTCTCCTTCTCTCTCTTCCTTCTTTTATTATGATTATTTTTCACTTCTGGAGTTTATTCAATTTTTTTATATGGACTTAATTTCAAGCTCATCAAAATCTGTTCTATGCTCTCTATTTTTGACAAGGGTATCCTGTGAGGTCCTTATTCTAACAGTTTGATTACATCCATACCATTTGGCCGCATAAGCAGTTTCTATTAAGGATACTATTGATGCTTCCCCTGCATTTTCCAGGGCCGAAGTAAGAGGCTTGCAGCTTGCATCCGACCTTGAAAGGTGATGTTGGGGTATGCATTCAGCTTATGATCAGCCATTGGCAAGACTAATATACTTGGTTGCTGCATTCATGTAACTCTGGCCATGTTGAGCCTCAAATGTTTTTCTTGCAACAGGATGTAGGACCAGTCTTGGCTGCCATGGGATGTCCTGATATGAAAAGGTTTTATTTTGAACCTTAACCTCAGCTCCATATCACTAATTTTCTGCCTGCTGGTTTATTCTATATGTTCCAAAGTTTTTCCATGTTTTGGAAATAGAGTTTGTTTTTCCTCTAATTAGTTGGTTACTTTATTTACTTTATATATTTCTACTTCAATTCTTTATAACTTTGAAATTTGAAAGATATTGAATTTCACTGAAGCTTGTTAGAGAATCCACAAAATTTTTATGGATTGTCTTGTGTGGTATACTTATCCACGTATTGATGTTACAGAATTATTCTGGATTCAGTTATTATATAGATCAGAAGATTATTATGTGTCCACATTTAATTGTTTACTGACACGTAATCACACCATTAGATAAGCTCAGGGTTTTCAGTTATAGATAATATCGAATTCAAGTGCCATTGAAAAGCACAAAAGTAAAAACTGAGGAATTAAAGCTGTTTAAAATATTTCGTTAGTCTGAAGGAGACTGTATGTCAAATACAAGTCTTGATGATATCTGAATTTGTGATTCCTTATTCGAGATGGATCATGGTGATGAATGCTTGAATCACTAGCTGGTATACATTATCACCTGTTCTACTATAGTCTTCGTGTTGTGACATATTCGAAGATTGTGTCAAACATTAGTGTGGAACATAACAGTGAATATGATAGTAAATTGCCTACTCAAAAGATAACAGAATGAGAAGGGAACAGGTGATACAAGCTTATGTAGAATTGCAGTCAGTAACGGTTTAGAGATCTTCTCTTCCAAATTTAAAGGATGTGTATAGAGACGTGGTGAAAGTTTGGTTTTTTTTGATAAGTTACTGACAGATTTGGGTTTTAAGTGGTTTCTTGAAAATTTTCCTCATTATATTTTGTTGGCCTGTTCTACAATCCACTGCTAGACATGTAGAACTCGGAAAAGTAGGATTTTTATTGACAAGCTAGATTTACTAAGCCTGCCTTTTAGAAGAGACTGACTGAGTAGGTATCTCAAATGATGAACAAAACATAGAATTTAAGATCATTATGAAAGCTCCTGACCTCATTAAAAAATATTCTTGAAAACAATGGGTATGTAATCATAAATGAGGGCACAAGAAGAGAAAAAGGGAAATTCTTTTTCTGGATGTTCTCCAAAAGCTTCTTTATGATCTTAATAGATTGCTTGACAATAATCATGATCTAGGCATAAATGATTTGTATAGATTGCTTGGCTAGAAACCTGAAATGTAGAGAATTTTCATAAATTTGATTTAGGAAGAGTTTCGATGACTATTTTAGGTAACGTTAAAGAAATCACTTTGTAGAATGGAAATTGTTTAAGACATGTATTAAAGGCTATATACTACTTTTGGAGTTGTGTTTACACTTTCTTATAGAGCACATTTTCGGAGATGATACTGGTGTTTCTACTCTTGTATTCTTTTTCTTTTTTTTTTTGATGATGAGTTTCTGGTCTTGTGGCCAGTAAGTTTCCCCACCCCGAACAAGACTTCCGAAATAGGCTTACGCCTGCGGTTCGTGCCCCTATGCTTGATGTCAGTGGGAGTCAAACTCAAGACCTCTGGATTTACGGCTGATCCAAAGTTATCTCTTAAACCACTGAGCCAAGCGACAGGGTTTACTCTTGTATTATTTTCTTATAGCACTTATCTGGTAGCATATCAAATTCTTTGACGCTCTACTTCGGAGTAGAATGATCATCATCATCTCCTCAGGTTTGCGAAGGGTGATATGAGGATCTTTGACACTTGACAGGTGTCGAGTGGAACTGACTTGGGTAAACCGTTTGCGTCCTCAATAGCACTTATGTTTTCTAAAGAGAAATTCCTCCTACATACATAAAATCTGAGCTATTGAATAATTGGATCAAACTGATTAAGTTTGGTTATTCTTTTCATTTTCTGTTAGTAGTTTTTCCATAGGCTTATGGCAGAGTGAGTTTAAATTAGAAGAAGGTCCAGAAGAAAGAGAGAGTTCAGTTACTGGAAAATGTCTTCATGAAGGCATATTAGAATTAACGTTGTGGTGTTCGAGTCAATCAGTGGCTTGTGGAGAACCACTCCAAGAACGGCTTCAGAGTTTAGGCACGGGATTGTTGTCTGTTCAGGTAACTAAAACTAAACAAAGGAGAGAACTCCTTTGGCTGTCCACAGATTTCTCTTGTGCACTTGTGCTGAATTCTTTGCACATACAGAAATACAATTCTATGTCAATTGGATCCCATAATATGTTTAATTATAGTCAAGCCATCATCATTTCTTGGAAAAATAAAATTTCTGAAGTACAAACAACTACCTAATGTTTAGGGGGGTGGGGGTGGGGGTGGGGGTGGGGGTGGGGGTGGGATTTATACTTGCTTAAGAAAATACGCCCTCAAGTATCTGTTGCATCATAGGGGCAAGTGGGGTTGTGGCTAGTCTTGAATCTTGATTGTGCTCGTGGAAATATGAAATTATAATTGTATGCATGTACTAATTAATCTCTGAACTAGCGGTTGAGCTGAAAATAGTTTGCAGTTGCTTATTTGAGCTCATTTTTGTTCTAATAAAATAGAATCAAATAATTTGAATTCTCAATAGTGAAAAAGCAATCCCTTCTCGGTTTGTCAAAAAATAAATAAAAAAATCTGAGTATTTAGACGAAATAAGCGAATTAAAAATTTTTATACTTAGAAAAATAATAACCAAATTCGATAAAGCAAATCCAAACATACTAACTATAGATTTTATGAGGGGATACAAACAATTTAAAGATAATTCGAAATAATCAAACTCGACTAACATAGAGATGTCAACAAATTGGTCTTTGGACCCCAGTCGATATAGCCTACCAAACTCAAAACTGTAAAACAAGTCCAACCCATATATAGTCAGCGGGAACCCACCTCCCAATCCGCCCAGGCAATTAATTCCTTCTCTCTTTTATTTAAAGCCTTTCTTAATTTCTTTGCTTTTACTCTGAATAAGTGAATATACAACTAAAAAGTATACACCCCCAGATTGGAAAAGGATAATCTACTTTTATAATTAGGTGAATGTTATTTAAAAAATAAAACTATTTGTTTTAAATGTTCGTCTCTCTCCCACAGTTTCACATGTGTAAAACGGATTCATTTACTGATCATGTGACGAAAGATATTCTGAAATTAGTAATTTTATTTTTGAACTAACAATTCCCTATAATTAACATATTACATCTCATATTAATATAAGTTATGATTGATCTTGTTCATTTATCGATTTTACAGCTAGTTTTTTCTTAGTCATTTACTTTTGAAAATAGAGGATCAAATTAACTTTTGAATTAAATCACACGTCTTGGTATAAAAAGTATGTGTATTAAAATAGGTTCCCCACCCCACCCCACCCCAATTTCTAACATAATTCAGAATTTAATTGCCACACTCATTTATTAATTAGTGCTTACCCACAAAATAAAATCCCAATCTTTTGATTTTAATCAAACCATGCCCTTGAGATATGGGATCCATACAGTGGAAAATTAGGGCATCACATTTATTTTTAGACAAGAATACCAGGCATTGAAATAATATAAATAATGTAGGAAGATGAGTTAGCAAAGGTATAAGATATTCAGCATCTCAATTAATTCTATCTTGAATATAGAAGGTGAAATGGAATTAGAAGCTTTTGTCCCCATTCCCTCTCCATCCCTCTACAAGGCTCCATGTGTCATTCCTCCTAGCTCAGCCTTATAAAATTTTAAAATAGAGACATAATTTTATAAGGTTTTTACATATATATATATATATATATATATATATATATATATATATATATATACACACATATTAGAACTTAGAAGGTGATTGAAAAAGAAGGCTACAGTTGAGGTATAGATTAATGTATTAATGTGGTTCCACCAAATCCTCTGTCATTGTCTTATGTGCATATTTCATGATTGGTGCTCCCATGTGATCATGCCTCCTCCAAACTATGGAGAGGGAGAGAGAGAATACTGTATGAGACTATGAGTTTGGGTTGGATTTTGGGATATTCTTGATCTGCATAATGTCTTTATTCTCAAATATCTTAGATTTATGTACAAATAATATTTTTTCTTTATGATACAAGTAAAATGATTATTACTCTTTTGTATAAAGTTACATTTATATAATAAAAAAGTATTTGTCTTTATAAATATAAAGAAAAGTGATATAATATTTTAGAACGGTATATATATTTCAAGGTTTAAAAGAATTTGAACTTGAATTTCTTTAATGGACGGAAACAATATAGTCCTTTTATGCGGACAAGTAAATGGACAAGATAATTAGACTGAAAGAATAAAAAAAATTTGTTCCCGCGAACAATTTGACAGTACAATTCATTTGTTCGTTAGAACAAATTTCTTTTATTTTTTCGGTCTAATTATCCTGTACAATTTATTTGTCTGCACAAAGAGTTAATTATTAGTCAAAGTCCCCCATTAATTAACTTTATAATAGTATAGTCTTGTGTAAATATTTGCAAAAATTCAAAAATTGACATTTTTTCAACTAATTTTTTTATTAACATACTTGTTTGAATGAAAAGGTAATTAATTAGAGTGAAATTTTAAGAGATGGATTAGGTTTTATTATTATTAAATGCAGCTTCATCAAATTTGTTATCCTAGCATCAAGCACAAGTGAACATGTGACATCCTCAGGTATGTTATTATTTGTTATATATACTAGACTTTTCTTCATTAATTTCATGCATGCGCATATTTGTTGTCATTGATAAAAATTGTAACTTATTTGTCAGTGGTACGTACTACATTAAGTGTAGCCTAGTTCCTGTACAATGCCTACAATTTCACATGAAATTCAATAGTAATGTTCTTGATGAAAATGACATGTCCATTCCTTTTTATTAAAAGCTCAGGCTCAGGCATGAAAAAAAGGATATATCATCTGGCAAGCAAGGAGCCAAGGGTCAATTATTTTAGGTTTCTTAATAAAACGTACCTTGAATATATATAAAGGTAAGATTCACAAAAATTAGCTGATTAATTCAACTGGGATTTATATATATATATATATATATATATATATATATATATATATATAAGAATAGTCCTGAATTGCCCCTTTAATTGGTCGATTAAATTAAATCCTTGACAATTAATAAAGGGCAGACATAACTCATAAGCCAGCTCAATCTCTGTGGCATTGGTGCATCAATAGGAGACATTAGGAATTAATTACTCCATTAGTAATTATTTGTACTATATATATATTATCTTCTTTAATTAGTTATAAAATACTACTATATACTAGAATTTAATAGTAATTTTTAGTATAAGCCTGCTACAACCATATACTCCCTCCGTCCCTATTTAAATGACGTTTTAGAGTTTTTTATTTGTCCCTAATTAATTGACGTTTGTTTAAATTTAGGAAAATTAATGATAATTTTTCCAAAAGTACCCCTCATTACTCTACCTATTTTTTTGGTACTTTAAACTCTTGTGATATGATAAATTAATGATTTAAGGGTATTATAGACAATTGAGTACTATATTTAATGCTTGTCAATCATTATCTGTCCATCTCTAAAACGTCATTTAAATAGGGACGGAGGGAGTATATAGTATAGTACTCTCTCCGTCCCTATTTAAATAACGTTTTAGACTTTTTTATTTGTCCCTAATTATTTGACGTTTGTTCAAATCTAGGAGAATTAATGATAATTTTTCCAAAAATACCCCTCATTACTCTACCTATTTTTTTTGGTATTTTAAACTCATTAATGATTTAAGGGTGTTATAGACAATTGAGTACTATATTTAATGTTTTTCAATCATTATCTTAATGGGTGTGTCCATTGTGACGCCCCCAAAATTAGGTATACATCACCCATCTTGGGTCGCCACTTACATGATACAGAATTTAAATACAACTTATTAACATAAGCGCTTGCAGTGTGCAATCGACATAAAGCTGTGAGTTTAAATACAAATATCGCCTACTAGATATTATACAACTTCAAACAAAAGTCCTCATTACAATTATTATCACACTATTTCACAGAATAGTGAGGACTACTAATCTTATCTTGAGGACCATCACTCGTTTCCCAGACTCGTCAAATTTATATTCTCATTTCAAGAGAAGCGGTGAAAGAAAGGGTGAGCTCAACTAGCCCAAGGTAAAATATTATGACTAAGATAATGCAAAATAAATTATCAATAGTCTTAACAATGTTAAAGCGATAAAATATCTGATAAACCAACCGGTTTAAGCTATGATGAATATCTGATCCATTAAAAGAGTCGAGTAGAAAATAAAATCTACTATCTTTTATGATTTTAAAGGTTTTCATCCTTCATTATAATTTGAGACTGAAACTTTAATAAATAATCCACATCATCGAATCACCCACACACTACTGACGAGGATATTCTTAAGTATCGCGATCACAATTATTCACCGCACTACGGGCGAGAATAGTTGTGTATTCATTAATGGTCATGATCATGCCAACAAGCGTCCATCATCGCACTCTGACCGCGAGGATTTTTAATCACATCATTTTGTAACATTTACGGTCGTGATTACGTAGAATAATCCACAGTCATAATCATACCAAGTCCATCCATGCTCTCTGAGCCGAGATGACTTTAAAAAAAAAATATAAACATGAGGATGATGACAATGATATAAGAATTGATAAAACAAGTTCAAGAATTATTTTATCCGAGGAATTATTAACGTCCAAATTGTCGACGTGATCTTTGCTTTGTAGAGTAAAATTCAAGAATGATCGGAAGAATATTTCCGTGAAAGATCTTTGGATGAAGCGCGAAATATCGAGGATATTCTACTAATTTCATGGAGTATAGAAGTCAAAGTTTTAACTTATTTGGGTATAATAAAGAATGGAATAACAAAAGAAATCACCGTGCATGCGATTGCTTGGCATAGGCGGAGTTATTCAGCGTAAGAATAATAATAACGGAACAGTCGGGTGAAATTCACGCAAGCGGGATGTTCCAAACAGAATAATAAAGATGGAACCGATCCGCAAAAAACGCGAGATAGGATATTCAATGAGAATGATAAAAGCGGAAACGGTCCGGTGTAAAACACATGAGACGAGGATGTTCCAGCAGAATAATAAAAAGCGGAACCGGTCGGTGTAAAACACATGCATTGCAGGATGTTCCAATGAGAATAATAAAGAATGTCACCAAGTATAGGGTAAATAGCGTATCTGAGTTATTCCAATGAATAAATAAGCAATGGAATAACATAAGATTTCACCAAGTATAGGGTATCTGGCGTGCTCAGACGGGTTATGTATAGGGTATGCCACTTTTTACAAAGTTATTCCAACAGAATAATAGTGAATGGAATAATGTGAAGTTCTCTCTTCAAGAAGAAAGAATAACACACCACTACAGTAAAAAGGCTGAATATAGAAGTAATGAAGTAGCGAGAATACTCTTCTTCTTTCTATAACTTTCTCTCTATAGCTTCTCTCTATAATTTTCTCTCTAGAGTTTCAATGAATTAAAAGAAAATAATGAAGGAATGAGCTTTATTTATAGGAAAATGGAATCATAGTAATAATTAATCCATGAAGCGGTCAGATTGATTTACTTTAATCGGACGGTCCGTATTTAAAGAAAAATCTTTTAAATAAAATATAATATATTCTATTTATATAAAAACATTTTTACTATGCAAACACTATGCAAAAACACTATGCAAAAATACTATCATAATAAAATATAATATATTTTATTTATAAAATAACTTTAATAAAGTATTACATTTTATATAAAAGATGTTTACATTTTATTACGTTAATAATCTGAATAAAACAAAAGCGTCATTATCATTATAATAATTCATATTATTAATCGTGATAATGGAATCAAACTAAGTGACTTCTCACATAAGCATCGATAATCAATACTGGTGTCTTCTTATGCGACCACACGTATTCATTGTACTTTTACTTCTAGGAGTAGTTCAACGATATCACCGGTAAAACTTCCGTAGTTATTTGATAAAATATTTTTTGTCTTTTCTCAATCAAATGATAATTACATTTGTGGGGTCCACTGATGATTAGTAGTTATGCGAATATTTCCTGCTAAACCGAATATTCCCAGACCAATCGAATATAATATAACCACTTGTATACTTTGCAAAATTTATAAATATTACCCCTAACTATAACATTATATCAAATTATTCCATAATATTCAAAAATAATATTTATAGAAAATTCATCTTTATTTATAAAAGCGGGGTCTTCTGACCTCCCTTCTTATGAAATTTAGCCCTCGAAATTAGAAGTGCGATACACGGTATGTCGAAGAGGTAAGGATACCTTAATTTCATTTTGATTCTAACTCCCAAGTCATTTCCTCAACATCGTGGTTCCTCCACAAAACTTTGACTTGAGGTATAACCTTGGGCGTAGAATATGTTCTTCTTATCAAAATTTGAGCAGGAACTCTTCATACGTCAAATCTTCATTATTTCGTCGGTTTAACTTCGATAATATGGTTCGGGTCTTTCACATATTTACGTAACATGGATATGTGAAAAGCGTTATGAACACGAGACATATTTGGCGGTAAAAGCGAGTCTATAGGCCACGATTCCTACTCGATCGAGGATTAAAATGGACCAGATGAATCGAGGATTAAGTTTCCTCTCTTTCCAAATCTTGTAACTCCTTTCCATGGAGCGACTTTTAACAAACACATGATCTCTATATTGAATTCCACGTCCTTTCGATGAAGATCGGATAACTCTTTTTGTCGATTTTGTGAGGTTTTTATCGTTGTCGGATCGTTTGAATCTTTTCCGTAGTCATGCGTACCAACTCCGGTCCCAACAACGTTACTTCACCCACCTCATCCCAAACATCTTGGAAGCGACACTTTCTTCCATACAACGCTTGAATGGAGCCACGCCGATACTTGCTTGATAAGCGTTGTTGTTGTAGGAAAACTCCACCGATGGTAAAAACTTGTCCCAACTCCTTGAAATCAAGAACACGAGTCTTAATAGATCTTGAGAGTTTGAATAGTCCTCTCCATTGTGTCAGGTCGATACGAGGATGATATCGCCGAAGCTAAATCGTAAGTCCAGGTGCCCATAGCTTTTTGCAAACTAACCCAAAATCTTGAAGTGAATCTTGGGTCTCGATCGAAACTATGGATCTAGGCATACCATGCGATCTTACAATCTCGTTTATGTACATCTGAGCAAGGCGTTCAAGTGTATAAGTTTTCGTGTCGGTAAGAAATGAAGCGGACTTGGTCAATCTATCAACAATGACCCAAATCGCATCGATGCCTTGAGAAACCTTAGGAAGGCCGTGCTTGAAATCCATGGTAATGTGCTCCCACTTCCATTACGGAATTTCAAGTGGTTCTGATGGACCTTTTGGTACTTGATGCTCCGCTTTAACTTCGTTGACAAGTTAGACACCTTGAGATAAGCAAATATTATCTCCTCTTCGTATTGCTCCACCAAAATGTATGGCGAATATCATGATACATTTGGTACTCCGAGATGGATTGCAAATGGTGTGTTATGCGCCTCCATCATGATATTATACTTTAAATCGGGTCGTTAGGAACACAAAGTGCGGAGTTGACTCAAGTATTCCTTCTTCATCGATTCTTGCTTCCGGCGTAGCACCCTCTTGCAGACTTTTTCTTTTCATACGCATCGGCTCAGTGCGTAGCTTGGCGACTTTAACTTTATCGATTAAAGTCGGTTCTACTCGTATATTTGCTATCATCACATGCGTCCACGAGTCTTTAACTCTATCTCCATCCTTTGCAAGTCACACAAAATGGGCCTTTGTGTGATAATAACGCACTTTTCGTCTTGCATACGATCTTCTACTTTCGAACGATCACTACCACGTTCGCTTTTCGAGGATGGTATTGGATGGTATGATCATAATCTTTCAAGCAGATTCAAGCCAGCGTCGTTGTCGCGTGTTGAGTTCCTTTTGAGTGAAGAAATATTTGAGGCTTTTATGATCCGTAAAGATCTCCACTTTCTCCCCATCAAGTAATGCCTCCAAATTTTTAAGAAGAGAACAACATTTATGACTCGGATCATGAGTAGGATAATTCCTCTCATATTCTTTGAGTTGTCATGAGGCATAGGCTATAACTTTTCCATGTTGCATAAGAACACATCCCGACCCTTTGCTCGAAGCATCACTTTGTAGATGACAAATCCCTCCGAGCCAAATGGTATTGTCGCCGAGCAGTCTTTGAAATAAGTCTCTTCTTGAGTTCTTGAAAACTCTTCTCACATTCTTCGCTCCAACCGAACTTTGTATCTTTTCGAGTCGGTGAGTCGATGGAGTAGCGATTCGAGAAAATCCTTCCACGAATCTCCGATAATAACCACCAAACCAAGAAAGCTACGTCTTCGGTCAGCGATTTAGGTTGTTCCGACTTTGAATAGCTTGATCTTTCTTAGGGTCAACGGATATTCCATGACTTGATACCACGTGCCCAAGGAATGCTACTTCTTGAGCCGAACTCGCATTTCTTCAACTTGGCATAAAGCTTATATTCACGAAGCTTTTGGAGTGTCGACCTCAAGTGTTGCTTCATGATCTTCACGGCTTTTGGAATAAATAAGGATGTCATCAATAAAAAGGCGACCACAAAGTGATCTAAATATTCCTTGAATACTCGGTTCATCATATCCATGAAGGCGGCGGGAGCATTAGTCGATCAAAGGACATGACTAGGAATTCATAATGCCCGTCATAGAGATTTAAAAATCTTTGGAATGTCGTGGTTCTAATCTTTCAATTGGTGATATCCGGACGAAGATCGATCTTTGAAAAGAATTTGGCTCCTGATTTGGTCAAACAGGTCATCAATACGTGGCGATAGATACCTATTTTTGATGGTGACATGATTCGACTCCCGATAATCAATACAAAGTCGCATACTCCCATCTTTCTTCTTCACGAATAGAGCAGGAGCACCCCGAGGAGAAGTCTTGGGTCGAATAAAGCGATGTCTAACAATTCCTGCGGTTGGGTCTTTAACTCACGTTCAATAGAGCCATTCGATATGGGGCTTTGGAAATAGGTTTTATGCGGAGTTCAAGGTCGATACAAAATTGATTTCACGCTTCGGGGTAGGTAGGGGAAGTTCTTGAGAATCGTCGGAAATTTATTAACAATAGAAATATCGCTCAAAAGCGGCGTATTTTTGTTTAAATCGTGACATGAGCTAAGAAAGCTCGACATCCATTTTTGATAAGCGAATAGCTTTATGGCTTGAGATGGTAGTGATTGATTTTAATGGTTTGGTCGTTTGAATTAGCATAATAGGTTGATTAGGAATATGAAAGCTATGACAACTTACGAAAACAATCAATTTTGCATGATAAGTAGTTAACCAATCAATCCTAGAATCACGTCAAATGCAAGTATTTTAATGAAATAAGATCGACGGGTAATGTGAGGTGCGATTTGAACCAAACAAGACTTATAAGCGATTGGATGTAATGAAGGTTTCTCCCAAGCGGAGTTTCCACGAGATAAGTCAAAGTCTAATTTCTCCGAGTCAAATTTAATCGATGGCGCAAGTAGGAGAAATAAAAGAATGGGTAGAAACCTAGGTATCAAATAAAGTGTAGACTTCATTAGAGTTTATGATAAGCTTACCCGTGATGACCTCATTCGGGTTCCTTGCTCTCTCTGGGAGGTCACAACAAACGCTCTCCTCTTACCACTCTTGGGTTTGACTTTTCGGGGGGACCTTTGGTGCCTCCATCCTAGTTGAATTTGTCTTGATGGCAACAAAATCGAAAGCTAAGTGACCTTCTCTTCCACAATTATAACATGCTTTGGATGACATAGCACGATTTGGATGATGTGTCCCTCTTCTCCGCATTTGAAGCATATGATAGGTGGTCTTTCTCCTTCCTTAACTGCTTGGTCTTTGGTCTTGGCGTCTTTCCATCATTGTTGAATCTCCGTTTCTTGAAATGTCCATTCTTATTGTTTTGTACGATTACCCATAAAGTGGTTACCATATCTTTTGTTGATTCCTCTCACGCTTGTTGTCACCGCCCGATGACTACTACCATTTGGTATTATAACTTTCTTGCTGCGCTCTCTTTTAGTTCGTTGACTCGTTATCGCGCTCCACTAAGCGAGCCCCTTTTTACAACATCGAATACAAACACGGTTTATGAGAAATAAGATGTTGGCGTATCTCGACTTCAAACCTCTTAAAAACATTCGCGCCATTCTCTCTTCATTATCCACAGTGGGGATGGAACCGTGATAACTCCGCAAATTTTGCCTCGTATTGCGACACGGTCGTATTGTTTTGTTCAACTTGATAAACTCCACCTCCTTCATATGGCGAATACTTTCGGAGAAAGTATTTGTCGTTGAGCGACTCTGGAACTTCTCCCAAGATATCTTGATGCAATGAGGTTGAGTACGTTTACCGATTCCCACCGATGTCTGCCTCTCGCATGACATAAAAGGCGTGAAGGAACCTTTTGCTCCTCGGAGCATCCAAGACATCAAATATCTTGGTAATCTGCTTTATCCGTGCTTCCGCTTGGAAGTGGTTTTGGCTCTCCCTTAAACTCCGGTGGTCGGCTCCTTGAATTGTTTAGCGGTGACCAGAGAGTTTCCGTGTTCCACTACGTTTTGGGCGAAGTCGCTCTCGCTTCTTTGTTGCATAAATTGCATAAAGCCTCACGAACATTTGATCATTCATCATTTGGTCGGTGTTGTTGTTTGCGTGAGGATTATCGCCTTCACGATGCACATTATCACGATTATTGATATGTGGTGAATCAGCGATCGCTTTGTGCTCCATTCTTTATTCTCAACATTCTCGGATGTCATTTTTTGAGATCATGCCACAAAACAAAAGATTAATTGACATTTAACAATTACCTTTATATTACGTGAGCCGATAAAATAGCACAAAAACTTAGGTAGGTCATACTTGGCGAAGGTATTCCCGTCTCTCCCTCCTAGTACTTTTCTCACATCTTAGCAGGGGATCATATCCCTTAGCTTTGATATTAACTGTTGTGGCGCCCCAAAATTAGGTATACATCACCCATCTTGGGTCGCCACTTACATGATCTGTAATTTAAATACAACTTATTAACATAAGCGTAGGTATGCAATCTGACATAAAGCGTGAGTTTAAATACAAATATAAATCTACTAGATATTATCAAACTCAAACAAAAAGTCCTCATTACAATTATTATCACACTATTTCACGAATAGTGAGGACTACTAATCTTATCTTCGGGACCATCACTCGTTTCCCAGGCTCGTCCAATTTATATTCTCATTTCTGAAGAAACGGTGAAAGAAAGGGTGAGCTCAACTAGCCCAAGAAGAAATATTATGACTAAGATAATGCAAAATAAATTATCAATAGTCTTCAACAATGTTAAAGCGATAAAATACAATAGACAACCGGTTTAAGCTGCGGTGAATATCTGATCCATTAAAAAGTTGAGTAGAAAATAAAATCTACTATCTTTTATGATTTTAAAAGGTTTTCATCATTTATTATAAATTTGAGACTCGACTTTAATAAATAATCCACATCATCGAATCACCCCGCACTTCTGGCGAGGATATTCTTAAGTATCACGATCACAATTATTCACGCTTACTGACGAGAATAGTTGTGTATTCATTAATGGTCGTGATCATGCCAACAATTGTCCATCGTTAAGACTACTACTGACTTGCGAGGATTTTAATCACATCATTTGTAACATTACGGTCGTGATTACGGCGAATAATCCACAGTCGTAATCATACCAAGTCCATCCATGCTGCTCTACAAGGCCCGCAGATGACTTTAAAAAAAATATAAACATGAGGATGATGATGATGATATAAGAATTGATAAAACAAGTTCAAGAATTATTTTATCCGAGAATTATTAACGTCAAATTGTCAACATGATCTTTGCTTTGTAGAGTAAAATTCAAGAATGATCGGAAGAATATTTAGTGAAAAGATCTTTGGATGAAACATGAAATATCGAGGATATTCTACTAATTTCATGGAGTATAGAAGTCAAAGTTTTAACCATTTGGGTATAATAAAGAATGGAATAACAAAAAGAAATCACCGTGCATGCGATTGCTTTGCATAGGCGAGGTTATTCCAAGCAGAATAATAATCGCGGAACCGGTCGGTGAAATTCACGCAAGCGGGATGTTCCAACAGAATAATAAAGATGGAACCGGATCGGTGTAAAACACTTGAGATAGGATATTCAGCGAGAATGATAAAAGCGGAACCGGTCGGTGTAAAAACACTGCATGTGAGGATGTTCCAGCGAGAATAATAAAAAGCGGAACCGGTTAGGTGTAAAACACAGACAGGATGTTCCAACAGAATAATAAAAGAATGTCACCAAGTATAGGGTAAGCGGCATATATCTGAGTTATTCAATGAGAATAAATAAGCGATGGAATAACATAAGGATTTCACCAGTATAGGGTATCTGGCGTAAAGTTAGGTTATGTATAGGGTATGCCACTTTTACTGAGTTATTCAATGAGAATAATAGTGAATGGAATAATGAAGTTCTCTTGAAGAAAGAATAACACACCCCTACAGTAAAAAGGCTGAATATAGAAGTAATGAAGTAGCGAGAATCTTCTTTTCTTACATAACTTTCTCTCTATAAACCTCTCATAATTTTCTCTAGAGTTTTGATGAATTCGTAAAGAAAATAATGAAGGAATGAGCTTTATTTATAGGAAAATGGAATCATAAGAACTAATCCATGAAGCGGTCCAGATTGATTTACTTTAATCGACGGTCCGTATTTAAAGAAAAATCTTTTAAATAAAATATAATATATTCTATTTATATAAAAACATTTTCTTATAAAATTTATACAAAACACTATGCAAAAAATATTATATCGTAATAAAATATAATATATTTTATTTATAAAATAACTTTAATAAAGTATTACATCATTTTATATAAAAGATGTTTACATTTTATTACGTTAATAATCTGAATAAAAATAAAACGTCATTATCATTATAATAATTCATATTATTAATCGTGATAATGGAATCAGTAAGTGAAACACACATAAGATCGATAATCAATCTGGTGTCTTATGCAACCATACGACGTATTCTTTGTCTTTTCTTCTAAAGTAGTTCAACAAAGATCAACGGTAAAACTTCCGTAGTTATTTGATAAAATATTTTTGTCTTTTTCTCAATCAAATAATAATTACATTGTGGGGTCACCAATGATGATTAGTAGTTATACGAATATTCCTCGCTAAACCAAGAATATTCCCAGACCAATCGAATATAATATAACCACTTGTATACTTTGCAAAATTTATAAATATTACCCACAACTATAACATTATATCAAATTATTCCATAATATTCAAAAATAATATTTATAGAAAATTCATCTTTATTTATAAAAACTGGGGTCTTACATCCATCACTAAAATGTCATTTAAATAGGGACGGAGGGAGTAATATACTAGTACTACTACTAGTAGATGTTAATCATTTACTAGGGATCTACAATTAAAATATACCCCATATATATATACACACACACACCATGCAATTAAAGTCCTGAGCTGGCCATTTTGGATTTAGAATCTATATTAATTCCAGCCTACCTGGTAGTACGTAACCACCGTCTTCTTCTTGTTTAATTTTTCTTCCCCTTAGGCCTTAATTATATATGGTGCATTGCATGCATGCATTCTGGAGCATCTGATGTTGAGGAGGATTCAACCTACCTAATCATGATCAGATGGTCCAAATAAAATTAACCAAAAGCTTCTCAACTTTTTGGGCACATGATTGATGAATGTCGTCTCTTATTAGATTTGTTAGTTGTTGGCTGTTAGTAGTAGAATGTACTCGAAGAATACGATCAGTTCAGCCCCCAAGACCTTTAGACAAACTATATATATATATATCGTCACTTTCCTTTGGGATACTATTAATTTGAACTTTATTAGCTGTACGTACGTATATGCATGTCCATGTAGTATGATTTTTTAAATTAAGCTTCTTCTTTGGCAAAATCATTTTATGAAGTCAGTCCGCTGGGTAAAATTAGTAGTAGTAGTATAAGATTATTTACTACAGTTAATTATTACTACTAATTACTCCCTCCATTCCTATATGTATGTCGTTTTAGATTTTTTTTGTTATTTCTAATTATTTGTCGTTTGTGGTTATCTAGGAGAATTGATCACTATTTTTCCCAAATTACCCCTTATTATACTTCACCTATTTTTTTGAGCCATATTTATGAGATAAGTGAGGTGAAGGGTATTATAGACAATTGATAGTATAGTTAATGCTTTTCAATTATTTCCTTTATTCTTGTGCACATGTCTAAAACGACCTATATTAAGGAATCGGAGGGAGTATAGTAGTATTAATTAAGCTCCTCATTCAACGCTCTTTAATTTTAATAAATTTATAAACATGTTTAATTCTCCTTGGATGAGAATTAAGTTTAATTAGTAGCTAGAATGTATAATTAATTTGTCGTCTAGTAATGCCCGGAGACATTGCAGGCTCAAGGACAAAGCATAAGATTTGCAGACTCCTAGCAATTACTTACTCCCTCCCCTCCGTTCCTAAAAATTGATTGTCGTTTTAGAAGAAAAAATTTATTTCAAAAAATTTGTCGTTTACAACTTTCAAGGAGAATAAATTATTTACTTTCCTATATTACCCCTACCTTCTCTCATTGTCCCAAGAAATTATCTCCCTTGTATTAATAGTTTTTAACTTTCCATAAAGGGGTAGTGATGGAATTTCAAACAAATTTTACTTGGTAAATGATATTTCATTAATCCATGTGTCAAAACCTTAAACGATAATGTTTTAGGAATGGAGGTAGTATAAATTATGTCGACAGACTAAGATTAGGATATATATGCATGATCGATCACTGCTAAAATATATATCTTGCATGATGTTTAAAATAATTAATTAAGTAATCGACAAGTTTGTAGAATATTGAAATCATAATCTAGTGGAATTAGGCAAATTGGGTCTTAATTAAGTCTCATTAGTTTATTACTCCATGTTTGAAGGAAGGGCGGGCGGGCAATATTTTAAGGAGGGTGTGCAAATTAGCTGGACAATAGAATACTCCACTTATGATTCTTAAAATCAAGCTAAGCTAATTAAGCAGCACATGCATAATTCGAGATTATGTCAATGCTAGAAGATGGATGAGTATTAGTATTAACAATTGAAAATTTATAGGGTAGGGTTTATAAAGTATTAGTAGTACTAGTAATTAATTGGAGTATGATGAATGTGATCACATGCAACAAACTAAACAAAGCGTGCGTGCTTTTGATACAAGTATATATGTATATATTCCTTTAATTAAATACAAAAGCCAGCCAAAAACACAAAAATTAGAACAGAGGAGAGGAGAAGAATTTTAGCCAGCCGCACCACATGCATGCTTCTTCATGGGACCAGTACCGACGACCCTCTATCTATGTAGGAGTACATATATATCAAGCTTAATTCAAAGAGCATGAGGGAACTCAAAGCCATACGGCCCTTACGCCTACCCCTACCCCTACCTCAGAAAAATTTACTATTAAACAAATAAAAAGAGGGAGAAATTAAGTAAGTAGTAGTACTTGCATATATGCTGCCCTGGCTGGTTACACTACACTTAGTTTTTGCTTTAAAACAACATGCATGCGTGTCTTTAGTCTTCTTGAACTCTGTAATTGTTCTTAATTTGCTTTATAGATACAAAGGATATCGCTGGTTTTGGGGTCCTTGAGAAAGGCCAACGTAACTCAACTTTTGAGAATTTATATAGCCCACTACGTACTTGTTGCAAGTAGTAGTAGTGTTTAATAAAGCATCTCTTCTTTTATTATATATATGGAGGGGAGGGGAGGTGAGGGGAGGGTTTCTTGGGTGCCTCAAATCCAAACAAGCAAATCTTAAATCAGACTTAACAACACTTGTACCAAGATTTGGGAAAACTTAAGCAATCAATAAACAGCTTTTTGTATTGGTAATTGGATCCCCATGAAATTTATTGTTGCATATTTCCACTTTACGTTACTATACGGATTCATTCATTAAACATGAGTGATGATGCTATCTATGTGCAATATTCTAACAAATGAGCAGCAATTGATTCTTCATTCATATGCACATACTACAAGACTATACTAGTAGGAGTATTAATTAATTTACCAACATTTTTAGTGCCACATCCAAATAACACTACTCCTAAAGCAGTAGCAGTAAAAATATTTCGAGTCCTAACACACACACATGTAACATTAATGTAGAAACCGGATGTGCACTTCGATATAAATATAGGGAGATAACAATATTAACGTAGAAAATTTCCCATTTAATTCTGACGACGATAATGAATATATTATAATAAATAACAAAATTAAAAAAACTTTACATTACATACACATCCAAGAAAGCTGTAGCTGACTAACAGCTGATATAGCTGATTGCATCATCTAAGTAGTAGTAATAAAATCCTAAAATCAGCATATATAGTTAAATAATTACTTGCATGCATTTTGGCATGCTTAATTACTGAGGTGAGGCCGTGAGGGGGTTAGTAATTAAAATGAATATTTGGATCACTACAACGCACACAAAACATCATGGTAGGTATATATATATATATATATATATATATATATATATAGCCTAATTAATTTTGGGCAATTTATTTATGATCGGACAGATGTCGGAAGATGATTGGTGCCCCGTATTGTGGGTAAAGTAGCATCAACACCGTTGGTGCGTGTTGATACCGTGGGGACAATTTAAATGAGAATCTTTGTAGCATTATTGAAATGGTTAGCTTGGCCTGTAGAATTGCTAAATTTTGGCCAATACATGTTCGGGCGCCGAGGCTAAAGGGCATGAATGCAACAGGGTGCTTGCCTGCTCGGGCTACTCCTTCCGAGAATCGGTCGGGCATGAACTCATTCGCATCGTTTCCCCATATGCTCTGATCATGATGAACGGCCAAGATCGGTATTAATAATTCGGTCCCACGTGGGACCTTACAACCTCCCAGCTCTACGTCAGCTTTAGCCCGTCTGATGGTCGCCACGACTGGAGGGTAAAGTCGTAAAGTTTCATTCAGGATCATACCTAGCTGCATGTCATATGCACCAGCACCACAACATAAATATTAGTATTAGCCAATTTTTCCAATGCTGAAGTGATTTCTTTTAACAACAAAATTCAAAGGCAATAAGCTTATTTATGGTACGTTACGTACGCGACGACTAGAGCAGAGAATATCATGCACACCAAAAAATAAAAAATTTGCCTTAATGTTGTCTGTAATTTTAACAAACACTTGGTGGTGGAAAAATAAGAGTGCCGCCATTTGACAAATGTGCCTCGTATATTTTGGTAATTTTAGTTCTGATATCAAATCAAAATCTTATAAGGGGCATTTTGGTAGTTTTACCAAATGACAAAACAGGGGTTTTTTTTGTCCGCCCTGTAAAATGAGAAAAGAAGAAGTAGTAGCCAGGCAGGAGTACCGTCTTAAGCTTGGAAACATCATCTTTGGAGGGGATGTCACGTGATCCACACACCTTGAGCACCTCGTCACGTGCTAGAACCTGCCACTGAGGGTGCATTGCTAGCAAAACGGTCGTCCACGTCAGCAAATTGGAAGTTGTTTGCTCGCCGGCGAAGAAAAAGCTCTTGCACTCCTCGGCAATGTCATGGACGGAGATCGGTAACGATGGAGACGGATTCAATTCCGTCGTCTTCTTCACCGATTCCTTTGTGCTTGCTTGAATCATGAGCCCCAACAAATCCTTGGGCCCCTTTTCTAGAATTTCATTCTCCCAATTCTCTCTCCTTTCCTCGATAACTGTCATTAGACATTTCTTTATTTCCTTCTCCAATTTCCAAGACTTCATATTTCTTTTTGTGGGTAGAAATCTGCAAAACGCCAACTAAATAAATTTTTATTGTGTTTAATTAGTTTATTATTAATGACTATAATAATAAATTTACGGTGACAAATTTGAGTATATTTATTAGTATTATTTTTAAATATAAAACCTGTCAAATAAAGCTAATTTATTTTCTATACAGTAGAAATTTAAATGTAAATAAATTACCTATAACCGGGGATGAATACTTTTTGAAATGCTTCGGATGCTAATGCCATTTGTTGAGATTGCAGTTGGAAAATGGATTTTCCGTCTTCGTAACTCCGGCCAAAGGCAGTTCTGGTGACAATATCTTCCGTCAATGTTTGATACCACTTGGAAACTTCAATTTCCACCCTGCCGGATTCTGACATTTCTAACCATTTATCCAACATTTCCATCACGCTATGAGCCGCTACTGGTATCAACAACTACGTACGATTGCGATAGAATGAATTCAAGCTAGCAAAAGAAATTAAAGAATATATGGTTAAAACTAATGAATGAAACTTACTTTGAGATTTTCCATATGGAAGGTAGGCGTGATGATTTTCCTATGGTGAGCCCATTTTTCGCCTTTGAGGCTCAGAAGGCCATCGCCTTCAAGCTGTTTGATAAGTGGGTGAGCTTCATTTTTCTCATAAAATTCAGACTTTGAGGAAAATATTTCTCTAATAAGATCTGGATCAGCCACAGTGAGGCGAGCGGTCGGTCCAAACCACACAAGAAATGTTGAACCTGCAAATTAATTAAAATTAACAGATACAGTCACCATAGTACGTACGTTATAATCAATCATATACCAACAGTAATGTAGCTAGCTAGCTAGTACTAATTATTGATCTAATATTAATTAATATGAAGGATTGATATAATTTAATTGCAAGTGATGATCGAACAGTGACTATATATATGAAGTACATATACATACATAAGAAGATGGATATATATATATATATATATATATAACAGTGTATAAATGTATATAATGGTAAGCAGAAGGTTTACACCAAGATGGAAATGGCATATATAGAGATTCAGGTAGAAAGTAGGAAAAAGAGGAATAGGAAGGTAACAAGACAGCCCACTAATTCAGAGAGCTTGTTGCCTAGCCTGCCTGCCTGGATAGCGTAGACCCTACAACTACTATGGTAACTGATGATGAGAGAGAGAGAGAGAGAGAGAGAGAGAGAGAGAGAGAAAAAAAACAAAACAAAGGAAGAAGAAGACAACTCAAAACTATATATGCCACTACCAAACACAACTTCATTATCAAAAAATTTAGTTAACGATATATATCAAGTTCAGAAAAACAAAACTACTTTTTCTGCAGAGATGATGGATGATGACGTGATGAGATGGCTCAAGAAAACCCCAAAAAAAATAAAAATATTTTTTTAGAGAAATTAAGGATTGGATTTTAATTGGGTACGTTTAATTATATATACTAGTACAAATTAAAAATATGGAGAGTTGAGGAGAGATAATGTGACAGAAAGTAGAGGAAAAGAAGTGGTGAAAAAGAAAAGAGTGGTGGAGGGTGCAGTCTGAACAGGTTGGTTGGTTTATATATAACAAGAATCCAAGCCGAGAAAAAGGCCTAAAGAGCTGAGAAAAGAAGAGTATCCAAAAATTAGTTTCAACAAATTAAGCCCTTTCAAAAAGTTATATATCAATGTAAAAAAGTAGCTACCTAACTACACCAAGCTCATGCATCATCACACCAAGGACATCCATATCTAATTCAATCATCAAGCTATACCCTATATATATAGCTAGCCAGCTGCCTCTCAATATTGAAGATATATATTAGTTAGAAATTAGTAATATATAGGAGTACTACTCTAAAAAGATTAAATTGAAGGACAAAAGTATATATAACAACTTGAATATGTGTATTAATTAGGTACTATTTTAACAACCCATAAGAAAATGGATAGATGTCAAGAATTAGCTAGCTAGCTAGCTAGAAAAAAATCTATTCTATGTATGAAAGAAAGAAAAAAAAAAGGAAAGAAACTTAATAAGATTTAAGAAGAAGAAGAAGAAGAAGAAGAAGAAGAAGAAATATATAGGAAATGAATTAATTACCATAAATTTTCTTCCAGTGGTGGTAAAAGGAGAGGACTCTAGGGAGAATATTGTGAGAGTAAGGAAAAGGAATGGGTTGAGAAGAGGCCTTCAACATTAGGCTCACAATTTCCTTGGCATTGCCTATCAAGAACCGATAAGGGGGGCCTCTGATTCCTTGCTTACAGAAATGTTGTTCAACCTTTCTGGGCCTCCACCACAACATAACCATAATCTTTAGCACAAAAACCAGCCCAATAAAACACACAACATGAAACACTTTGATCATCTGCTCTTCTTCCATGGCCGCTGCCTTCATTGTTCCTGGCTAGCTTTAGCTCTAGCTCTAGCTAGTTAGTCTGTTTGGAGCAGCTAGCTAGCACCACCAGTTCCAGTACCAGTACCAGTACCAGTACCAGTACCACCTTTAATTTAATTGTACGTTCCTCTATATACAGCTTCTTCTTTTTGGGGTTATGTAATTTGTTTGTTGCTTACTGTTAGTGTGGTTCCTTTTGTAATGCCACCACCAGCAGCAAGTAGGTAGTTTAGGGAGAGAGAGAAGAAAGGTTTGTTTGGCAAGGCCAACGGCGTAGGGACCGCCATTGGGATTATAAGGGTCAACGAATGATTTGTTTCTTCTTCTTCTTTTTTAAAATTAGATTATAAAAAAAAAACTTCAATTTCCGTAAAGACAATGTTACCCTTGTCGTTTCTACCTGTACTCTAGCTAGAGCTCCCAAAGAATGTAATTAAAGAGATTGTTTATCAAAAAGGATAATGAAAATATATGTATGTATGTGGGGTTCATCAGCTTTAAAAATACAAAATTTCATTTATGTACCATGAGTGTTAATGCCAAATTTATTTTGTATGCATGACGAAATCATCAAAATAGCTGGCAAAAACTTCATACTGTTTTTGTGAATTTCTCATCTCTTTGTGTGGTTTTTTTCCAATTGAGTTTCCACGTAAATTCTTGTGTCTATATTTTATATCTCTTATAATGATGTGTCATGTGTGTATGTTTATCTGTGCGTATTTCGTAAGTTTGATTTTACAATAATACAATCAACTTGTTAGCCCGATTTTGATTTTGGTAATTTTGTCATGCGTACAAAATTTGACATTAACAATGAGTATAATTAAAATTTCATTTGTATTCTTTGGGTAAAATTTGTAAATTTTAAGGTTATATATTATTTTTCATGCATGTTTATCACTAAATAATTTAATTAGAGTGTTTGATTTAACAATTCTGATACATATGCTAATGAACATATTATGTTATTATAAGCAAATAGAGAATTTTTTTTATAAAACAATTTAATTTTTTTTATAAATAAGTTTTTTGTGTGTGAAACGAGTAGAATAGTATTTAGTTTGACAAGCGTTTGGGATACTACAAAGAAAACTTCCAGCACGACCAAGTTGAATAAATTACATTTTGAGTAAGTCATTGAGTTACTAGATCGTCATTACAACCAACATTATCAAAGAAATTAATCGTTTTTAGTCAATTAATATTTATTTTACATTATCATCATATATAAGAATCTAAACTACTTCAAATAATTTATTGACTTTACTAAACATGCATTGACATTGTAAAGCCAACCAATTTCAGCAATCCTTATTACTCATTTGGTTATAACTTTCTTAACTATAATGTGAAAGAATTGACAAATTCCATACGTTGTACTCCCTCGATAAAAATGCTGGTTGACTTTTTGCGTATATTAAGAATAAAAATTTTGTTTAATTTTTTATGCATATTAAGAAAGATAATAAAATAATAAAATTATTTATATTTAAATTATCATTTAATTACATAGTTAAATAACGAGGGTATTATAGACAAATTGTTGGAAAAAATATACTCCCTTCGTCCCATAATATATGACGTTTTAGAGTTGTACGCGAGAATTAAGAAAATAATTATATAACACTAAATATAATATTAATTCTATAATACCCTTTACCATATATTTATTTTATACTCTCTCTTATTTGTAACATTTTCCAATGAAGAGTAATTTTGGAAAGATTGTGGTTAATTTTTCTAGATTATATATATAAAACGTCAAATAATTTGAAAAAAAAAAGATAAAATTATCTAAAACGCCATATATTATGGAACAGATAAAGTATTATTTAAAATAAATAGACATTTAACTTGAGACTACCTCTAAAATATTAACAGTAACTTTTATCCTTATTCCATCATGACCCCCTTTTTTGAATCAAAGGCTAAAAGAATTTGTATAGGGTATTTTAGTCCATGAACATTCCATGGTCCAGCTAATACGATGATTGTTTTGTAGATTTATTAGTACTAAAGTCAAGTTTAAGACATGATTGAGGGTAATTATTCCAACAATTAAATTGAGGGAGACTTTGAGGTTGTGGGGGTGGGGGTGGGGGTGGGGGGTGCGGGTGGGGGGTGCGTGTGGGAGTGGGGGGGGGGGGTACCCTTAACGACCGGTATGACCGGTGCACCCCTTTTTTTTTCTTTTTTCTTTTTTTTTAAACCATAATTATGAGAAAAAAAAATAAAAAATAATAAAGCAAGTTTGAACAAAAAATTATAAAAAGAAGTACATTTTTTATTGAAAAAATACTGTAAAATGTACTTTCTTTTACAGTTTTTTGTTCAAACTTGCTCTATTATTTTTTATTTTTTTTTCTCATAATTGTGATAAAAAAGCAAAAAAAATTAACACTGTATACCGGACGTTAGTCCGGTACATTTGCACCGGACCGCCCCCCAATTTGACTTTGAGAGGCTGCTAGCTACCGCGAAAACACGTCTTACAGATAAAATATTTAATTGAGAATTCCTTTTTTTCCGAAATCATTGAGTATGTTCTAGCTAGTCATCAATTAACGACCGTTTCACAATTTATGATACTTCTATTTTATTTTTAGTTTTTTTAATACTATTGTGCATTTTACTAATCTAGCCTTCATACAAGTATGCGGGGCATATTTATATATGTATTTATATCTAATGGATATGTAATATTAATATGTATTCGTATCAATACATAAATATTATTTCTCTCTATTTTGTACAATATAATATGAATAAATATATTAAATATTTGTTGTGTGACGCCTTTGAAATTAGGTATCGTCACCCATCGTCTTAGTACGCCACTTACGTGATACGTAAATTCAAATCAACTTCTTAATACATCGGTATGCATAATCTGACAAAACATATCTTATGAGTTTAAATACAAATATTATGCTTGTGTAGACAATATCCATTCTCGAGAATAAGTTCTCATTACAATTATTGTCACTTTATTTCGCGAATAGTGTGGACTACTAATCTTATCCTCCGGACTATTACTCCGTTTCCGACTGCGTAAAAATTTATATTCTCATTTCGAAGAAGAAACGGTGAAAGAAAGGGTGAACTTAATGGCCGAAATTAAGAAATATTATGACTAAGATAATGCGAGAATAAATTATCATTAGCCTTCAACATGATGTTAAACCGATAAAATCTGATAGACAACCGGTTTTAGCTGCGTGATGAATATATGAATCCATTAAAAAGTCGAGTAGAAAATAAAGTTCTCTCTTATCTTTTAGGTTTTAAAAGGTTTTCATCAATTTTTATCACTAAGACTCGGTTTAATGAATAAACCACAATATCTAATCATCCATGTATCACACGGTCGAGGATTTTCATCAAATTATCAATGGTCGTATTTATCTAGAATAATCACCCGCAGGTCATAATCATACAAAAACTATTCATCATTTGCATTACTGAGCCATCGAGGACTTTTGTCACATCATTTATATCAAGCCATGATTATCAAGAATGAACCTCTCGTAATAATCATACTAAGTTCATCTACTTGGCGTAAGCCGAAGATAACTTTCAACATAATCAAATACGAGGAGGATGATGACAATGATATAAGAATTGAATAAACAAGTTCAAGAATTAATTTATCTAGGAATTATTAACGTCCAAATTGTCAAAAGAATCTTTGCTTTGTAGAGTAAAATTCAAGAATGATCGGAAGAATATTTCCATGAAAAGATCTTTGGATGAAACACAAATATCAAAGATATTCTACTAATGGAGTATAAAGTGAAGTTTTAACTATTTGGGTATAATAAAGAATGGAATAACAAAAGAAATCACCATGCATGCGGTCTTGCAGATAGGCGAGTTATTCAATGAGAATAATAATAACGGAACGAAGTCGGGGTGAAATTCACTGCAAGCAAGATGTTCCAACGAGAATAATAAAGATGGAACCGGATCCGGTAAAAAACACGAGATAGGATATTCCAACGAGAATGATAAAGGCGGAACCGGTCCGGTGTAAAAAACACGTAGACATGATGTTCAGCAGAATAATAATAAAGCGGAACCGGTTAGGTGTAAAACACATGAGCAGGATGTTCCAATGAGAATAATAGAAGAATGTCGCCAAGTATAGGGTAAACCACTTATACAGATTATGTATAGGGTATGCAGCGTATCTGAGTTATTCCAACGAGAATAATAAAGAATGGAATAATGAGAGGATTTCACCCAAAGTATAGGGTATCTGGCGTATACTGAGTTATTCAAAACAGAATAATAAAGAATGGAATAATGAAGTTCTCTTCATGAATAAGAAAGAATAACTCTCACTTACTGGTACAACAAATAATATCTCTTACCAGTAAAGACCTTTGGATATCAAAGTAGTGAAATACTGAATACTCTTCTTCTTCTTTCTCTATAGATTTTCTCTCTAGCAACTTCTCTATAATTTTCTCTCTGAGTTTCGGTGAATTCGTAAGAAAATAATGAAGGAATGAGCTTATTTATAGGAAAATAGAATGCATATAGTAATTAATCCATGAGCGGTCAGATTGATTTACTTTAATCGACGGTCCATATTTAAAAGCAAAATCTTTTAAATAAAATATCATATATTCTATTTATATAAAACATTTTACTACGCAAAACACATTTATATGCAACACTATGCAAAACACTACGCAACACTATATCGTAATAAAATATAATATATTACATTTATAGAATAACTTTAATAAAGTATTACATTTTATATAAAAAGATGTTTACATTTTATTACGTTAATAATACGAATAAAACAAAACGTCATTATCATTATAATAATTCATATTATTAATCGACGATAATGGAATCAAACCGGTGACTTCTCACATGGCATCGATAATCAATACTGGTGTCTTCTTATGCTGCAACCACACGTATTCATCGTACTTTTACTTCTGAAGTAGTTCAACAAGATCAACGGTAAAACTTCCGTAGTTATTTCAATAAAATATTTTTGTCGTTTTCTCGATCAAGCAATTATTACATTGTGGGGTCCACCAATGATTGAGTAGTTGTGCGAATATTCCTCGCTAAACCAAGATATTCCCTGACCAATCGAATATAATATAACCACTTGCATACTTTGCAAAATTTATAAATCTACCCACAACTATAATATTATCTCAAATTCACACCATAATATTAAAATTATTTCGACAAAATTTAAATTTTTATTGATAAAATCTGGGGTCTCACAATTGAAGGTTGACACTCCAAAAGCTTCGTGAATATAAGCTTTATGCCAAGTTGAAGAAATGTGAGTTCGGCTTGAAGAAGTAGCATTCCTTGGGCACGTGGTATCAAGTCATGGAATATCATTGACCAAAGAAAGATTGAAGCTATTCAAAGTTTGGGAACAACCTAAATCGATGATCGAAGACGTAGCTTTCTCGGTTTATTTGGTTATTATCGGAGATTCGTGGAAGGATTTTCTCGAATCGCTACTCCATCGACTCGGTTGACTCGGAAGATACAAAGTTCGGTTGGAGCGAAGAATGTGAGAAGAGTTTTCAAGAACTCAAGAGGAGACTTATTTCAAAGACTGCTCGACAATACCATCGGCTCGGAGGATTTGTCATCTCTGGTGATGCTTGGGCAAAAAAGGTTGGGATGTGTTCTTATGCAACATGGAAAAGTTATAGTTTTATGCCTCATGACAACTCAAAGTATATGAGAGGAATTATCCTACTCATGATCTAGAGTTAGCAAATTTGTTATCTTCTTGACTTAAAATTTGGAGGCATTACTTGTATGGGGAGAAAGTGGAGATCTTTACGGATCATAAAAGCCTCAAATATTTCTTCACTCAAAAGGAACTCAACATGCGACAACGACGTTGGCTTGAATCGTTGAAAGATTATGATCATACCATCAATACCATCCTGGAAAGCGAAGCGTGGTAGTTGACGCATTAAGTAGAAAATCATACGCAAATACGAGTGCGATATTGTCGTATGAAAGGCCCATTTTGTGTGACTTGCAAAGGATGGAGATAGAGTTAAAGACTCGAGGGGACGCGTGTGATGATAGCGAGTATCTGAGTAGAGCCGACTTTAATCGATAAAGTTAAAGGCTGCTCAAGCTACGGACACTGGAGGCGATGCGTTATGAGGAAGAAAGTCTTATCTTTGGAAGCAAGAATCGATGAAGAAGGAATACTTGAGTCAACTCCGGACTTTGTGTTCTAACGACCACGATTTAAAGTATAATATCATGTTGGAGGCGCACAACACACCATTTGCAATCCATCTCAGGAGTACAAAATGTATCATGATATTCGGCTATACATTTTGGTGGAAGCAATATGAAAGAGAGATAGCGATGTTTATCTCAAGGTGTCAAACTTGTCAACGAGTTAAAGCGAAGCATCAAGTACCAAAAGGTCCATTGCAACCACTTGAAATTCCAGAATGGAAGTGGGAGCACATTACCATGGATTTACGTTCGGCCTTCCTAAGGTTTCTCAAGGCATTGATGCGATTTGGGTCATTGTTGATAGATTGACCAAGTCCGCTCATCATTTTACCGTCGAGAAACTTATACACTTGAACGTCTTGCTTTCAGTATGTACATAAACGAGATTGTAAGATGCGCATGGTATGCCCGGTATCCATAGTTTTCGATCGAGACCCAAGATTCACTTCACGATTTTGGGTTAGTTTGCAAAAAGCTATGGGCACAGACTTACGATTTAGCTTCGGCATATCATCCTCGAAGACGAGACGGACGATCGGAGATGACTATTCAAACTCTTGAAGATCTATTAAGACTACGTGTCCTTGATTTCAAGGGAGTTGGGACAAGTTCTTACCATTGGTGGAGTTTTCCTACAACAACGGTTATCAAGCAAGTATTGGCATGGCTCCATTGAAGTAATTGTATGGAAGAAAGTGTCGTTCTCCGGTATCTTTGGGATGAGGTGGGTGAAGCAATGTTGTTGGGACCGGGAGTTGATACGTATGACTACGGAAAAGATTCAAACGATCCGAGAGCGTATAAAAACCTCACAAAATTGACAAAAGAGTTATGCTGATCTTCATCGAAAGGACATGGAATTCGATATAGGAGATCATGTGTTGTTAAGAGTTGCTCCATGGAAAGGAGTTACAAGATTTGGAAAGAGAGGAAAACTTAATCCTCGATTCATCGGTCCATTTTAATCCTCGATCGAGTAGGGCTGTAGCTATAGACTCGACTTACCGCCAAATATGTCTCGTGTTCATAACGTTTTCACATATCTATGTTACGTAAATATGTGAAAGACCCGAACCATATTATTGAGTTAGAACCGGACGAATGAAAGCGGAAGATTTGACGTATGAAGAGGTTCTGTTCAAATTTTGGATAAGAAGGAACATATTCTACGCTCGAGGTTATATATAACGACCCCAAAATAGGTCCATTCCATCCAACCCATTCTCGAGTCTCCAAATATATGATACGAAAAACAACTACAACTTTATTACAACAATTGTAAATGCAAAATACAACAACACATATTTTGTGAGTTTTGATACCAATATATACCAAATGTAACTCTGGACACCAACTTGGATAACACGTCACCATGACACCTTACATAAAGTACATCAAAAGCTGCTTTTAGAAATTAGAATCTTTGGGAAGTGCTCGAGGAAACCTTCGTGCATGGGAGGCCATGCTTTTAGGTTATGGTAGATATCATATGGTACGTAATTATCCTTGGTTGACCCTAATAGACCCCAAAGAAAAGCGAGAAGATTACTATCATATTCTTCCCGATGGCGAGTCTTCTCTTGATTTATCATTATCTCCATTTGTCTCAAATTGAGAATTATACTTCAAACAAACACCAAGATCATATAGGTAGTGTGCTCGTAAATATACTAAACAGAGTGGATGAGCACAACCATGTCTTATGATAACACGAGTTTGTATGTCATTAGACATCTTGTATGATAGTGACAAAACACCCTTCCAAAGTTGGGTTCGCTTTCACCCTATTTAATTCACCAAAAATAACTATTAAATGATGTATAAAATACAACACACTAAAGCCCTCAATAAAATTATTTTCATACTCTTTGGGAGAACCTCAACAACTATAGACCACCGATTACATTCCCTTGTTATCTCCATTTCAACCCAGCTACACTTTTATTACTCCGAAGGAATTGTGAAACAAAAGGGTGAGCACAACTAGCTCGATAAAAAGAATATTATGACTAAAGATAAATAAATTATCAATAGTCTTCATCGAAGTAATAAATCGGAGATTTAGAACATATGGTAGATGATAAAACTTTTCAACCATAGTTGCGCGTAGACGAAGCGATCCATTAAAAGAGTCGAATAGACTATAAAGTTTATTGTCTTCTCCACGTTAAAAGTCCACCAACAATGTTTTATCCTGTAACATCAATCAACAGTTCCTTTCCACAATCATATGAATAACTCATAATCATAATTGTGATTGAAATTCCTCTTCTCATCCAGGACGAAGATAATTTTCATCACCTGTCTTTACCTGAAACATCAAATATCATGGTTATACCAAATCACAGTTCCTGTTCATAATCATACTAATAAATTCATCTTTGCACCACGGTCAAAGATATTCATCAACAGTTCATCTTTACACTACAGGCTAAAGATATTCAACAACAGGTCATCTTTGCATTACGAGCCAAAGATATTCATCAATAATTCATCTTTTGCACTACAGGCTAAAGATATTCAACAACAGTCATCTTTGCATTACGAGCCAAAGATATTCATCAATAATTCATCTTTTACTCTGTTAAAGATATTCAACAACAGTCATCTTTGCATTACGAGCAAAGATATTCATGATAATTCATCTTTCGACTACAAATTTAAAGATATTCATCAATAATTCTTTGCACTACGGGCTAAAGATATTCAACAACAGGTCATCTTTGCATTCTGAGCCAAAGATATTCATATATCAAAGAAATACATAATCATTTCGGAAGTTATATAACAATAATTATAACCGTGTTGATCAATTCACCTTTTGACTTAAGTTAAAAATATTCAATTGTAAATTCAATGGTCATGATCATACCGATCCACAATTCAACTTTTTCCCTCTTGGCCAAAGAGAGAACCCTAGTCATGATCATACCAATAATCTACCCATCTTTACACTCGAGTGAAAGAGAATATCATCATTAGGTTTATAAAAATGTTATATATGATAATAAAATCAATATAATCAAAACATCTAGATTTAATCTCAAGAGTAATATTCATAAATCAACTATAAGTTGGTTAGAAAAAAAACCAATTTTTTGTGAATAGTACCCGTATTCATACCTAATCTTAGTATCGCATGCGTAAGAACCTCGATACGAAAAGATAAAGTTTCATAATAAAATTCATATCCATATTTATAACACCTTAATCCAAATGTTATAAATCACTTAGAAATCTCATAATCTAATATTATTAATATTATAATAATATTTTAATCATTTCTTAAACTTATAAATAATTTAATCCAATTATTTACACTTTAATAATTAATGCATTTAATCATCTAAAATGCCAAACTCATAAGATTTCATCATCATTAACCAAAACTCTCATAAAATCTGCATATACCTCATATATGATTCTCAAGCCAATAAATCATATTTTCCAATTTTCTTACTTCACATAACATATTTAATTCATTTACTCATAACTTAGAACATTTTCATGAAAAATACCAAATCAGTTCCAAAAATATTTCTTTTCTGGGATTTAGCATAACATAGTCCCATATTGAACATATTTTTTCGAAATTTTAAAAATTCATTTACTATTTTTCATATGGCCAAAACCACCGAATATTTAAACATTTATCATAAATTATACTTTTATCCAAAAATTCTGAAATTAATACGGTATACTGATATTATATAGATGTACTCCCAATAAAAATTTCATCAATTTTGGAGTTAATCTAAGGAGTTATAAATAATTACTTTTAAAATAGTCTTTTCTCATAAAATCCATAACTCTAATCTATACATCCAAAAATCGCCATTTTGGACACACTCTAAAACTCATCAAAATATCATTTCAAATTTTTCCAGAATTTTTGAAGATCCAGAAAAATTTCGAAACTAAAAACATAATAACCCTTAAAATCCCTTACTATCCCTTACGCCTCAAAAGCGAAGAATTGGAATGTCGAATATAACATCGAAACGAACTTGCACCGTATAGCAATACTCAAAGTATACTCAAAATACTCACAAGAATACATTTCGATAATATAGAGAGAGAAAACTTGATTTACGGTGTGATTTTTAATTTAACCTAAAGACCCTATTTAAAGGAAAATGCTTAGAACACCAAGTTAGAAAATTTAATAAAATATTAATATAATATATATTAAATTCCTAAGCCCACTCTGACCATCTGACCATCTGAATTCAGCCACTAATAATGACAAAAAAACAAAAAAACGTTTTTGTTATTAAAATTAATTAAAACTTTCAAAAATCAATTATTTGAACTTGAACTTCAATAATTCATAATAAATATCTCTTTTATCAGAAAATTCGAATCTCGCATGAGTTTTTATAGGAAATTCAATTCTCTACAACTTTGCAGAAGAAAGTTTTTCCAAATTCCAAACAGAAATTGACCGAAATCCACAAGCAGGCGATTTTACGATACATAATCAAATTCGATCGAGAAATGGGGTCCACCGACATGTTTAACATGTTTTAAACATTTATTGTAACAAAAATATTCTTCCTCCTCATATACTCATATATTCCACATTCATCGTAAAAATATCACCATTAATATATTATTAAAATAATATATTTAAATGAATTATTTTATCGAGGAAAAAGATAAAATATTAATTTTCAACAATTGTCACTTTAAAATTTTCTCCATCTATATCCACATAAAATAAATATTTTTCTCATCATAAAAATCAATAATTAATTATTCACAAATAATATTACATAATCACAATATTAACAAACGAGGCAGATTTAAAGGAAGAGGGGCTTTCCAATAAGAATTCTCTACTTCTTGGTAGCAATTAGGTGACCAAACCTCTCCTTAAGACAGGAGAACTTTCTAGGCATTGCCAATAATGTTATCCAATAATATTATTAGAGATAATATAAATTATTGCTAGATAATGGAAAATATTGTCTTAGTGAATATTATTGAAACAACAATAATATAAAATATCAACGTAGCAATTATTGAATCAATAAAATAAAATATTGAGCAGTAATTACTTGTAATAATTATTGAGTAATGCCCTTCAAAAAAAAAAAAATTATCATGCTTCATGAATAGTACTCGTGAATAGTAACTCGTGAATAGTAACTCATGAATAGTAACTCGTGAATAGTAACTCATGAATAGTAACTTCGTGAATAGTAATTATAAAAAATTGAATACTTTTATTTCATAAAATTAGGGTCTTACATTATACCTCAAGTCAAAGTTTTGTGGAGGAACCACGATGTTGAGGAAATGACTTGGGAGTTAGAATCGAAATGAAATCAAGGTATCCTTACCTCTTCGACATACCTGTATCGTACACTACCTAATTTCGAGGAGAAATTTCATAAGAAGGGAGGTTGTAAGACCCTCAAACTTTTATAAATAAAGATGAATTTTTCTATAAATATTATTTTTGAATATTATGGAATAAATTTGATATAATGTTATAGTTGTGGGTAATATTTATAAATTTTGCAAAGTATGCAAGTTGTTATAAAATATTCGTTTGGTGGGAATATTCTTTTTGTTAGGAATATTAAATACAACTACTCAATCATTGGTGGACCCCATGCAATGTAATTATTATCGGATTGAGAAAGCGAAAAAATATTTTATAAAAATAATAGCGGAGGTGTTACTGTTAAAACTTTTGATCTACCCGGTGGTAAACATACTCATAAGATATCATCACCAATTATCAAATCCTCAAAATATATGCATATACTCTATATAGATTCTCTACAGCCATAAAATCCTATTTTCAACTTTTATACTTCACATAACATATTTAACTCATATGTTCAGTAACTAAACTATTTTCATGAAAAATACCAAATCGAGTCCCCAAAAAATATTTCTTTTCGAGGATTTAGCATAATATAGTCCCATAAAAAAAATATATTTTTCTAAGAATTTTAAAATTCATTTACTATTTTCAAAAATCAATTTCTAATTAATTCCTTAAGAAATTAGCTACCTCAAGTTTAACTCCAAAAATTCCCAAATATTGGCAGGACCTTTTACATTCAACGTGAGCTTCAGGTTTAAATTTCATGGTCATCGTGAGTTATAGAACTCTCGGTTATAGCGTTTTCATCGGAAAAACCTAAATATTGAAATAGTCATAACTTGCTCATTTTAAGTCGAGAATGAGCTCATTTTTGGACAGGATGTACTTTATACGATATACCTTCATGTCCCAAAAGGCCAGAATTTTTCTCATAATTTAAGTGGCCGAAACAGCCCCTCTAAAATCATGGCAGCAACTTTTTTCGGTTTTGCAGCTTTGCACTCCTTTGCTAAAATCAGTCCACACAAAATCTACAACACCTTTTCCAGTAATTCCACTTGGATTAGTTAGGTAACTCATAGATCTAACTCTAGGACTTGACCACATTCAAAAATTCAAAATATAATAGGAGATATGGTCAATTGAATTTCATGTTACGTTTTTCACCAAAATCTGATTTTCAACTCTTTGTGATTTCTAAGAAACTTTCATGTTTTCACATAATAATCAACATAAATCATCATAACACTTACTAATACTTCATATACCCATGATTTTCATTGGTCCAATGCTTTTATTATGACTTTCATCATAATCCTGATAAATAGATCCTTTTAGCTGAAGAAATATTTGAGGGTTTAAGAAATGGGTTTTAGATTGGGGTTGATACAAAATTCGATTTCACGCTCTAGGGTAGACTAGGAAATCTTCAAGAATACGCATAAGAAATTTATTAATGATAGAAATATCATTCAAAATCATATTCTCGTCCCAAGACTTGGATAGACGTCACATTAATATCAACTGTGACTTCTATCCCTTAAACTGGATAAGACTCACAATGATACCTATCAACTTGCCATCTTCATTCACGATGTCGCTGCGCAGAAAGTCCAAACTTGATTGCATTCCACACAAGGAAGTCAACAACGAAAGGATCGGGGCTCTTTACTTATGGCTTGATATAACAATGATTAACTTTAGGGTTTGGTTACTTTGAATTAGTATTATAGCAGTTGGTTAGGAATATGAAAGCTAACAACCTTACAAAAAGCATGATGAGTAGTTAATCAATCGTTTTCAAAAATTACCTCAAAGGCAAGTATTTTCAAAGAGATAAGATCGACGGGTAGCGTGAAAGTGTTTATTTGAATCAAACAAGATTTAAAAATAGTAAGCGATAAGCGAAGGCTCCTACTACGAAGTTTCAACGATAAGTCAAAGTCTAACTTCTTAGGAGTCAAATTTAAGCGTTGAACGCAAAGCAAGAGAGATAAAATAATGGGTAGAACCGATATCTTATAAGGTATAGACTTCGCATGATTTATAATTAACTAACTTGTACTTAACTTCGTTCGGTTTACTTGTAAGACCCGACTTTTATAAATAAAGATGAATTTTCTATAAATATTATTTTTGAATATTATGGAATAAATTTGATATAATGTTATAGTTGTAGGTAATATTTATAAATTTTGCAAAGTATGCAAGTTGTTATAAAATATTCGTTTGGTGGGAATATTCTTTTTTTAGGAATATTAAATACAACGACTCAATCATTAGTGGACCCCATAGCGAAATTATTGTCGGATTGAGAAAAGCGACAAAAATATTTTATAAAAATAACGGTGGAGGTGTTCTGTTAAAACTTTTGATCTACCGGTGGTAAAAAAGTGCGATGTCTGGCGTAGTTGCGTAGTAAAGACACTGCAGTATTGATTATTGATGCTTACGTGAGAAGTCACTCACCTATGCTTTCGATTATTGCTACGATAATTCTTTGCATCATATCTATTATATTATTGATTCAATTATTGTCACGGTATATCATACATATAATATGTTATAGTATTAAATCAATAATTGAGACGACAAGTTATAAATGATTAATAATTGTTGAAAGATTAAATATGTGTTGATGAAAATAAAATGATTTGTGGTAAGTTTGATTATTTTATGGGGGCTCATATGTCATCATCTAAGAGTCTCTTCGTCGATAGTATTTACCTTCGTCGATAAGTAATTACCTTCGTCGATAGTAATTACCCTTGTGAATAGTATTTACCTTCGTCGATAGTAATTACCTTCGTCGATAGTAATTACCCCTTGTGAATAGTATTTACCTTCGTCGATAGTATTTACAACCGTTAATAGTAATTACCTTTACCAGACGTCGAACCACTTGTCGTTTCACATTCTGAGCGCCGAACCAACTGTCGTTTCACATTACTGTGCGTCGAACCACTTGTCGTTTCACATTACACGGTGTCAAACCACTTTTCTTTTCACATCATTAAATCGAGCCACTTGCCTTTTCACACGGCGGTCTTAAGCTAGAAATCTTCTATAAATAGAGGCCTAGGGCTTCATTATTTTCACGAATTCATTCAAGCTATATAGAGAGAAAGTATAGAGAATAAGAGAGAAAGAAGAAGAGTATTTTATTACTACACCTTCTTTGCGATATTCAATCTCTACCAAAAGTAAGGGTGTTATTCTTTCTTATTCATGAAGAAGGCTGTTGTTATTCCATTGCTTATTATTACATTGGAATAACTTTATATATCGTGGTTTACCCTATACTTGGTGACATTCTTCTATTATTACATTGGAACATCACATCATGTGTTTTACAGGACTGATTAAAATCTTTATTATTATTCTATTGGAACATCACATGCATGTGTTTTACAGGACTCGGTTCCATCTTTATTATTATTACATTGGAACATCACATGCGTGTGTTTTTACAGGACACGGATTACATCTTTATTATTATTATACATTGGAACATCACATGCTGCGTGTTTTACAGGACTGGTTAAAATCTTTATTATTATTACATTGGAACATCACATGCATGCGTTTTGTGGGACTGGTTAAATTATTTATTATTACATTTGGAATAACTTTGCTGTGCTTGATCTATCGCATGCATGGTGATTTCTTTTGTTATTCTATTCTTTATTATACCCACTTGATTAAAACTTTGACTTCTATACTCCATGAAATTAGTGGAATATCCTTGATATTTGCGTTTCATCCGATATCTTTTCATGGAAACATTCTTACGATCATTCTTGAATTTTACTCTATAAAGCGATATCATGTTGATAATTTGGACGTTAATAATTCTGGATAAAATAATTCTTGAACTTGTTTTATTGAATTCTTATATCATTGTCATCATCCTCATGTTTATATTATGTTGAAAGTCATACGTGGCTGTAGTGCATAGATGGACTTGGTATGATTATGACGAGAGACTATTCGGTGTAATCATGGCCGTAATGTTACAAATGATGTGATAAAAATCCTCGATGGCAGAGTAGTGCATTGGTGGGCGATTGTTGGCATGATCATGACCATTAATGAATACACACATATTCTTGGCCCGTAGTGCATGAATAATTGTGGTCGTGATCTTAAAGAATATCCTTGGCCGTAGTAGTGGGGTGATTCGATGATGTGGAATATTTATTAAAGTCGAGTCTCAAATATATATGATGATGAAAAACCTTTTAAAACCTAAAAGATAGTAGACTTTATTTTCTATTTGACTCTTTTAATGGATTGCTTATTCACCGCAGATTAAATGGTTGTCTATTGTATTTTATCGGTTTAACATTGTTGAAGACTATTGATAATTTATTACGCATTATCTTAGTCATAATATTTCTTCTTGGGCTACTTGAGCTCACCCTTTCTTTCTTTTATTCTCTTGAAATGGGAATATAATTTGGGATGAGTCGGGGAAGCAGTGATGGTCACGAAGATAGCATTAGTAGTCCTCACTATTACGTGAAATAGTGTGATAATAATTGTAATGAGGACTCCTTTTTGAGTTTGTATAATATCTAGTAGGCGATATTTGTATTTAAACTCACGGTTTATGTATTAAGTTGTATTTAAATTACATACCATGTAAGTGGCGACCCAAGATGGGTGATGTATACCTAATTTTGGGGCGTCACATTACTCGCTTTGAGAAGTCATGAAAATGCACTTCCTAAAACCAACGACTTTGTTTTGTCCATATCCACCTTTGGTGCCACCGTCCAACTAGACTTGACTTTGGTGCACAACAAAATTGGGCTAAATGACCTCTCTTCTTGCAATTTCCACTTCTATTATCTTGGACATGATTACCAATCAAGTGGTTACCATTCTTGGCATGGTAATTTCCCCACGATGGTTATCATTGTTTCGATGGCAGATTGCCACCAGTATGATTATTATCGTGTTGTTGGTCGTTACCTTTTGTTTATCTTTGACTCATTATCGCGTTCAATAATTGAGCCCTATTCACAACATCCGAATACAAACATTTGTCACAAAACAAGGCTTAATTAACATATCACATATTATCCCTATACTCGACCGATGACCAATTAAATACCAAATAAATTTTGGTAGGTCGTATTAGCGAGGAATTCACGTCTCTCTCTCCTCCTAGTTCTTATCTCACATCTCGGTGGGGATCATATCCCTAAGCTCGATACCAACTGTTGTGGCGCCCCCAAAATTAGGTATCGTCACCCATCTTGGGTCGCCACTTACATGATACATAAATTCAAATACAACTTATTAATACAATCTGTCGTGTACAATACGACAAAACATATGCTATGAGTTTAAATACAAATATTATCTTGTAGACAATATCCATTCTCAGAATAAGTCCTCATTACAATTATTGTCACACTATTTCACAGAATAGTGAGGACTACTAATGCTATCCTCGGACCATTACTCCGTTTCCTACTCGTCCCCAATTTATATTCTCATTTCAGAAGAAAACGGTGAAAGAAAGGGTGAGCTCAACTACTAGCCCCGAAGAAGTATTATGACTAAGATAATGCGAATAAATTATCATTAGCCTTCAACGATGTTAAACTAATAAAATACAATAGACAACTAGTTTAGCTGCGGTGGATATACGTAATCCATTAAAAAGTCAAGTAGAAAATAAAGTCTACTATCTTTTAGGTTTTAAAAGGTTTTCATCAATTTTTATCACTAAGACTCGGTTTAATGAATAAACCACAATATCTAATCATCCCTGTACTACCACGGTCAAGGATTTTCATCAAATTATCAATGGTCATGACTATACCGAATCACCCACGGTCATAATCATACCAAAAACTATCCATCACGTTGCATTCTGAGCCTTTGAGGACTTTTGTCACATCATTTATATCAAGCCATGATTATCCGAATGAACCACGGTCATAATCATACTAAGTTCATCTATGCACGTAAGCAAAGATAACTTTCAACATAATACAAACATGAGGATGATGACAATGATATAAGAATTCAATAAAACAAGTTCAAGAATTAATTTATCTAGGAATTATTAACGTCCAAATTGTCAACAAGATTTGCTTTTGTAGAGTAAAATTCAAGAATGATCGGAAGAATATTTCCATGAAAAGAAGATTGGATGAAACGCAAATATCAAAGATATTCTACTAATGGAGTATAGAAGTCAAAGTTTTAACCAACTAGGTATAATAAAGAATGGAATAACAAAAGAAATCACCGTGCATGCGGTACTTGCAGATGTATAAAGTTATTCCAATGTAATAATAATAATCGCGGAACCGGTCGGTGAAATTCACACCGACTGGATGTTCAAATGAATAATAAAGATGGAACGGATCCGGTGTAAACACACAGATAGGATATTCCAATAGAATGATAAAGACGAACCGGTCCGCAAAACACACATGCATGAGGAAGTTCCAGCAGAATAATAATAAAGACGGAACCAGTCGGGTGTAAAAACACATGCATGAGGATGTTCCAATAGAATAATAGAAGAATGTCACCAAGTATAGGGTAAACCACTTATACAGTTATGTATAGGGTATGCCACAGACATCAAGAGTTATTCAATGAGTAATAATAAAGAATGGAATAATGAAGTTCTCTTCATGAATAAGAAAAGAATAACTCTTACTGATACAACAAATAATATCTCTTACCGTAAAAAGACCTTGGATATCAAAGTAGTGAAGTACCGAATATCTTCTTCTTCTCTCTCTATAGATTTTTCTCTATAACTTCTCTATAATTTCTCTCTAGAGTTTAGGTGAATTCGTAAGAAAATAATGAAGGAATGAGCTTTCTATTTATAGGAAAATAGAATGCATAGTAATTAATCCATGAGCGGTCAGTGATTGATTTACTTTAATCGGCGGTCCATATTTAAAGCAAAATCTTTTAAATAAAATATCATATATTCTATTTATATAAAAATATTTTACTATGCAAACACTATTTAACACCTTGCAAAACACTACGCAACACTACGCATAATAAAATATAATATAGATACTATTTATAGAATAACTTTAATAAAGTATTACATTTTATATAAAAGATGTTTACATTTTATTACGTTAATAATATCTGAATAAAACAAAACGTCATTATCATTATAATAATTCATATTATTAAGCAATGATAATGGAATCAAACCGAGTGACTTCTCACATAAGCATCGATAAATCAATGGTAAGTTCTACTTATGCAACCACACGTACATTTGTACTTTTACTACCTAAGGTAGTTCAACGATATCAGCAGTAAAACTTCGTAGTTATTTGATAAAAATTTTTGTCGTTTCTTCTTAATGATAATTAATTATTGGGGTCCACCAATGATTGAGTAGTTATACGAATATTCCTGCTAATGTAGAATATTCCCAGAGCCAATCGAATATAATATAACCACTTGCATACTTTGCAAAATTTATAAATACTACCCACAATTATAATATTATCTCAAATTCACACCATAATATTAAAAATTATTTCGACAAAATTTAAATCTTTATTGATAAAATCTGGGGTCTCACATTTGTATTCGTATATGCATCCCTTCAAAATTAAATTTTAACTTCTCATTTTTTTTTTGGGGTCTATTGGGCCAACCAAAGATAATTCTCGACTCATATGATATCTATTATAACTTAGATGCATGACCTCTCATGTATGAAGGTTTACTTGAGCATTATCCAAATATTTTAATTTTTAAAACAGTTATTGACTGTACCTTTATGTAAGGTATCAATGTGATATGCTATCCAAGTAAAGGGATGAGAGTCACAGTTGATATCTATTTATATTAAAACTCACAGCATATGTGTTGTCGTATTTTGCACGATAATTGTAATAATGAAGTTTGTATTTGGAAATTGCTTCGAGTGTATTTCGTGGCGACTCAGAATAGGTTGTGTGGATTGGACCTATTTTGGGGGCGTTACACATGACTTTTAATTACGTAACTTTCCATTACTACCGTCTACGATGATAATTATTGGTTCAATAATGTGAAATACTGTGCATTTGCTACTGTGACGATTATTGAATAAATAATAGAAAATATTATGCATTTGCTACTGTGACAATTATTAGTTCAATAATATGAAATATCGTAGAATATCGTGTATTCTTGTGGAATCTAGTGTGTCTTCTTTGTGGAATAACGTATGCGTCTTCTTATGGAATACTTATTATCCCTTTATCAATGGGATATTTTAATGATTAAAGGTATGATTTCATAGATAATTTTTTTATTGAAATGTTATTTTTGTCATTTTTTGTTTTCGTCAATTATTTCGTGTTGGGGTCCACCAATGATTGATTGTTTCGACGCCGTTGTACTTTACCGAATATTTCCCGACATTCTTTTACTTTTTTATACTGAATATTCCCCAACATTCGAATATTCCATGACATTCTTTTTTATTTCTTATAATTTGCACATATCATCCTTAACTTTAACAATTTAACACCTTATTGTTTAGAATAATATTTATAAAGAAAATTAAGTTTAATTTATTAAAAGTTGGGGTCTTACAAGTCTAAACATGTGTATGCTACATTAATATGATGAGTTGATGTGAGATGAAATATAGAGCGTTCTATTTCCCTACAAGAAGTACGAATTCTTTTGTTTTATCATAAAACAAATTTAATGGTACTACCTCAATTTTATAAAATAATCCTATTTTGACCTTTTGAAATTGATTTGTGAAATATTATGATTTAAAATCGATGTAAATTTATTTAAATTTTAATGATAACAGATTATCATGTAATTAGTATATGTACTTCTTAGATAATTCATCTTTGTATTCATAAAAATCAAATTAATATATATATATATATATATATATATATATATATATATATATATATCTCAAAAAACGAGACCTCTTTTTTAATGGATTAATTATATATATAGGATGATGCTTGATTATTAAAAGGCAAAATTGTACAACCAAGTTGTCACCTAAATTTAATTTGGCTCTTTAAGTTGTTAAAATATTTCAATTGAGTCATTCAAGTACCCAATTTGATTTAGTTGACTCACATTGTCTTCGATTATTTGTGATATAAAGGACTCAATTGAATAAATTAAATTGACCAATTGAAAGACTTAACTGAGATTTTTATAACTTAGAGGACCAAATTAAAATTGTCTGACAACTTGGAGGTATGATTTTATAATTTGGGTTTATTAAAAAAATAACAATATTTATGGGTAGCTTATGTAAATAAATGTATAAGATATCCATAATTGCACCAAACATGACCCCAGACGTATAAATTAAATTCCGTGGGTTTTATTCAGTTTAATTAATTATTTCAACCACGAGAAAAAACAAACATGCAACAAGATTGCCAATAATATATAATATAATCCTACAGTATATATTAGGTCAGAAGTTATAGCAAGTCAGGTGAAAGATCGACGTCGGACTTTGGGTAAATTATTTAGAAATGGATCGCGCGGAGTCATTAATTATCATTTTAATATATAAATTTAGTGTCACCAAATTATTAAGATACATAGTTAATTTTTCATCTCATTCACATGCTCCTTCTTAATACTAAATATATTTACGTGCAAGTCTAAGTATGCTTATATATGGATTGATTCTTACAAGTAAATTCATTTAAATAAAAGCAAGATCTTGATCATACGACGGAGAGGGTGATCTTTTCGATCATGCTATCATCATCAGTTGTATTATAGTGAATTACTCTCCTTATATATAGAGTTAGGCTAGGTTTTCATTCATTAAAAGAACTTAATTACTACCTTTTATGGAAATTATAATGAAGATAAAAAACTTAATTTCTAGGCAGATCGACCAAGTAAATTGTATATATAAATTTGGAAAAATGGGTGCTGTAATGTAAATAAATTGAACGAGAGAGAATTATATAAACTAGGCTGAAAGAGAGATCGAGGAGTGTACGGTTGACATATAGTAGTATTTCCTTTTCCCTAGCTTGTTCCCAAAAAGAAGGTTTTGGGGTGGGGATAGAGAAAGAAAGAAAGGGCACAAAGGGGGTTGTTATTTTGGAATGTTGCTCTTAAATTTATGCACATGGGAACAAGGCTGTCTATTTAAGGGTTTCTTTCTGTGCTTTTGGTAGGGAAATATGCCATGGGTTGACCCAACAGTGAGGTACCCACCCAAGGGCAGCCTCCCCTAATCTTGTCTTAATAATCCCAAGACATGTTTGGGTCATGTGCCCTTCATGGACCCCTTAAATATAGCTAGCTACTTTGTATATTTCAGCCCCAACAACAAACTCACATTTCTTCCATTAATATAGTTACTTAGCCAACTAATTTTGCCTTGTGACAAGCTAGACTGTGCAAACATATATGATATATATACAACTTTTGAGTCATAGAGCTTGCTAGTTTTCTTTTGCTTGCACTTTCTCTTATTTTCTACATGCGTTTATTAATCATACATACATACATACATATGGAGTAGTACCTTATACTAATATTCATGCATGGGATATAGGGAAAGAAGTGTAATTGTTTAGAAAAAAGAATTCTAATTGATGATGATGTAGATTTAATTAGTGCCCTAAGCATGCATGTTGCCAATGCCAAAGGGTGGAGTAGTTAATGCAAATTTAGCACCCTGACCTAAACTTGTTGCCGCCCGGCCAAAGGGTGGAGCCTTGTGCCCTATGGCCCCTATCTAATAGTAGTACGTAGCACCTAAAGGATTTGTATTTTGATTTATGGACAACTTCAAACAATAATATTTTATGGTAAATTACTCGATAATGATCATTCGCTAACCCGGACTTAAGTCATCCAATGTGACTGTCCTGATGAAGTTGGAGGGGAGGTTATTGATCACTACATTAATATATTAACCTACCTAGCTATATATGTATAATAATATATGTACGTAATTCACTACATAAATAAAACTTGTACAAGTCTAACTTTAAGAAGAACATGGAGTACTGTACAAGGTTGACAATGAAGTTGATGGTAACTAGCTAGCTAATTCGTATCCCATTTACTAGTAAACCTCTCTCTCTCTCTCTCTCTCTCTCTCTCTATATATATATATATATATATATATATCCTTTTTAAGTGATAACGCCATGTAATTATATAAAAATCTCTCCCTCTTTTTTCTTTCTCTCTCAATTAAAATTAAAATACCTTTTTGCGCTGGAAAAATCTTAACCCGAAATAATTCGTTGTTACAAAATATAGGTTCAAGTCTGTTCAAAATTAATTTACGTAATTCATTTAAAATTTAAAAAATAAATCTTACTATAAATTACTATAATAATATTATTTGGATAATTATACTTTCATACTTTTATACCGCTTATATATTAATATTATATTAATTAATTAATCAAAATTAATTTCATACTAATCCCTCTGTACTTTGATATATTTGTCATCTGTGCTGATCACAAGGACATATGAAGACGACAAGGGAGAATATGCAATCAATTAAAGAAGGTGTGGAGTTTTCGAAAATGACCAAAATAATCCAACGAATTAAGAAAGGAAGCCTGCCTGCCTGCTGCTAGAACCTTTTAATTTAGTGTCAGGTGATAACAGAAAAAGCTGCTGTCAAACAGTTTCCCTTTTGGAAGAGAAAATTTGTCAGTTAGTTAAATTTGTGTAGCAACTGCAGTAATTATACTAGTTAGTTATGGATTTCTTATTTCAATACACCAGTAGTACATTTTACTCATTGCTTTGGTTTCATCCTTTCTTGTTTATCAATTTAATGATTAGTGGGTATCACAACTCTTGGGCTTATCCAAAAACTGTGAAAAAGTAGTAGTACTCCCTACCAGTATTTTAGGCCAGCTAACTAGTACGTACATGTTTTTGTAATGAAAAACTAGTAAAACGTTAAGATTATTGCTTGCATTTCATGCACCGATAATTAATAACCCATAAAGTACTGACACTATAACAAAAAACATTAATTTTATTAAATTATTTTATATCAATTAATTTATTTTATTTTATTATTATCCTAAGCAGTGTCCCGAGTCAGAATATATATATATGATCTCCTACTCCTAGCAAATCCCCTCCCTCTCCCTCTCCCTCTCCCTCTCCCTCTCCCTCAAATTCATCCTTGAAACAAGGAAGGATTTGAAGCAACCCGGCCCACATCTTTGTTTTTTTCTTATGAATCCAACAGTCTTTTCCGTTTAAGGCATACTTTTAATTAGTTTGTACAATCAATTTATTGGGTAGGAATTAAAAATGGCCATTTACTTTTTTTTCCATGCTTAATGATGATTCTTATCTTCAAATCAGATATCATCATTATGAGAATGATGGTAATAATGGTAGCTATACGGTCAAAAGAGGAAATTCAACCAATCATATACTCCCTCCATCCCGGAATAAAAGTTCTTATAAATATTTTAGGTAGTCCCATATTAAATGTCAACTTTTCTTTAATAATCAAACTTTTACACATTTTTTCTTATTATGCCCGTAGCATTAAATATCTCATACTTTTCTTATTCTAAGGGGGTGTTTGTTTGGAGCTGAATCTGAATGGCTGAATCGGTCAGTACGTTTGTTTTGGTCTAATCAATGGTTGAATCGGTAAAATGGACGAATTTGAATGGTATGTTCGATTTTTTAAATTGAATAAATTTGAATGAAGTAAAAAAAATTTAAAAATTTAAAAATTTCAAAAAAATATTAACTATTATATTAAATAATTTTACAACAATTTTGAATTTTTTTCAAAGGGGTAAAATAATAAAGTTTTGTCATTCAGATATTTCAGACATGTCAATTATCAAACAATTTTTTTATTCAGATTCAAATTCAGCTCATTCAGATTCAGATTCATTCAATTTTTATCAAACACCCCCTAATTCTCTCTCCATATTTAATGACATATTATTATGGGCAATTTTATTATTTTATTCTTCTTCTTAATATGCGTAAAAAATCAGTCAGGACTTTTATCGAATGAGTATTTATATTTAAAAGATATACCAAATCAAATGACCATTACTACTACTACTTTGCATGCATCACACGGCTTTAATTATCATCAACTAGTACTTACTTGTCAAATGGGAAAATCATGTTTCATTAGTGCTAAATCTGCACATATCACTATCATAATTATGCTAATCAAATCACTTTATATATACATAAATGGGTGGGTTTCAAAGATCTTGATCCTATATAATATATAGTCAACGAATCCTCCATCAGACATATATGCCAATAATTAATTAACCCACCCGCACAAGGAAAATTGAAAAGATTTACCCCAACTCTGCTTTTACTGTTCAACTTCACGTCTATATATCCATCTTCTAAACAAAAAATAATACTCCTATAATTGTTGCCTTGTTAATAGTACTTAATTGGTAGCTAAGTGTATCTATAAATTTATAGGCCATCCATTAATTACGTTACACATTATTTTTAAGAATATAAATAAATCGAATCGAATACTTTCATAAAAATTAATTATATAAATGTTGTTAATTTTGATTTTTGTCCATGACGCTGCGATTGGGGTCTGACTTGTCTTTTTTGTTTTAGAGATCAATCAATCAATAAGGCTTTATTTTTGGCATAGTTTTATCAAGTCGAGGAATGCCACGTGTCATCCAATCATTTTAGGTGCACTTTTTGTCCACACCCGAACCTCCTCCACCCTTCCTCCCTCAACTCAATGACAAATCTACCATTTTATTTTTTTTTAATTTTTATTATTATTGCATTTATCTTCTTATTTTATCTAGTCACGCGAGGAAAAAAAGAAAAACAAAAATATTCAAATTATCTGTTTTTAATTCATATTTTTGTTTTTATTTACACTTAATTTTTGAAACAACTTTTACTTACTACGTGCAGAAAGTAAAATCTATAAACAATATTTCGTGATTATGTCTAAAATTTGATTTTATTTTAATTTGCAAAAAAAAAAAATTAAGAATTTTGCTGTGAATAATATTTTGATGATTGTACTTCATTAAAATTGGAATCACTTCACGAGCTTTTCCCCCAAAATTAAATAAAAAAGTTTTTTGTGTTTTCTTATTACCAATGTGAGAGTTTTACTTTCACTTTATTATTGAAATACAAAAAGTTTTAATAAAAATATTTTCTACTAATTGGACCCTAGCTAGGTCACCTATAATAATTAAGTTTATATATATATATATATATATATATATATATATATATATATATCCCCAATGCATATATATGCAATATATTTTAAGAGCAATTAAAAGACAATTAGTAGATAATTTTTAATATTATTATTTTATTAATTCTCTCGACGGAGTATTAGAGACAATCATACTGAATGCAAAACCCTACTTAATTAATAATGTTGTTACATATATAGAGTAAATATAGAGGGAGTATGTAATAAATTACAGGTTTAATTTTCCCTACTTAATATACTCCCTCCGTTCCTTAATATAGGTCATTTTAGACATGTGCATAAAAATTAAAAAAAAAATTGAAAAGTATTAACTATATTATCAATTATCTATAATATCCTTCATCTCACTTATCTCATAAATATAAATCAAAAAATTAGGTGAAGTAATAAAGGACAATTTAAAAAAAATAGTAATCAATTCTCCTAAATAACCACAAACGATAAATAATTAAGAATTAAAAAAAATTTTAAAACGACCTACTTATAGAAATGAAGGGAGTACTGACTACCGCGTACTTAATTACAGGTGTATATCCTGGCCTGCTCCTCTCCGTTTAGGTGTAAGCACATGCTACAATTCAACACCTGTCCTGTTACAATACATGCACATTTATTATTTTACATGGAAATAAATGGCTTTTAAATTGATCATGTTTGTTTCAATTCTCTCTCATGCATGCAATAAGTTCATATATGCATGCAATTAATCCTCTTACCCTACCATGAGTATATATGAGACTCAAATGTTCCTTAATATGAATGGTAAGTTACAATTAATAACACAAACGCAAATAAAACCCTTGAATTCACAAAGAAAATAATAAACTCGCAAATAAAGAAAATAAGAGATAATCTCAATAGATGAATAAATGATATTGTAACGCCTTAAAATAGGTCCATTTCATCTAACTTATTCTGAGTCGCCAAATATATGGTACAAAAATAACTACAACTTTATTAATACATTTGTCGTGTAAAAAAATGCACGTGATATATATCTTGTGAGTTAAAATATAATTATTGTCTTACAGACAATATCATACTGAAATAAATCCTCATCACAATTATTTATACATTATTTTACAAAATTGTGAGGGACTCTAAACAACTCTCTACAGAACCTTCATTCCAAATAAAATTAATATTTCATTACGTTCTCGCCTCCCGAGAAGAAAAATGGAACAACGAGGAAAGAGGTAAGCTCAACTAGCCAGGTAAAAAATATTATGACTAAGATAATATCTGACAAATTATCGTTAGTCTCAACGAGGAAAAAATCTAATAGAATCTGATAAACAATGGGTTTTAAATCAACAGCTGCGGTGAAACAACAATTCATTAGAAGAGTTAAGTAGAGAATGCAAACTACTATCTCTTATATATGAATTTAAAAGTTCATCGTCGATATTTTATCCTGTAACATCAATCGATATATATACGGAATCAAATATACATCTTTGCACTTCTGAGCCGAAGATATTCATCGATTAATCGTGTTTCATCTAAACACATTTCATCTTTGTACTACTGGCCAAAGATATTAATCGATGAAGTCGTATTCATCTCAACACTGTTCATCTTTGACTACGGGCCAAAGATATTCATCGAAAATCATTCATCTTTGCACTTCTGGCCGAAGATATTGATAATATCATCATTTAGGGTGAGGATGATGAAAAATATTTTAAGCGAAAGCGAATCCGGTGAAACAAAGAACAAATATTAAGGATTCGTATTTTAAACAATCAAGTTCAAAAAATACTTCATAAGTAATCGGTGGAGTAAAATTGAGAATGATCAAAATATGGATCTGATTAAAGCTAGTATCCGAATAGATATTTTGGACAAAAGAAGAAATTTCATTTTTTAAATTGAATAATAGTGTCGTATTCGTGAATAGTCTTGGTATCGTGAATAGTCTTTTAGTATCGTGAATAGTAACTCAGACACAAAAGATAAAAATTCACAAAAAACGTCATCGGCACGCCGTGAATAGTACTTCGTGAATAGTAACTCGTGAATAGTAACTTCGTGAATAAGTAATTAGACATGAAAAAGTTTCAAATTTGATAAAAAATTTCAACCGATATTTTTGGCATAATGATATTGAAGAAATAATATCATTCTGAAAAAAAAATAATATCCTTACCCGAAAGACATCAGTCTTTAGTTGAAACGGGATATTGACTATAAGTTGAACTTGCCGTATAGCAATACTCAAAGTATACTCAAAATACTCACAAGAATAATTTCGATAATATAGAGAGAAAACTTGATTTCTAAGTGTGATTTTCAATTCTAACCTAAGCACCTATTTATAGAAAATTGCTTAGAACACAAAAAGCAGAAAATTTAATATAATATTAATATATAAATAAATTTTCTTATGCCCACTTTGAATCCTCTAGCTTCAGACACTTTGCACATGTTTCATAGAGGCCCACAAGTGTAAAAAAACATTTTCCTATTTTAAATATTTTAAACTTCCAAAATCAATTATTTGAACTTTGAAACTTGATAATTCATAATAAATAGCCCTTTTATCGGAAAATTCGAATCTATGAAGTTTTATAGAAAATTCAATTATCTACAACTTTGCGAGAAGAAAGTTTTTCAATTCCAAAGAAATTGGATGAAATCCACAAGCAGGCGATTTTACAAGCTTTAATCAAATTTGATCGATAAATGGGGTCCCATAGAGCATGTTTAACATGTTTTAAACATTTATTGCAACAAAAATACTCTTCCTCCTCGTATACTCATATATCCCACATTCGTTGTAAAAATATCACCATTATTATATTATTAAAATATAATAATACATTTTAAATGAATTATCTTATCGAGAAAAAGATAAAATTTTAATTTTCAACAATTGTCACATTAAAATTTTTCTCCATCTATATCCACATAAAATCAATATTTTCCTCATCGTATGAATCAATAATTAATTATTCACAAATAATATTCGAGAATCCTGATATTGTGACGGTGGGTTACCAAGAAAGGGGCTTTCGATAAGAATTTCTCCTTCTTTGGTAGCTTGATTAGGTGACCAAACCTCTCCTTAGAGCAGAACTTTCTAGACATTGCCAATAATGTTATCTAATAATATTATTCGGATAATATGAATTATTAGCCCGATAATGAAAAATCTTGTGTAATGACAATTATTAAAACAAACGATATATAAATATATCAAATGACAATTATTGAATCGATAAAATACTGAGCGATTAATTCGTAACCATTATTGAGTAGTGCCTTCTTACGTAAGAATCAATAATTAGTGCAATCTGAAGTATCTTCTTGTGTTTTAACCGCAAGTATTTTAACGATATTACTTGATATATTTATCTTTGTTATTTTTAAACAACTTATATTTGTCGTTTTCTTCATCCAATCTGTAAGACCCCAAATTATTAATAAATGAAATTTATTTTCTCTATTTATTATTTTGAAATAGTAAGGGTTGATTTGATTAATGTGGATATTTATGGGTAAAATATACAAATATTTCGAATAATAAAGTGGTTATAAAATATTCATTATTATGGGGAATATTCGTTTGGTCGTGGAATATTAAATCTTGTCGGAGAATATTTGTATGATGATGCGATCTTTTGTAGGGCCCATAATCTGGAAAGCGATTGGATGAAGAAAGCGACAAATATAAGTTGTTTAAAAATAACAGGCGTAGTTATTACCAATTAATCTTTGTTAAAATATTATTCGGTGGTTAAAACACAAGAAGATAGCAAGCAGTATTGCACCAATTATTGATTCTTACGTGAAAGCCTTTACTCAATAATTGTTACGAGTAATTCTTCGCTAAATTATTTTATTTTATTGATTCAATAATTGTTGCATTGATATTTTATATTACCGATGTTTTGATAAATTATCATTACACATTATTTTTCATTATCGAAACAATAATTCATATTATCGAATAATATTATTAGATAACATTATTGGCAATGTCTAGAAAGTTACATCAAGAGAGGTTTGGTCACCTAATCAAGGCGCCATAAGGAGAGATCCTTATTGGAAAGCCCCTTCCTCACAGGAGCGCACGGTTGTCGATATTGTGATTACAGTAATATTATTTGTGAATAATTAATTATTGATTCATATGATGAGAAAATATTAATTTTATGTGGATATAGATGGAGAAAATTTTTAAAATGACAATTGTTGAAAATTAATATTTTATCTTTTACGATAAAATAATTCATTTAAATATATTATTTTAATAATATATTAACGGTGATATTTTACAACGAATGTGAGATATATGAGTATACGAGGAGGAAGAGTATTTTTGTTGCAATAAATGTTTAAAACATGTTAAACATATCGGTGGATCCCATTTCTTGATTGAAATTTGATTATAGCTTTGTAAAATTGTCCGTATGTGGATTTTTTGGTCAATTTTGGAATTTGGAAAAACTTTCTTACGTAAAGTTGTAGAGAATTGAATTTCCTATAAAAATCGCGAGATTGCAATTTTACGATAAAATGGCTATTTATTATGAATTATCAAGTTCAAATTCAAATAATTGATTTTTGAAGTTTTATTTATTTTATTAATAAAAGCGTTTTTTTTATATGTTGTGGGCATATTTAATATATGCATGGTGGTGAATTGATTCAAGATGTGGGCGTATGAATTTTGTTTATATATAATATTATTATATTCAATTTTCGCTTTTGTATTCTAAGCAATTTCCTATAAATAGGGTCTTAGGTTAGAATTGAAAATCACACCGTAAAATCAAGTTTTCTTTCTTTATATTATCGAGCGTATTCTTGTGAGTATTTTGAGTATACTTTGAGTATTGCTATACTCTGATGCAAGTTCAAGTCATAGCCTATATCCTGTTTCAACTAAATCTTGTCTTTTCGAGGTAAGGATGTTATTTTCTTCTCAAATGATATTATTTCTTCAATATCATTATCTTTGAAATATTGGTTTGAACTTTTTATCAAATTTGGAACTTTTTCATGTCCAAGTTACTATTCATGAGTTATTTATTCATTTAGTTACTATTCACGAAGTACTATCTATGAAGCGTGAAGATGTTTTTTTGTGGAATTTCTATCTTTTTGGTGTCGGAGTTATTATTCACGATACTAAGACTATTCACGATACGACATTATTCACGAATCTCTAAGACTATTCATAGAAAAATGAAAATTTTTCTTTTCATCTAAAATATCTATTCGGATACTAGCTTTGATTGTATCCATGTTTTGATCATTCTTGAATTTTACACCCTATGATTATTTTTGAGGTATTTTTGGACGTGGATAAAAAAAAGTACTAATTCTTAATCCTTAATCCTTTTCATTTTGTTTCAATGGATTCGTTTCTTTAAAAATATTTTTCATCATCCTCGGCCTTAAATGATGATATTATTGAATATCTTTGGCCAGAAGTCAAAGATGAATGATTTTCGATGAATATCTTTGGCCCAGTAGTGTAAAAAAGATGAGCAGTGTTCGAGATGAACATGATCGATCGATTAATATCTTTGGCCCAGTAGTGCAAAGATGAACAGTGTGTTTAGATGAACATGAATTAATCGATGAATATCTTCGCCTCTGTAGTGCAAAGATGAATATTTGATTCCGAGATATATATTAATTGATGTTACGAGGATAAAATATCGACGATGAACTTTTAAATTCATATATAGAAGATAGTAGTTTGTATTCTCTACTTAACTCTTCTAATGAATTATTATTTCACTGCGAATATTGATTTAAAATTTGTTGTCTATTGTATTCTATTAGATTTTTCCCGTGAAGACTAACGATAATTTGTTGTATATTATCTTAGTCATAATATTCTTTATTGGGCTAGTTGAGCTCACCCTTTTCCTTTTGTTCCATTTTTTCTCGTGAGGCGAGAATGTGGTAGTACTAAGTGGGGTATGGAATGAAGGTTCTAGTAGAGAGTTGTTTAGTAGTCCTCACCATTTTGTAAAATAATGTATCAATAATTATGATGGGGATTTATTTGCGTGTGGATATTATGCAGATGGCAATATCTCGTATTTAAACTCACAGTTTATATGTTGTAATAATAAAGTTGTAGTTATTTCGCACCATGTATTGACAACTCGAGAATGGGTTGGATGGAATGGACATATTTTGGGGGCGTCATGTTGGTATCGAGCTTAGGGATATGATCTCGGCGGAGATCAGGGGAATAGAACTAGGAGGGAGGCAGAGTAAATCTTTTCGCTAGTGTGTCTACTAAGCTTATTTGTTAGTTGGTCAAGTATATAAGGATATTATATGATATATTGATTTCCTTAATTAACTTAGTTGTTTTATGACGGTATTTGAGAATGTCGATTGAGAATATTAACAATGGAAATGAGGCCAAGTGGAGACGCTTGTACTCACCAACGAGGAGAAGCGTGCAACAGTGGCAATGTTCCTCCCGTGAACAACACCATCTGAAAGAGATGATGAGCGAGGGATGTTTAGATGTTTTTGCGATTCATGCAAAATCGGTGAGAAACTCGTGTTCAAAATCTGAGGAGAAATGATAGCAATTCACGGGTTGTCAACCAAGCGGTTCAAAGAGTTGGGACCACGAATTTAAGGAAAGCGGATCCGATCATGGCGGAAATATGGGTCAAGCAAATTACCAAGATATTCGATGTCTTGGGATGCACGTAGAAAACGAAGGTTCCATTCGCCACCTTTATGTTCCGTGGCGAAGGCGGACTCTTGGTGGGAGTCGTGAAGCGTACCCATCAAACCGTACTCGGCATGTCTTGGTAGGCGTTTGAAACTATTTAATGACAAATACTTTCACGAAAGTGTTTCGTCGTATGAAGGAAGTGGAGTTCATCGATTGGAATAAAACAACATGGCGGTGTCTCGATGACGAGGCAAAGTTTGCGAGAGTTATCGAGTTTGCACCTCATTTGGTGGAGAATGAGGAACGTATTACGCGGATGTTTCGAGAGGTTTGAAACCCGATACGACAATATCTCATTTCTCATAAATTTTCTCTCTATTCGGATGTTGTTGTTGGGGCTCAATTGTTAGAGCGAGATAACGAGTATATTCAACGAGGACCATAACCGAGGATCGTATACGAGAGATAGCGATCAACAAAATAATGATAACCAATGGAGAAAAAAGCAGACGGACAAAAATGGTAACCACTACGGTGGTAATCATGGCCATGAAAATAGAAGAAGCGAGTCGGGAGGAGATTTTAAAAAGAGGAGATTTAACAACGATTATGTGAAGATGAGCGGTCTTGGTGAAGAATCGGGTTCTAAGGGAGGAGAAGCGACCCATTGGCCATATGCTACAAATGCGGAAAAGAGGACATATCGGTCAAAGCGCCCACAACAGTTCAAGGTATGCTATAGTTGTGGAAAGGAAGGACATATCGCTCGAGATTGTCTGATGGCGAAACCTAGTTCAGTGGGGACGGTGACTAAAAATTGTCCCGTAAAAGTCAAAGTCAAGCGGTTCGGGAAGGCGTTTGTTGTGGATTGGTCAAAATCGAGGAACCCAAACGAGGTGATCACGGGTAAGCTATTTATAAATTCTTGCAAAGTTTATACCTTACTTGATCCGGTCTGCTACCCCATTCATTTTCTCTCTCTGCATGTGCTCAGCGTTTAAACTTGACGACTGGAGAAATTAGACTTTGACTATCTGTGGAAACTCCGTTAGGAGAAACTTTCATCACATCCTTTGTTTATAAATCTTGTTTGATTCAAGTTGGCACCATCACCTTACATTGACCTTATCTCTTTAAAAATACTTGTTTTGATGTGATTTTAGGGATTGATTGGTTAACTACTCATCATGCCAAAATTGATTGTTTTTCGTAAGGTTGTTAGTTTTCATATTCTAACCAACTTTGTTATGCAATTCAAGCAACTAAACCATTAAAATCAATCATCGTCATATCTAATCATAAAGCTATTCGTTTATTGAAAAGCGGATGTCAAGCTTTCTTAGCCCATGTTATGGATTTGAATAAAGACACGTCAAATTTGAATAATATTCTGTTGTTATTGACTTTCTGACGTATTTCTGAAGAACTTCCGGCTTCTACCCCCAGAGCGTGAAGTTGAATTCTTTATTGATCTTGAACACGGTACAAAGCCCATTTCTAAAACCCCATATCGAATGGCTTCTATTGAACTTCATGAGTTAAAATTCAACTATAGAATTTGGTACTGAGCCTTTATCTGGTGACTTCCTTTGTGGAATGCAAAGCCGGACTCTCGTAGGGACACCATATTTGTGCGATAGTAAAGCTGATAGGTGTCATTGTAACGTCTTATCCAAGATTGGGATATGAGTCACGATTGAGAACAACCTAAATCGGTAATCAAAATACGTAGCTTTACAGGCTTAGTTGGTTATTATCGGAGATTCGTTGAAGGATATTCTCAAATCGCTATTCCATTAACGCGGTGACTCGTAGAGATACAAAATTCGAATGGAGCAAAGAATGTGGGAAGAGCTTGAAGAACTCAAGAGGAGACTCATTTCAAAGACATGTTACGACCGTGCCATCACCGGAAGCGAGCGTGGTAGTGGCGTGTTGAGTAGAAGATCAGTATCTAATCTGAGTACGATATTTATCAAAGACTAATTTCAGTATAATTTACAAATAATAGAGATGGAGATGAAAACTCAGGTACCCACGTGATGATATCTGAGTATAATCGACTTTAATCGATAAAGTTAAATTTATTCAATTACACACCGGGTGATGAATTTGAAGAAGGAGGTGCGAAGTTGTTATTTCAAAAGCGAGAATCGTGAGGTGAGAAAGCTCAAACCTTGATTTATTAATCTATTTGAAATTCTCGATCGAATAGGAGCCGTGGCCTATGACTCGTTTTACCGCCAAGTATGATGCGTGTTCATGCGTTTTTCACGTATCGATGTTACGTAAATAAGTGGACGACCGAACCACGTCATTGAGTTAGAACCAGGACGAGATAATAGAAGACTTAACGTCACGAGGAGGTACTGTCAAGATCTTGGATAGGAAAGAACATGTCCACATACCGAGGTTATACCACAAGTTAAAGTTTTGTGAGAAACCATGCGATTGAGGAAATGACACGGGAGTTAGAAGCGGAAATGAAAGCGAGGTATTCTCATCTTTTGAAACACCGAGTACGTACGTCAATTTTCGAGGACGAAATTTCATAAGGAGGGAGGTTGTAAGACCCCAAATTATTAATAAATGAAATTTATTTTCCTATATTTATTATTTTGAAATAGTAAGGGTTGATTTGATTAATGTGGATATTTATGGGTAAAATCATAAATATTTGAATAAGCAAGTGGTTATAAAATATTCGTATTATTAGGGAATATTCGTTTGGTCGTGGAATATTCGTGATCGCTTGGAGAATATTTATACTGACGGTGCGATCTTTTGTAGGCCCCATAACGGAAAGCGATTGGATGAAGAAAGCGACAAATATAAGTTGTTTAAAAATAGCGGCGTAGTTATTCACTGTTAATCTTTGTTAAAATATTAAATTGGTTAAAACACAAGGTGTACAGTGTATTGCACCAATTATTGATTCTTACGTGAAGGCACTACTCAATAATTGTTACGATAATTCTTTATCAAGATATTTTATTTTATTGATTGATAATTGTTGCATTGATATTTTATATTCTTTGTTGTTTGATAAATTATCATTACACAAGTATTTTTCATTATCGAAGCAATAATTCATATTATCTGAATAATATTATTAGATAACATTATTGGCAATGTCTAGAAAGTTACATACAGGAGAGGTTTGGTCACCTAATAATTGCGGCGCAGGTAAGGAGAGATCCTTATTGAAAGCCCCCTTTCCAGGAGCTGCTGGTTGTCAATATTGTGATTACGTAATATTATTTGTGAATAATTAATTATTGATTCATATGATGAGGAAAATATTGATTTTATGTGGATATAGATGGAGAAAATTTTTAAAATGACAATTGTTGAAAATTAATATTTTATCTTTTTACGATAAAATAATTCATTTAAATATATTATTTTAATAATATATTATTGGTGATATTTTACAACGAATGTGGGATATATGATGTATACGAGGAGGAAGAGTATTTTTGTTGCAATAAATGTTTAAAACATGTTAAACATGTCGGTGGACCCCATTTCTTGACTGAAATTTGATTATAGCCTGTAAAATTGTCCGTATGTGGATTTCGGTCAATTTTTGTTTGGAATTTAGAAAAACTTTCTTCTGAAAAGTTGTAGAGAATTGAATTTCCTATAAAAAGTCGCGAGATTCGAATTTTCTGATAAAATGGCTATTTATTATGAATTATTGAAGTTCTGAAATTCCGAAATAATTGATTTTTGGAAGTTTTATTTATTTTTATTAATAAAAACGTTTTTTATATGTTGTGGGCATATTTAACATGTGCATGGTGGCTGAATTCAGATTCAAGATGTGGGCGTATGAATTTTGTTTATATATAATATTATTATATTGAATTTTACTGCTTTGGTGTTACTAGCGATTTCTATAAATAGGGTCTTAGGTTAGAATTGAAAATCACACCGAAATTGAAGTTTTCTCTCTCTATATTATCGAGCGTATTCTTGTGAGTATTTTGAGTATACTTTGAGTATTGCTATCTGAGTGCAAGTTCAAGTCATGCTTTATATCAAGGTGTTTCAACTAAATCTTGTCTTTCGAGGTAAAGGATGTTATTTTCTTCTCAAATGATATTATTTCTTGATATCATTATCTTTGAAATATTAATTGGAACTTTTTATCAAATTTAGAACTTTTTCATGTTGGGGTTCTTATTCATGAGTTATTATTCACGAGTTCTTATTCATGAGTTCTTACTATTCACGAGTTCTTATTCACGAGTACTATTAATGAAGCGTGAAGATGTTTTTTTGTGGAATTTCTATCTTTTGGTGTCGAGGAGTTCTTATTCACGATATCGGACTTTATTCACGTATCTCGACCTAATTATTCACGAATACGAGATTATTCATAGAAAAATAAAAATTTTTCTTTTAAATCAAAATATCTATTACGGATACTAGCTTTGATTGTATCCGTGTTTTGATCATTCTTGAATTTTACACCCCTATAATTATTTTTGAGGTATTTTTGGGCGTGGATAAAACAAAAGTACAATTCTTAATCCTTAATCCTTTTCATTTTGTTTCTTTGGATTCGTTTCTTTAAAAATATTTTTCATCATCCTCGGTCTTAAATGATGATATTCATTTGAATATCTTTGGCACGTAGTCAAAGATGAATGATTTCTTGATGAATATCTTTGGCCCGTAGTGCAAAGATGAGCAGTGTTGAGATGAAACATATTCGATGATTAATATCTTTGGCCGTGAGTGCGAAGATGAGCAGTGTTTAGATGAACATGACCCGGTGATGAATATCTTTGCTTTGTAGTGCAAAGATGAATATTTGATTCGGATATATATTAATTGATGTTCTGAGGATAAAATATCGACGATGAACTTTTAAATTCATATATAGAAGATAGTAGTTTGCATTCTCTACTTAACTCTTCTAATGAATTATTATTTCCATTGCGAATATTGATTTAAAATTTGTTGTCTATTGTATTCTATTAGATTTTTCCTGTTGAAGACTAACGATAATTTGTTGTATATTATCTTAGTCATGATATTCTTCTTGGGCTAGTTGAGCTCACCCTTTTCCTTTTTGTTCCATTTTTCTTCTCGGGAGGCGAGAATGTACGAAAGTACTAGTCGGGGTATGGAATGAAGGTTACAGAGAGTTGTTTAGTAGTCCTCACCATTTTTGTAAAATAATGTATCAATAATTATGATGGGGATTTATTTGCGTGTGGATATTGTCTAGATGGCAATACCTGTATTTAAACTCACAGTTTATATGTTGTAATAATAAAGTTGTAGTTATTTCTGTACCATGTATTGACAACTAAGAATGGGTTGGATGGAATGGACCTATTTTGGGGGCGTCACACAATCGCTTTTCGTTATGGGGCCCACAAAATACTGCGCCGTCGTACGAATATTCCCCGACAGCAAGAATATTCCACGACTAAACGAATATTCCCCGACAACAATGAATATTTTATAATCACTTGCTTATTTTGAAATATTTGCGTATTTTACCCATAACTATTCACATTAATCAAATCAACCCTTACTATTTCAAAATAATAAATAGAAAATTAAATTTCATTAATAATAAGTTGGGGTCTTCTGACCTCCCTCCTTATTAAATTTCGTCCTCGAAATTGGCGTGCGTACAGTGTTTCAAAAAGGTGAGGATACCTCGCTTTCATTTCCGTTTCAATTCCCGGTCATTTTCTCTATAGCATGATTCCTCCACAAAACTTTAACTTGTGGTATGACCTTTGGCGTAGGACATTCTCCTTCCTATCCAAGATCTTGATAGGTACCTCCTCATCACGTTAAGTCTTGACTTTATCTCGTCAGGTTTCTAACTCTATAAGCGTGGTTCGGGTCTTTCACATATTTACGAAATGCGGATATGTGAAACACATTATGAACACGAGGACATACTCGGAGGTAGCGAGTCATAGGCTACATTTCTACTCGGTCGAGAATTTGAAATGGACCGATAAATCGTGGATTGAGCTTTCTCTCTTCCCAAATCTTGTAACTCCCTTCCATGGAGCAACTTCATGACAATACATGATCCCCATACTAAATTCCACGTCCTTTCGATGAAGATCGCATAACTCTTTTTGTCGATCTTGTCTTGTTTGTATATCGTTGTCGAATCATTTGGATCTTTTCGGTGATATAATACGTCTTAACTTCGGGTCCTAACAATGTTGCTTCACCCACCTCATCCCAACATATTGGAGAAGCGACACTTTCGTCCATATAATGCTTCAAATGGAGCCACACCTATACTTGCACGATAAGCTGTTGTTGTAGGAGAATTCCACGATGGTAAATACTTATCCCAATTTCCTTGAAGTGCAGGACACGAGTCTTAATAGATCTTCAAGAGTTTGAATAGTCCTCTTTGATTGTCCGTCGTGGTTTGGGGATGGGTATGCCGAACTAAATCGCAAATCCGTGCCCATAGCTTTTTGCAAGCTAACCCAAAATCTTGAATTGAATCTTGGGTCACGATCCAAAACTATGGATCTTTGGCATGCCATGCAACCTCACAATCTCATTCACGTACATACTAGCAAGGCGTTGAGGAATAAGTCTCTCGTATCGACGCGAAATAAAGCGAGACTTGGTTAATCTATCAAACAATAACCCTAATAGCATTGATGCCTTGAGAAACCGTAGTAGGAAGACCCGTAACGAAATCCATGGTAATGTGTTTCCCACTTCCATTTCGGAATCTCAAGTGGTTTGCAAGCGGACCCTTAGGTACTAGATGCTCGCCTTTACACGTTGACAAGTTAAACACATTGAGATAAATTTTGCAATCTCTCTCTTCATATTGTTCCACCAAAATGTATGTCGAAGATCACGATACATTTTAGTACTTCCAGGATGGATTGCAAATGGTGTATTGTGTGCCTCTATCATAATCTTGTACTTCAAATCAGAGTCGTTAGGAACACAAAGTCTGGAGTGACTCGAAGTATTCCTTCTTCATCAATTCTCGCTTCCGGAATAGCTCCTTCTTGTACTTTCTTCTTCATACGCACGCATCACGCCTCCCGGATTCGGTGGCTTGAAAGCGACCTTAACTTTTCTATTAAAGTTAGCTCTCATGCATATACTTGACATCATCGCACTCATTCCGCGTATGATCTTCTTCTTTCTCAACGCGTCATTTACCACGTTCGCTTTTTCGGGATGGTATTGAATAGTGTGGTCGTAGTCTTTCAATAGCTCGAGCCAGCGTCAGCTGCCGCGTGTTGAGTTCTTTTGAGTGAAGAAATATTTAAAGGCTTTTATGGTGCGAATATATCTCCACTTTCTCCCATATATATAGTGCCTCCATATCTTTAGTAGCAAATTGCTGGGCCGCTTGACTCTAGATCATGGAGTAGGATAATTCCTCTCATACTCTTTAAGTTGTCATGAGGCATAGGCTATGACTTTCCCCGTTGTATGAGAACACATCATAACCCTTTGCACGAAGCATCATTTGTAGATAACAAATCCATCCGAACGGATGGTATTGTTAGAAACAGTCTTAGAAATAAGTCTCCTCTTAAGCTCTTGGAAACTCTTCTCACATTCTTCGCTCCAAGCGAATTTTGTATCCTTTCGAGTTAAGTGAGTTAATGGAGTAGCGATTCGAGAAAACCCTTCCACGAATCTCCGATAATAACCATTTAAGCCCAAAAGCTACGTCTTGATCCACCAAACTTGGTTGCTCGACTTTGTATTGCTTCAATCTTCGATCGGATCACGGATACTCCATGTTTCAACACCACGTGCCCGAGGAATGCTACTTCCTCGAGCCGAACTCGCATTTCTTCAACTTGGCATATAGTTTGTTTTCACGAAGCCTTTGGAGTACCGAACAAATGGTGCTCATGATCTTCACGACTTTTGGAATATATGAGGATGTCATCAATAAAGACAACAACAAACCGATCCAAATATTCCTTAAATACTCGGTTCATCATATCCATGAAAGCAGCAGGAGCATTAGTTAGTCAGAAAGACATGACTAAGAATTCATAATGCCCATACCGAGTTACGAAGGCGGTCTTTGGAATATCCTCGATTCTAATCTTGATTTGATGATACGCAGAGCGAAGATCGATTTTGAAAAGAATTGTGCCCCTTGCAATTTGGTCAAACAAGTCATCAATACGAGGTAGAGGATACTATTCTTGATGGTGACATGGTTCAATTCCAGATAGTCAATCTAAAGTCGCATACTCCGTCTTTCTTCTTTACTGAATAAAGCAGGGAGCACCCCGAGGAGATGTCTTAGGGACGAATGAAGCAGATGTCCAACCATTCTGTAGTTGGACCTTTAACTCTGAAGTTCAATAGGAGCCATTCGATATGGGGTTTTAGAAATGGGCTTTGTGCGGAGTTCAAGATCGATAAAGAATTGACTTCACGTTACGGGGGTGGTAGGAAGTTCTTCAGGAAATCGTCGGGAAAGTCAATAACAACAGAATATTATTCAAATTTGGCGTGTCTTTATTCAAATCCATAACATGGGCTAAGAAAGCTTGACATCCGTTTTTCAATAAGCGAATAGCTTTATAATTAGATATAGCGGTGATTGATTTTAATGGTTTAGTTGCTTGAATTAAATACAACGGGTTGGTTAGGAATATAAAAACTATGACAACCTTACGAAAACAATCAATTTTGGCATGATGAGTAGTTAACCAATCAATCCTTAAAATTACATCAAAAGCAAGTATCTTTAAAAGATAAGGTCAACGAGTAAGGTGATGGTGCCAACTTGAATCAAACAAGATTTATAAGCGGTGGATGTGATGAAAGTTTCTCTAACGGAGTTTTCACGAGATAGGTCAAAGTCTAATTTCTCCGAGTCAAGTTTAAGCGTTGAGCACAAGCGGGAGAGATAAATGAATGAGTAAAGCCGGTATCAAGTAAAAGGTATAAACTTCGCAAGAATTTATAAATAGCTTACCGTGATCACCTCGTTTGGGTTCCTCGCATTTTGACCCGATCACAACAAACGCTTCTTCCGGAACCGTTGACTTTGACTTTTCAGGGGACGATCTTTTGAGTCACCGTCCCCATTGAACTAGGTTTCGCTTCTGATCTGATCTCGAAGCGATATGTCCTTCCTTTCCGGAATTATAGCGTACCTTGAAGCTGTTGTGATGATTTGGTGATATGTCCTCTCTTTCTCGCATTTATAGCATATAATGGGGGTGGTCGTTCTCCTCCTTAGAACCGATTCTTGCTTAAGACCGCTGCGTCTTCACATGGTCGTTGTTAAATCTCCTCTTTTTAAAATCTCCTCGACTTGCTTCTTATTTTCATGGCCATGATTACCACCGAGTGGTTACCATTTTGTCCATCTTTTTTTTTCTCCATTTGGTTATCGTTGTTTTGTTGACTACCATCTCCCAGATGATCCTGGTTGTGGTCCTCGGTTGGCCGTACTCGTTATCTCGCTCTAATAATTGAGCCCCGTTTTTACAACATCTGAATAGAGAGAAAATTTATGAGAAATGAGATATCGATGCGTATCTGGGTTTCAAACCTCTAAGAAACATCCATCATCGTTCCTCATTCTCCACCAAATGAGGTCTGAAACTGGATAAATCTGCAAACTTTGCCTCGTCTTGAGACAAAATCGAGTTGTTTGCTCGGTCTAATAAACTCCACTTCCTTCGTATAATGAACACTTTTAGGAAAGTATTTGTCATTAAATAGTTCTGAAATGTCTCCCCAAAGCATCTTTGAGTGCTTGGTGGATAGGTGCGCTTTGAGACTCTCCACTGATGAATCGCACCGCCATGGAACATAAAGGTGGCGAATGGAACCTTCTGTTCCTCCATGCATCCCAAGACATCGAATATCTTGGTAATTTGCTTGACCCATGTTTTCGCCATGATCGGATCTGGCTTTCCTTAAATTCAGTGGTCCCTGACTCTTTGAGGCTTGCTTGTTGTGACAACCCAGTGAATTGCTATCATTTCTCCTATATTTTGAACACGAGTCTCCCTCGTCGATTTTGCATGAAATCGCAAAAAGCTTCTAAACATCCCTCGTTCATCATCGCTTTCGGTGGTGTTGTTCGGGAGGAACATTGCCCGACTGTTGCACGTTCTCCTCGTTGGTGAGTCTGAGGCGTCTCCACGGTCTCATTTCCATTGTTAATATTCTCGATCGACATTCTCAAATACCGTCATAAAACAAGGGTTAATTAAGGAAATCAATATATCACATAATATCCCTATATCTTGACCAACTAACAAATAAGCTTAGGTAGGACACTTTAGCGAAGGATTTACTCATCTCTCCCCTCTAGTTACTATTCCCGATCTCCGCGGAGATCATATCCTAAGTTACGATATCAATTTGTGGCGCCCCCAAAATAGGTATACATCACCCATTACGGGTTGTCAATACATGGTGCGAAACAACTACAACTTTATTATTACAACATATAAAGCGTGAGTTTAAATACGGATATTGCCATCAGAGCAATATCCACACGTAAATAAATCCCCATCATAATTATTGATACATTATTTTACAAAATGGTGAGGACTACTAAACAACTCTCTAGAACCTTCATTCCATTTCCTAAGTAGTACTCATTTACATTCTCGCCTCACGAGAAGAAAAATGGAACAACAAGGAAAAGGGTGAGCTCAACTAGCCCGATAAAGAATATTATGACTAAGATAATATACAACAAATTATCGTTAGTCTTGATAGGAAAAATCTAATAGAATCTGATAGAATGACAAGTTTTAAATAAATCTTAGCAATGAAATAATAATTCATTAGAAGAGTTAAGTAGAGAATGCAAACTACTATCTTACATATATGAATTTAAAGTTCATCGTCGATATTTTATCCTGTAACATCAATCGATATATATACGGAATCAAATATTCATCTTTGCACTCTGGCCAAAGATATTCATCGATTAGTCGTGTTCATCTAAACACGTATGTTCATCTTTGTACTCACAGGCCAAAGATATTAATCGATCGATCGTGTTCATCTCAACACTTTGTTCATCTTTGCACTACGGGCCAAAGATATTCATCGAAATCATTCATCTTGCCTTACTACGGGCCAAAGATATTCAATAATATCATCATTTAGGATGAGGATGATGAAAAATATTTTAAAGGAAATGAATCCGATTGAAACAAAAGAACAATTATTAAGGATTAGTATTTTAAACAATCCAAGTTCAAAAAATACTTCATAAGTAATCGAGAGTGGTGTAAAATTCAAGAATGATCAAAACATGGATCTGATCAAAGCTAGTATCCATAATAGATATTTTAGACGAAAAAGAAGAAATTTCATTTTTAGGTGAATAGTGTCGTGATTCGTGAATAGTGCAGTATACATGAATAAGTGTCGTATCGTGAATAGTAACTCAAGCACCAAAAGATAGAAATTTCACAAAAAAACATCTTCACGCTTACGTGAATAGTACTCGTGAATAGTAACTCATGAATAATAACCCCAAATAAATGAAAAAGTTCCAAATTTGATAAAATTTCCAACCAATATTTCGACGATAATGATATTGAAGAAATAATATCATTTTCGAATAAAATAACATCCTTACCTCGAAAGATCAGATCTTACAAATTTGAAACAGGATATAAGCTATGACTTGAACTTTGCCGTATAGCAATACTCAAAGTATACTCAAAATACTCACAAGAATACGCTCGATAATATAGAGATAAAACTTAAGTTTACGGTGTGATTTTCAAATCTAACCTAAGCACCTATTTATAGGAAATTGCTTAAAACACCAAAAAGCGAGAAAATTTAATATAATATTAATATATAAATAAATTTTCTTACGCCCACTTTGAATCCTCTAGCTTCAGCACTTTGCACATGTTTCATGAGGCCCACAAGTGTAAAAAAACGTTTTTCCTATTTTAAATATTTTAAACTTCCAAAAATCAATTATTTCGGAGCTTTAAAACTTCAATAATTCATAATAAATAGCCCTTTTATCAGAAAATTCGAATCTCGCGTGTTTTTATAGGAAATTCAATTCTCTACAACTTTGCAGAAGAAAGTTTTTCCGAATTCCAAACAAAAATTGACCGAAATCCACAAGCAGGCGATTTTACAAGTTTATAATCAAATTTCGATTCGATAAATGGGGTCCCACCGACATATTTAACATGTTTTAAACATTTATTGCAACAAAAATACTCTTCCTCCTCAGTATACTCATATATCCCACATTCGTTGTAAAAATATCACCATTATTATATTATTAAAATATAATAATACATTTAAATGAATTATCTTATCGGAAAAGATAAAATTTCAATTTTCAACAATTGTCACATTAAAATTTTTCTCCATCTATATCCACATAAAATCAATATTTTTTCTCATCATATGAATCAATAATTAATTATTCACAAATAATATTACTGAGAATCACAATATTGTGACGAGGCGGTTCAGGAAAGAGGGCTTTCAATAAGAATTTCTCCTTCTTGGTGGCATGATTAGGTGACCAAACCTCTCCTTGAGCGAAATTTCTAGACATTGCCAATAATGTTATCTAATAATATTATTCGAGATAATATGAATTATTGCTTCGATAATGAAAAATCTTGTGTAATGACAATTATTGAAACAACAATGATATAAAATATCAACGCATCAATTATTGAATCGATAAAATCTTTGAGCGAGTAATTATCTGTAACCATTATTGAGTAGTGCCTTCTTACGTAAGAATCAATAATTGGTGCAACAATCTGGTGTCTTCTTGTGTTTTAACCACCGAAGTATTTTTTTAACGGTATTAACTTGTAATAACTACTGTTGTTATTTTTAAACAACTTATATTTGTCATTTTCTTCATCCAATCGCTTTCAGTTATGGGGCCCACAAAATACTTACATGGCAAATACGAATATTCCAAACTGACAAGAATATTCCACGACCAAGCGAATATTCCCAAACAATGATGAATATTTTATAACCACAACTGTTTATTTTGAAATATTTGCGTATTTTACCCATAATTATTCACATTAATCAAATCAACCCTTACTATTTCAAAATGATAAATAGAAAACTAAATTTCATTAATAATAAGTTGGGGTCTTTGAGAGAAAACTAAGGGTTTACGGTGTGATTTTCAATTCTAACCTAAGACCCTATTTATAGGAAAATGCTTAGAAACCAAAAAGTAGAAAATTTAATATAATATTAATATATTTAATAAATTCTCTCGCCCATCTAGACAATCTGATCTCAGCCATCAACACATGTTAAAGATGCCCACAAACATTTAAAAAATGTTTTTCCTATTTTAAATATTTTAAACTTTCAAAAATCAATTATTTGAACTTGAACTTCAATAATTCATAATAAATTGCCTTTTATCGAGAAAATTGAATCTCGCATGAATTTTTATAGGAAATTCAATTCTCTACAACTTTCTTTGAAGAAAGTTTTTCCAAATTCCAAACATAAATTGGCCAAGAAATCCACAAGCAGACGATTTTATAGAAAGTTATAATCAAATTTGAATTCGATAATTGTGTCCACCAACACACAAAATATGTGTTAAACATTTATTGCCACAAAATACTCTTCCTCCTCATATACTCATATATCCCACATTCATTATAAAAATATCACCAGTTAATATATTATTAAAATAATATATTTAAATGAATTATTTTATCGGAAAAAGATAAAATATTAATTTTCAACAATTGTCACATTAAAAAATTCTCCATTTATATCCAAATAAAATTAATATTTTCCTCATCATATAAATTAATAATTATTATTCATAAATAATATTCACGAATCGCATTCTTGTGACGGTAGTTCGAGGAAAGAGGGGCTTTCGATAAGGATCTCTCACTTCTGGTAGCAATGATTAGGTGACAAACCTCTTCTTAAGCGAGAACTTTCTAGACATTGCCAATAATGTTATCCAATAATATTATTAGGATAATATGAATTATTGCTCAAGATAATAGAAAATCTTGTGTAATGACAATTTATTGAAACAAGCGGTAATATAAAATATCGATGCAACAATTATTGAATCGATAAAATAAAATCTTTGAGCGGTAATTACCGTAACAATTATTGAGTAGTGGCCTTTACGTAAGAATAAATAATTGGTGCAATCTGGTATGCTTCTTGTTCAACAATGCGTATTAGTGTGTTTTTAACCAAGGGTATTCCAACAAGATAATGCGGCAGAACAACTACGTAGATTATTTATAAACAACTTATATTTGTCATTTTCTTCATCCAATCGCTTCAAGTTATGGGGCCCACAAAAGGCTGCGATTAAATAAATACGAATATTCAAAGCGATGCAGAATATTCCACGACCAAACGAATATTCCCCAACAATAATGTATATTTTATAACCATTTGCTTATTGAAATATTTGCGTATTTTACCCATAACTATCCACATTAATCAAATCAACCCTTACTATTTCAAAATAATAAATAGAGGAAAATAAATTTCATTTATTAATAATTTGGGTCTTCTGACCTCCCTCCTTATGAAATTTCGTCCTCGAAATTGGACGTGACGATACTGGTGTTTGAAAAATGAGAATACCTCGCTTTCATTTCAGTTTCCAACTCCCGGTCATTTCTTTGATAGCATGGTTTCTCCACAAAACTTTAACTTGTGGTATAACCTCAGACATACATGGATATGTTCTTTCTATCCAATATCTTGACAGTACCTCCTCGTGACGTTAAGTCTTGTTTATCTCAAATCGGTTTCTAACTTTCAATGAGCGTGGTTGAATGTCGTCCACATATTTACGTAACATCGATCGTGAAAAATGTTATGAACACGCGTCATACTTGGCAGTAAAAGCGAATCTATAGCCACGGTTCTATTCGATCGAGAATTTCAAATGGATTAATAAATCGAAGGTTTGAGCTTTCTCACCTCACCGATTCACGCTTTTGAAATAACAACTTCTTGACCTCCTTCTTCAAATTCATCGACTTTCCGGTGTGTAGCTTGAAACGACTTTAACTTTATCGATAAAAAGTCGATTATACTCGTATATCATCACGTAGGTACCTAAAGTTTTCATCTCCATCTCTATTATTTGTAAATTATCTGAAATTAGTCTTTGACAATATCGTATTTTCGTGATTTTATATACGATCTTCTACTCAACACGTCATTTACCGCGTTTGTAAGACCCTGACTTTTATAAATAAAGATGAATTTTTCTATAAATATTATTTTTGAATATTATGGAATAAATTTGATATAATGTTATAGTTGTGGGTAATATTTATAAATTTTGCAAAGTATGCGAAGTTGTTATAAAATATTCGTTTGGTGGGGAATATTCTTTTTGGGAATATTCGCATAACACTCAATCATTGGTGGACCCCCCTAATGTAATTATTATCGGATTGATAAAAGCGACAAAAATATTTTATAAAAATAACGGTGGAGGTGTTACGTTAAAAACATTGAACTACCCGGTGGTAAAAGAAATGCGATGTCTGGCATTAGTTGCGTAGTAGATACGCAGTATTGATTATTGATCTTTACATTGAAGTCACTCATTTATGCTCGATTATTACTCTGATAATTCTTTGCATCATATCTCTTATATTATTGATTCAATTATTGTCACGATTATCATCAGATAATATGTTATAGTATTAAATCAATAATTGAGGCGACAAGTTATAAATGATTAATAATTGTTGAAAGATTAAATGTGTTGATGAAAAATAAAATGATTTGTGGTAAGTTTGATTATTTTATGGGGGCTCATATGTCATCATCTAAGAGTCTCTTCATCAATAGTAATTACCTTCGTCGATAGTAATTACCTTCGTCGATAGTAATTACCCTTGTGAATAGTATTTACCTTTCGTCGATAGTAATTACCTTCGTCGATAGTAATTACCCTTGTGAATAGTATTTACCTTCGTCAATAGTAATTACCTTTACAGACGTCGAACCACTTGTCGTTTCATATTACAAGCGTCCGAACCACTTGTCGTTTCACATTACTGAGCGTCAAACCACTTTTCTTTTCACATCATTAGTCGTCGAGCCACTTGCCTTTCACACGGCGAGATCTTTAAGCAAAAATCTTCTATAAATAGAGGCCTAGGGCTTCATTATTTTCACGAATTCATTCGAGCTATAGAGAGAGAAAGTATAGAGATAAGAGAGAAAGAAGAAGAGTATTTTATTCTTACTACTTCTGCGATAAAGATTCAATCTCCTACCAAAAGTAAGGGGTGTTATTCTTTCTTATTCATGAAGAGAAGCTGTTGTTATTCCATTGCTTATTATTCTTTGGAATAACTTTGTATAAATGGTTTACCCTATACTTGGTGACATTCTTCTATTATTACATTTGGAACATCACATGCGTGTGTTTTACAGGACTGGTTAAAATCTTTATTATTATTACATTTGGAACATCACGCTCATGTGTTTTACAGGACTGGTTAAAATCTTTATTATTATTATTCATTGGAACATCACATGCGTGTGTTTCTGGGACTGGTTCCATTCTTTATTATTATGTTGGAATATCCACATGCATGCGTTTCTGGGACTGATTCCGATTATTTATTATTACATTGGAATAACACATGCATGCGATGTCTATCGCATGCATGGTGATTTCTTTTGTTATTCCATTCTTTATTATACCCGGTTGGTTAAAACTTTGACTTTATACTCCATGAAATTAGTGGAATATCCTTGATATTTGCGTTTCATCCGATATCTTTTCATGGAAATATTCTTACGATCATTCTTGAATTTTACTCTACAAAAGCAAAAGATCGTGTTGACAATTTGGACGTTAATAATTCTGGATAAAATAATTCTTGAACTTGTTTTATTGAATTCTTATATCATTGTCATCATCCTCATATTTATATTTTTTAAAAGTCATACATGGCACTGTAGTGCATAGATGGACTTGGTATGATTATGACCGAGACTATTCGGTGTAATCATGATCGTAATGTTACAAATGATGTGGTAAAAATCCTCGATTGGGCGTAGTGCATTGATGTACGATTGTTGGCATGATCATGACCATTAATGAATACACAAATATTCTTGGCCCGTAGTGCATGAATAATTGTGGTCGTGATCTTAAAGAATATCCTTGGTAGTAGTGCGGGGGTGATTCGATGATGTGGAATATTTATTAAAATTTGAGTCTAAATTTATATGATGATAAAAACCTTTTAAAACCTAAAAGATAATAGACTTTATTTTCTACTTGACTCTTTTAATGGATTTCATATTCACTGCAATTAAACTGTGATATTCATTGTATTTTATCGGTTTAACATTGTTGAAGACTATTGATAATTTATTACGCATTATCTTAGTCATAATATTTCTTCTTGGGCTAGTTGAGCTCACACTTTTGTTTCACCGTTTCTTCTTGAAATGAGAATATAGCCGGGACGAGTCGGGAAAGCGAGTGATGGTCACGAAGATAGCATTAGTAGTCCTCACTATTCTGTGAAATAGTGTGATAATAATTGTAATGAGGACTCCTTTTTGAGTTTGTATAATATCTAGTAGACGATATTTGTATTTAAACTCACAGTTTATGTATTAAGTTGTATTTAAATTCTGTACCATGTAAGTGGCGACCCAAGATGGGTGATGTATACCTAATTTTGGGGCGTCACGATTCAATATCGAGCTTAGGGATATGATCCTGGCTAAGATGTGAGAATAGTACTAGGAGGGAGAGCGGGGAATACCTTCATTAGTATGACCTACCTAAGTTTATGTGCTTTATTTTATTGGTTGGTCGGAAGATAGGGATAATTTGTTACATGTCAATTAACCTTTTGTTTTGTGGCGATGTCTGAAAATGACATCCGAGAATGTTGAGAATATGAATGGAAGTAGCAGAGCGATCGTTGATTCACCACATATCAATAATCGGGATAATGTGCATCGTGAGGAAGGCGACAATCCTCATGCAAACAACAACAACGACCAAATGATGAATGATCAAATGTTCGAGAGGCTTTATGCAATTTATGCAACAATGAGTGAGAAGCGACTCTGTCCCAAAACGTAGGTAGAAACACGGAAAACTCTCGAGGCGGTCACCGCTAAACAATTCAAGGCTGGGACCACCGGAGTTTAAGGAGAAGCAAAAACCACTTGGCGGAAGCATGGATAAAGCAGATTACCAAGATATTTGATGTCTTGGGATGCTCCGAGGAGCAAAAGTTCTCTTTCAGCGCCTTTATGTTGCTGCGGAGAGGATTCTTGGTGGGAATTCCAGAAAGCGTACTCAACTCTTTGTCTTGAAGATATCTTGGGAGAAGTTCGAGGGAGGCATTCAACGACAAATACTTTCACGAAAGTATTCGCCACATGAAGGAGGTGGAGTTTATCAAGTTGGAACAAAACAATATGGCCAGGTGTCATGATACGAGGCAAAATTTGCGGAGTTATCACGCGGTTTCGTCCCAACTGGTGGATAATGAAGAGAATGGCGCGAATGTTTTTAAGAGGTTTGAAGCAGGAATCGTCGACATCTTATTTCTCATAAAGCATGTTTGTATTCGGATGTTGTAAATAGGGCTCGATTAGTGGGTAGCGATAATGAGTCAACGCAACTAAAAAAGAGTGGCGTGCAAAATTATAATACCGGCGAGAGTAGTCATGAGCGGTGACAACAAGCGTGGAGGAATCAACGGGCGGATATGGTAACCGCCGGTGGTAATCGGGGCCAAAACAATAAGAATAGACATTTCAAGAAAAGGAGATTCAACAATGATGGAAAGACGTCAAGATCAAGACCGTTGTTAAGGAAGGAGAAAGACCACTATCATATGCTTCAAATGCGGAGGAGAGGGACACATCGATCAAAGCTGCGCCATGACATCCAAAGCATGTTATAATTGTGGAAGAAGGTCACTTAGCTCGATTTTGTCGTTCCAGAAGACAAATTCAATTTAGGATGGAGGCACCAGTAGTCGGAAAATTCAAAGCCGGTAGTCTGAGGAGGCGTTTGTTGTGACCTCCCAGAGAAAGCGAGGAACCCGAATGAGGGTAAATCACGGGTAAGCTTATCATAAACTCTAATGAAGTCTATACTTTATTTGATCTGGGTTCTACCCATTCTTTTATTTCTCCTACTTTGCATTTCATCGATTAAATTTGACTCAGGAGAAATTAGACTTTGACTTATCTGTGGAAACTCCGTTGGGAGAAACCTTCATTACATCCATTTTGTTTTATAAGTCTTGTTTGGTTCAAATCGGTACCCTCACATTACCTGTCGATCTTATTTCATTAAAAATACTTGCATTTGGCGTGATTCTAAAGGATTGATTGGTTAACTACTTATCATGCAAAAATTGATTGTTTTCGTAAGGTTGTTAGCTTTCATATTCCTAATCAACCTATTATGCGAATTCAAACGACCAAACCATTAAAATCAATCACGGTCATCTCAAGCCATAAAGCTATTCGTTTATTGAAAAGCGGATGTCAAGCTTTCTTAGCTCATATCCTGATTTAAACAAAAATACGTCGGATTTTGAGCGATATTTCTATTGTTAATAAATTTCGACGTATTCCCGAAGAACTTCTGGCCTACCCCGGGCGTGAAATTGAATTTTGTATCAACCTTGAACCCGTGACAAAACCTATTTCCAAAGCCCATATCGAATGGCTCTATTGAACTTGAGGAGTTAAAGACCCAATGCGAGGAATTGTTAGACATTGGCTTTATTCGTCCTAGTACTTCTCCTTGGGGGTGCTGCTCTATTCGAAGAAGAAAGATGGGAGTATGCGATTTTGTATTGATTATCGGGAGTTGAATCACGTCACCATCAAAAATAGGTATCCATTGCCACGTATTGATGACTGTTTGACCATTTGCAAGAGCCAAATTCTTTTCAAAGATTGATCTTCGTTAGGATATCACCAATTGAAGATTAGACCACGTGACATTCCAAAGGCGGCTTTTCGGAACTCGATGCGGGCATTATGAATTCTAGTCATGTCCTTTGGATTGACTAATGCTCCCGCTTTGCCTTCGTGGATATGATGAGCCAAGTATTCAAGGAATATTTGGATCACTTTGTGGTCGTCTTTATTGATGACATCCTTATTTATTCCAAAAGCCGTGAAGATCATGAAGCAACACTTGAGGTCGACACTCCAAAAGCTTCGTGAATATAAGCTTTATGCCAAGTTGAAGAAATGCGAGTTAACGGCTTGAAGAAGTAGCATTCCTTGGGCACGTAGTATCAAGTCATGGAATATCATTGACCCAAAGAAAGATTGAAGCTATTCAAAGCTTGGAACAACCTAAATTAGTAATGCGAAATCGTAGCTTTCTCGGTTTAATTTGGTAGGATTTTCTCGAATCGCTACTCCATTAACTTTCGGTGACTCGAAAAGATACAAAGTTCGGTGGGGAAGCGAAGAATGTGAGAGGAGTTTTCAAGAACTCGAGAGGAGACTTATTTATTTTATTACGACAATACCATCGGCTCGGAGGAATTTGTCATCTCTGATAATGCTTGTGCAAAGGGTTGGGATGTGTTCTCATGCAACATGGAAAAGTTATAGCTTTATGCCTCGTGACAACTCAAAGAATATGAGAGGAATTATCCTACTCATGATCTAGAGTTAGCGGTGTTATTCTCTGCACTTAAAATTTGGAGGCATTACTTGTATGGGGAGAAAGTGGAGATCTTTACTGGATCATAAAAAGCCTCAAATATTTCTTCACTCAAAAGGAACTCAACATGCGACAACGACGTTGGCTTGAAGCATTGAAAGATTATGATTATACCATCGATACCATCACGGAAAAGCGAGCGTGGTAGGTGGCGCATTGAGTAGAAAATCATATGCAAATCTGAGTGCGATATTGTCAAATAAAGGCCCATTTTGTGTGACTTGCAAAGGATGGAGAGATAGAGTTAAAGACTCGGGGGGCGTGTGATGATAAGCGAATATCGTGTAGAAGCAGACTTTAATCGATAAAGTTAAAGCTGCTTGCTCAAGCTACTGGACTGGAGGTGATGCGTATGAGGAAGAAAGTGCAAGAAGGTGCTATCTTAGGAAGCAAGAATCGATGAAGAAGGAATACTTGAGTCAACTCCGGACTTTGTGTTCTAACGACCACGATTTAAAGTATAATATCATGATGGAGGCGTATACTGACACACCATTTGCAATCCATCTGGGAGTACCAAAATGTATCATGATATTTCGTCATACATTTTGGTGGAGCAATATGAAGAGAGAGATATAATTTGTTTATCTCAAGGTGTCTAACTTGTCAACGAGTTAAAAGCGAGCATCAAGTACCAAAAGGTCCATTGCAACCACTTGAAATTCCGAATAGAAGTGGGAGCACATTACCATGGATTTAGATTCACGGTCTTCCTAAGGTTTCTCAAGGCATTGATGCGATTTGGGTCATTGTTGATAGATTGACCAAATCTACGCTCATTTCTTACTGCAAATCTGAGAAACTTATACACTTGAACGTCTTGCTCGTATGTACACATAAGCGAAGATTGTAAGACTGCATGGTATCTGCATTATCATAATGACCCCAAAATAGGTCCATTCCATCCAACCCATTCGAGTCGCTAAATATATGGTACGGAAAATAACTACAACTTTATTACAACAATTGTCGTGCAAAATACAACAACACATATCTTTGTAAGTTTGGATACAAAAATATATACCAAGTATGTACGTCACAATAACACCTTACATAAAGGTATAGTCAAAAGCTGTTTTAGAAATTAGAATCTTTGGGAAGTGCTCAAGAAACCTTCATACATGGGAGGCCATGCTTTTAGGTTATGGTAGATATCATATGGCTGCAGAATTATCCTTGGTTGACCCAATAGACCCTAAAGAAAAAGCGAGAAGATTACTATCATATTCTTCCCAATGGTGAGTCTTCTCTTGACATATCATTATCTCCATTTGTCTCTAATTGGGTATTATACTCCAAACAAACACCAAGATTATATAGGTAGTGCTTGTAAATATACTCGACAAGTGGATGAAGCACAACCATGCCTTATGATAACACGAGTTTGTATGTCATTAGACATCTTGTATGATAGTGACAAAACACCCTTCCAAAGTTGGGTTCGCCTCACCCTCAACATCTATAGACCACCATTCTATTCCCTCGCTTATCCCCATTTCGACCCCAATTTACACTTTTATTACGAAAGGAATTATGAAACAAAAGGGTGAGCACAACTAGCTCGATAAAGAATATTATGACTAAAGATAAATAAATTATCAATAGTCTTCATCGATGTAATAAATCGGAGATTTAGAACATATGGTAGATGATAAAACTTTTCAACCATAGTTGCGGTGGAATGAAGCAATCCATTAGAAGAGTCGAATAGACCATAAAATCTATTATCTTCTCCGTGTTAAAAGTCCACCAACAATGTTTTATCCTGTAACATCAATCAACAATTCACATCCACAATCACATGTATAACTCATAATCATAATTGTAGTTCTAAATTTCTCTTCTCATCCGAGACGAAGATAATTTCATCACTGTCTTTACGAAACATCAAAGATCATGGTTATACCAAATCACAGTTCTGATTCATAATCATACTAATAAATTCATCTTCGCACCACGGCCGAAGATATTCATCAACGATTCATACATACACTACAAAAGCTAAAGATATTCAACAACAAGTCATCTTTGCATTCTGAGCCAAAGATATTCATCGATAATTCATCTTTGCACTACAAAGCTAAAGATATTCAACAACAGTCATCTTTGCATTCTGAGCCAAAGATATTCATCCATAATTCATCTTTGCACTACAAAGCTAAAGATATTCAACAACAGTCGTCTTTGCATTACGAGCCAAAGATATTCATCAATAATTCATCTTTGCGCTACAAATTTAAAGATATTCAACAACAGTCATCTTTGCATTTGAGCAAAAAGATATTCATTAATAATTCATCTTTGCACTACAAAATTTAAGATATTCATCAACAAGTCATCTTTGCACTCACGAGCCAAAGATATTCATATATAAAAGAAATACATAATCATTCGGAAGTTATATAACAATAATTATAACCGTGTTGATCGATTCACCTTTGCACTTAAATTTAAAAATATTCAATTGTAAATTCAATGGTCATGATCATACGGTCAACAATTCAACTTTTGCACTCTTGGCCAAAGAGAACCTATAGTCACGATCATACCAATAATCTACTCATCTTTTTACACTCAAGTCAAAGAGAAATATCATCATTAGGGTTATAAGAATGTTATATAAAAATAATATAATCAAAACATGGTTTTAATTTCAAGAGTAAGATTCATAAATCAACGATAATTTGGTGGGAGAAGAAACCAATTTGTCATGAATAGTACCCGTATTAAATACATAAAATCACTGTATAGTATCGTGCGTAAATAATTCTCGATACGAAAAGATAAAGTTTAATAATAAAATTCATACCCATATTTATAACACATTAATCCAAATGTTATAAATCACTTAGAAATCTCATAATCTAATATTATTAATATTATAATAATATTTTAATCATTTCTTAAACTTATAAATAATTTAATCCAATTATTTACACTTTAATAATTAATGCATTTAATCATCTAAAATACCAAACTCATAAGATTTCATCATCATTAACCAAAACCCTCATAAAAATCTGCATATACCTCATATATGATTCTCAAGCCAATAAATCATATTTTCCAATTTTCTTACTTCACATAACATATTTAATTCATTTACTTATAACTAGAACATTTTCATGAAAAATACCAAATCAGTTCCAAAACTATTTATTTTCTGGGATTTAGAAGAATATAGTCCCATATTGAATATATATTTTCTCAGAATTTTTAAAATTCATTTACTATTTTCACATGGCCAAAACCACCGAATATTTAAACATTTATCATAAATTGTACTTTTGTCCAAAAATTCTAAAATTTACACGGTATACTGATATTATATAGATGTACTCCCAATAAAAATTTCATCAATTTTGGAGTTAATCACAAGGAGTTATAAGCGGTTACTTTTAAAATAGTCTTTTCTCATAAAATCCATAACTCCTAATCTATACATCCAAAAATCTCTATTTTTTGACACAATCTACAAAACTCATCAAAATATCATTTTAAATTTTTCCAGAATTTTTGAAGGTTCAAAAAAATTTCGAAACTAAAAAACATAATAACCCTTAAAATCCTTTATTATCCCTTACCTCAAAAGAAGCAATACTTCTAATTAGAATACTTATTTGAGCGAACTTGCCAGTATAGCAACACTCAAAGTATACTCAAAATACTCATAAGAATATCGCTCGATAATATAGAGAGAGAAAACTTGATTTACGGTGTGATTTTCAATTCTAACCTAAGCACCCTATTTATAGGAAAATACTTAGAACACCAAAGCAGAAAATTTAATAAATTATTAATATAATAAATTTGAATTCTCCTCGCCCATTTTTTTTTGTTCAAACTTCAGCAACACAAGTATCTCACCTTACAAAACTTACAAAAAACGTTTTTCATAATTAATTAATTTAAAACTTCAAAAAAAATAATAATTAATTAATCCGGAACTTCAATAATTCATAATAAATAGCCCTTTTATCAAAAAAAATCGAATCTCACGAGTTTTTATAGGAAATTCAATTCTCTACAACTTTGCGGAAGAAAGGTTTGCCAAATTCCAAGCAGAAATTGGACAAGAAATCCACAAAGCAGACGATTTTATGATACATAATCAAATTTCGATCGAGAAATAGGGTCCACCAAACATGTTTAACATGTTTTAAACATTTATTGTAACAAAAATATTCTTCCTCCTCATATACTCATATATTCCACATTCAATTGTAAAAATATCACCATTATTATATTATTAAAATAATATATTTAAATGAATTATTTTATCGTAAAAAGATAAAATATTAATTTTCAACAATTGTCACTTTAAAATTTTCTCCATCTATATCCACATAAAATAAATATTTTTCTCATCATAAAAATCAATAATTAATTATTCACAAATAATATTACATAATCACAATATTAACAACCGAAGCGGTTCAGGGAAGAGGGCTTTCGATAAAATTCTCTCTTCTTGGCGGGCTATGATTAGGTGACCAAACCTCTCCTTAAGCAGAACTTTCTAGGCATTGCCAATAATATTATTCGGATAATATGAATTATTGCTCAGATAATGGAAAATCTTTGTAGTGACAATTATTGAAACAACAATAATATAAAATATCAACGTAGCAATTATTGAATCAATAAAATAAAATATTGAGCAAGTAATTCTCGTAACAATTATTGAGTAATGCCTTCTACGAAAAAAAAATTATCATGCTTCATGAATAGTATTCGTGAATAGTAAATCGTGAATAAGTAACTCATGAATAGTAACTACTCGTGAATAGTAACTTTCATGAATAGTAACTCGTGAATAGTAACTCGTGAATAGTAACTCATGAATAAGTAACTCATGAATAGTAATTAAAAAAATTGAATACTTTTATTTCATAAAATTAGGGGTCTTACAAGATCTATAGTTTACGATCGAGACCCAAGATTCACTTCACGATTTTGGGTTAGTTTGCAAAAAGCTACAAGCACAGACTTTACGATTTAGCTCGGCATATCATCCTCGCAGCCAGACGGACAATGGAGAGGACTATTCAAACTCTTGAAGATCTATTAAGACTCTGTGTGTCCTTGATTTCAAGGAAGTTGGGACAAGTTCTTACCATTGGTGGAGTTTTCCTACAACAACAGATTTATCAAGCAAGTATTGGCATGGCTCCATTCGAGCGTTGTATGGAAGAAAGTGTCGTTCTCGGTATGTTGGGATGAGGTGGGTGAAGTATTTGTTGGGGCCGGAGTTGATACGTATGACTACGGAAAAGATTCAAACGATCCGACAACGTATAAAAACCTCACAAAATCGACAAAAGAGTTATCTTGATCTTCATCGAAAGGGCGTGGAATTCGATATAGGAGATCGTGTGTTGTTAAGAGTTGCTCCATGGAAAGGAGTTACAAGAGATTTGAAAGAGAGGAAAACTTAATCCTCGATTCATCGGCCTATTTTAATCCTCGATCGAGTAGGAACTGCGCGTGGCCTATAGACTCGTTTTACCGCCAAATATGTCTCGTGTTCATAACGTTTTCACATATCTATGTTACGTAAATATGTGAAAGACCCGAACCATATTATTGAGTTAGAGCCGTGAAATAGCGGAAGATTTGGCGTATGAAGAGGTTTCTGTTCAAATTTTGGATAAGAAGGAACATATTCTACGCCTCAAGGTTATACCTCAAGTCAAAGTTTTGTGGAGGAACCACGATGTTGAGGAAATGACTTGGGAGTTAGAATCAAATGAAATCAAGGTATCCTTACCTCTTGACATACCAGTCATTAATACCACTAATTTCTGAAATTTCATAAGAAGGGAGGTTGTAAGACTCAAACTTTTATAAATAAAGATGAATTTTTCTATAAATATTATTTTTGAATATTATGGAATAAATTTGATATAATGTTATAGTTGTGGGTAATATTTATAAATTTTGCAAAGTATGCAAGTTGTTATAAAATATTCGTTTGGTGGGGAATATTCTTTTTGGGAATATTAAATGCAACGACTCAATCATTGGTGGACCCCCTAATGTAAATTATTGTCGGATCGAGAAAGCGACAAAAATATTTTATAAAAATAACGGCGGAGGTGTTACCGTTAAAACTATTGAACTACCCGGTGGTAAAAAATACGAATCTGGCGTGGTTGCATAAGTAGACACGGTATTGATTATTGATGCTTACGTGAGAAGTCACACCATTTATGCTTCAATTATTACTACTGATAATTTACGCATCATATCTCTTATATTATTGATTCAATTATTGTCACAGATATATCATACGTATAATATGTTATAGTATTAAATCAATAATTGAGACGACAAGTTATAAATGATTAATAATTGTTGAAAGATTAAATATATGTTGATGAAAAATAAAATGATTTGTGGTAAGTTTGATTATTTTATGGGGGCTCATATGTCATCATCTAAAAAGTCTCTTCGTCGATAGTAATTACCTTCGTCAATAGTAATTACCCTTGTGAATAGTATTTACCTTCGTCGATAGTAATTACCTTCGTCGATAGTAATTACCTTGTGAATAGTATTTACCTTCGTCGATAAGTAATTACCTTCGTCGATAGTAATTACCCTTGTGAATAGTATTTACCTTCGTCGATAGTAATTACCTTTACAGACGTCGAACCACTTGTCGTTTCACATTACGTGATCGAACCACTTGTCGTTTCACATTTACAGCGCCAAACCACTTTTCTTTTCACATCATTAGTCGTCGAGCCACTTGCCTTTTCACACTATGGCATATGTTAAGCTAGAAATCTTCTATAAATAAAGGCCTAGGGCTTCATTATTTTTTTCATTTAATTCATTCAAGCTATAGAGAGAAAGTATAGAGAGAATAAGAGAGAAAGAAGAAGAGTATTTTGTTCTTACTGCTCCGCAAGTATTCAATCTCTCTACCAAAAGTAAAGGGTGTTATTCTTTCTTATTCATGAAGAGAAGGCTGTTGTTATTCCATTGCTTATTATTCTCTTTGGAATAACTTTGATATCGTGGTTTACCCTATACTTGGTGACATTCTTCTATTATTCTACATTGGAACATCACATGCGTGTGTTTTACAGGACACGGTTCCGTCTTTATTATTATTACATTGGAACATCACATGCGTGTGTTTTACACCGGACTGGTTAAAATCTTTATTATTATTACATTTGGAACATCCTGCATGCATGTGTGTTTTACGCGGACTGGTTCCATTCTTTATTATTACATTGGAATATCACATGCATGCGTTTTACGTGGGACGGGTTCCGATTATTTATTATTACATTGGAATAACGTATGCATGCGATCTATCGCATTTGCATGGTGATTTCTTTTGTTATTCCATTCTTTATTATACCCGGTTGGTTAAAACTTTGACTTATACTCCATGAAATTAGTGGAATATCCTTGATATTTGCGTTTTCATCCGATATCTTTTCATGAAAATATTCTTCCGATCATTCTTGAATTTTACTCTACAAAACAGTATCATGTTGACAATTTGGACGTTAATAATTCCTGGATAAAATAATTCTTGAACTTGTTTTATTGAATTCTTATATCATTGTCATCATCCTCATGTTTATATTTTTAAAACCTAAAAGATAGTAGACTTTATTTTCTACTTGACTCTTTTAATGGATTTCATATTCCGCTGCAGTTAAACTGGTTGTCTATTGTATTTTATCAGTTTAACATTGTTGAAGACTATTGATAATTTATTACGCATTATCTTAGTCATAATATTTTTTCCGGGCTAGTTGAGCTCACCTTTCTTTCACCGTTTCTTCTGAAATGAAATGAGAATATAAATTTGGGACGAGTCGGAAAAGCGAGTGATGGTCACGAAGATAGCATTAGTAGTCCTCACTATTTCGTGAAATAGTGTGATAATAATTGTAATGAGGACTCCTTTTTGAGTTTGTATAATATCTAGTAGAGCGATATTTGTATTTAAACTCACAGTTTATGTATTAAGTTGTATTTAAATTACATACCATGTAAGTGGCGACCCAAGATGGGTGATGTATACCTAATTTTGGGGCGTCATGATTCAGTATCGAGCTTAGGGATATGATCCTGGCTAAGATGTGAGAATAGTACTAGGAGGGAGAGGAGGGAATACCTTCGTTAGTATGACCTACCTAAGTTTATGTGCTATTTTATTGGTTGGTCGGAAGATAGGGATAATTTGTTACATGTCAATTAACCTTTTATTTTGTGGCGAGATCTGAAAATGACATCTGAGAATGTTGAGAATAAAAAATGGAGCACAGGCGATCGTTGATTCACCACATATTAATAATCGAGGATAATGTGCATCAGAAGGCGACAATCCTCATGCAAACAACAACACCGACCAAATAATGAATGATCAAATGTTCGGAGGCTTTATGCGATTTATCGGCAATGAATGAGAGCGACTCTCTGCCCAAAACGTAGGTGGAAACACGAAAAACTCTCGGTGGTCACCGCTAAACAATTCAAGGAGCTGGGACCACGAGTTTAAGGGAGAGCAAAACCACTTCAAGCGGAAGCATGGATAAAGCAGATTACCAAGATATTTGATGTCTTGGGATGCTCGAGGAGCAAAAGGTTCCACTGCGCTTTTATGTTCTTTGCAGAGATTGATTCATGGTGGGAATCCAGAAAGCGTACTCAACTTCTTTGTCTTGAAGATATCTTGGGAGAAGTTCCAGAGTTGCATTCAACGACAAATACTTTCGAAAGTATTCGCCACATGAAGGAGGTGGAGTTTATCAAGTTGGAACAAAACAATATGACCGTGTCGCAATACGAGGCAAAATTTGCGGAGTTATCACGGTTTCGTCCCCACTGGTGGATAATGAAAGAGAGAATGGCGCGAATGTTTTTAAGAGGTTTGAAGAAGTCGAGAACGTCAACATCTTATTTCTCATAAACCGTGTTTGTATTAGGATGTTGTAAATAGGGCTCGATTAGTGGAGCGCGATAATGAGTCAACGCAACTAAAAGAGAGCAGCCGGCAAAATTATAATACCAAATAGAGAGTAATCATCGAGCGGTGACAACAAGCGTGGAGGAATCAACAGGGATATGGTAACCACTTCGGTGGTAATCGGGCCAAAATAATAAGAATAGACATTTCAAGAAAAGGAGATTTAATAATGATGGAAAGACGTCGACAAGACCACGCGTTGTTAAGGAAGGAGAAAGACCACCTATCATATGCTTCAAATGCGGAGGAGAGGACACATCGATCAAATGCGCCATGACATCCAAAGCATGTTATAATTATGGAAGAGAAGGTCACTTAGCTCGATTTTGTCGTTTCAAGACAAAAATTGATAGGATGGAGGCACCAGTAGTCCCGAGAAAATTCAAAATCCGGTAGTCTGAGGAGGCGTTTGTTGTGACCTCCCGGAGAGCAAGGAACCCGAATGAGGTCATCACGGGTAAGTTTATCATAAACTCTAATGAAGTCTATACTTTATTTGATACGGTTCTACCCATTCTTTTATTTCTCCTACTTTGCGCTCATCGATTAAATTTGACTCAGGAGAAATTAGACTTTGACTTATCTCTGTGGAAACTCCGTTGGGAGAAACCTTCATTACATCCATTGTTTATAAGTCTTGTTTGGTTCAAATCGGTACCCTCACATTACACCGTCGATCTTATTTCATTAAAAATACTTGCATTTGACGTGATTTCAAGGATTGATTGGTTAACTACTTATCATGTAAAATTTATTGTTTTCGTAAGGTTGTTAGCTTTCATATTCCTAATCAACCTATTATGCGAATTCAAACGACCAAACCATTAAAATCAATCACGGTCATCTCAAGCCATAAAGCTATTCGTTTATTGAAAAAGCGGATGTCAAGCTTTCTTAGCTCATGTCATGATTTAAACAAAAATAAATCGGTTTTGAACGATATTTCTATTGTTAATAAATTTCTGACGTATTCCCACGAAGAACTTCTGGCCTACCCGAGGCGTGAAATTGAATTTTGTATCGACCTTGAACCTGGTACAAAACCTATTTCCAAAGCCCCATATCGAATGGCTCCTATTGAACTTCAGGAGTTAAAAATTGAACTATAGAATTTGGTACATGAGCCTTTATCTGGTGACTTCCTTTGTGGAATACACCGAAGCCAGACTCTCCGTAGGGGACACCATATTCGTGCGATAGTAAACTGATAGGTTTCAAGAACTCAAGATGAGTCTCCTCTTGAGTTCTTCGAAGCTCTTCCCACATTCCTTGCTCCACTCGAATTTTGTATCTCTACGAGTCAGCTGCATTAATGGAATAGCGATTCGAGAATATCCTTCAACGAATCTCGATAATAACCAACTAAGCTTAGAAAGCTACGTATTTCGATTACCGAGCTTAGGTTGTTCTCAATCGTGACTCATATCCCAACCTTGGATAGACGTTACAATGACACCTATCGGTTTCTTATCGCATCGAATATGGTGTCCCTACGGAGAGTGCGGCGGTGTATTCTACAAAGGAAATCACCGGATAAAGGCTCATGTACAAAATTCTATAGTTCAAATTTTAACTCACGAAGTTCAATAGAGCCATTCGATATGAGATTTTAGAAATGAGTTTTGTACCGGGTTCAAAGTCGATACAAAATTTAATATCGAGCTTTGGGAGTAGTTTAAGAAATTCTTTGAAATACGTCGGGAAAATCAATAACAACAGGAATATTATTCAAATCGGCGTGTCTTTATTCAAATCCATAACATGGACTAAGAAAACTTGACATCCATAATAAACGAATGACTTCATGGCTTGATATGAAAATGTTTGACTACAATGGTTTGATTGCTTGAATTGAATAACAAAAGTTGCTTAGGAATATGAAAACTAACAACCTTACGAAAGTAATCAATTTCGGCATGATGAGTAGTTAACCTTAAAATCACATCAAAAGCAAAAATCTCTATAGAAATAAGGTTAACTGGTAATGTGATAGTGCCAAACTGAATCAAGCAAGATTTCTAAACAACGGATGTAATGAAAGTTTCTCCTAACTGAGTCTCCATAAATAAGTCAAAGTCTAATTTCTCCGTAGTCAAGTTCAAACGTTGGTAAAGAAGAGAGATAAAAGAATGGGTAGAAGCCGGTATCTAGTAAGGTATAAACTTCACAAGAATTTATAATTAACTAATCCGCTAATTGCTAATTTAGATTCGGGTTCCTCTCATTTTGACCGGTACACGACAAACGCTCTTTCAGAACCGTTGACTTTGACTTTTACGGGACATCCTTTTGAGTCACCATTCTCACTGGATTTTGGGTTTCAATATTGTACAATCTCGAAGCGATATGTCCTTCTTTTCCATAATTATAGCATACCTTAAACTGTCAGGGGGCCAATGATATGTCCTCTTCCCAAGATTTGTAACATATGACCGGTGGTCTTTCTCCTCCTGGAACCCGATTCTTTCTTGGCTGACATCTTCACATGGTCGTTGTTGAATCTCCTCTTTTAAAATCTCTCCCGACTCGCTTCTTCTATTTTCATAGCCACGATTACCACCGAGTGGTTACCGCCTTTGTCCGTATTCTTCTTTCTCCATTGTTTATCATTATTACGATGATCGCTATCTTGAGTATGATCCTCGGTTATGGTCCTCGGTTGAAGCGTACTCGTTATCTCGCATTTCTAACAACTGAGCCTCATTGACAACATCCGAATAGAGAGAAAATTTATGAGAAATGAGATCTCGGCGTATCTTAGGGTTTCAAACCTCTCGAAACATTCGCGTCATATCGTTCCTCATTCTCCACCAAATGAGGTCTGAACTGGATAACTCCATGAACTTCGCCTCGTCTTTGGGACACCGCCATGTTATTCGCTCTAGTCTAATAAACTCCATTTCCTTCATCGTATAGCCGAATACTTTCAGGAAGTACTTGTCATTATCGAATCTGCTTCAAACAACTCCCACGACGTCTTTGCCGAAGGCATTTGGATGGGTACGCTCACATGATTCCCACCGAAGAATCGCTTTCGCCATTTTAACATAAAGGTGGCGAATGGAACCTTCTGTTCCTCCGTGCATCCCAAGACATCGAATATCTTGGTAATTTGTTTTGACCCACGTCTCGCCTTTAATTGGATCCGCTTTCCCAGTTCGGTGGTCCCAACTCTTTGAAGCGCTTGGTTGTGACCCGTGAATTGTTATTATTTCCTCCTGTATTTTGAACACGAGTCTCCTCGTCGATTTTGCATGAGCGCAAAAAGCTTCTAAACATCCCCTCGTTCATCATCTTCTCGGTGGTGTTGTTCACGGAGAGGTACATTGCCAACTTGTTGTTGACGTTCTCCTCGTTGGTAAATACATGCATCTCCACGGCCTCATTTACTCCTTTGTTAATATTCTCATCGACATTCTCAAATCACGTCATAAAACAAGGGTTAATTAAGGAAATCAATATATCATATAATATCCCTATATCTTGATCAACTAACAAATAAGCTTAGGTAGGACACACTAGCGAAGGATTTACTCTGCTCTCCCTCCTAGTTCTATTCCCACGATCTCCGCGGAGATCATATCCTAAGCTCGATATTAATTGCCATGGCGCCCCAAAATAGGTCCATTCCATCCAACCCATTTCGAGTCGCCAAATACATGGTATGAAATAACTACAACTTTATTAATACATTTATCATGCAAAATACGACAACATATATAATGTGAGTTTAAATACAATTATTGTCTTACAGACAATATACATACCCAAATAAATCCTCATCATAATTATTTATACATTATTTTACAAAAATTGTGAGGACTACTAAACAACTCTCTGTAACCTTCATTCCATACCCGACTAAGATTTCGCTACATTCTCGCCTCCCGAGAAGAAAAATGGAACAACAAGGAAAAGGGTGAGCTCAACAAGCCCAAAAAGAATATTATGACTAAGATAATATACAACAAATTATCGTTAGTCTTCAACGGGAAAAATCTAATAGAATACAATAGACAAACCGGTTTTAAATCAACAATGCGGTAATGAAACAACAATTCATTAGAAGAGTTAAGTAGAGAATGCAAACTACTATCTTCTATATATGAATTTAAAAGTTCATCGTCGATATTTTATCCTTGTAACATCAATCAATATATATCGGAATCAAATATACATCTTTGCACTACTGGTGCCAAAGATATTCATCGATTGGGTCATGTTCATCTAAACACTGTTCATCTTTGTACTACGGCCAAAGATATTAATCGAGAAGTAATGTTCATCTCAACACTGTTCATCTTCAGACTTACTGGGCCAAAGATATTCATCAAGAAATCATTCATCTTTGCACTACTGGCCGGAGATATTCAAGTAATATCATCATTTTTAGACCGAGGATGATGAAAAATATTTTAAAGGAAACGAATCCGGTGAAACAAAAGAACAAATATTAAGGATTCAGTATTTTAAACAATCCAAGTTCAAAAATACTTCATAAGTAATCGAGTGGAGTAAAATTCAAGAATGAATAAAACATGGATACAATCAAAGTTTAGTATCCGAATAGATATTTTGGACAAAATGAAGAAATTTTATTTTTAAATTGAATAAAGGTCGATTCGTGAATAGTGTCGATACGTGAATAGTCTTTAGTATACGTGAATAAGTAACTCCGACACCAAAAGATAGAAATTTCACAAAAAAACATCTTCACGCTTTCGTGAATAGTAACTCGTGAATAAGTAACTCATGAATAGTAACCCCGAGCATGAAAAAGTTTCAAATTTGATAAAATTTTCAACCAATATTTCGGCATAATGATATTGAAGAAATAATATCATTCTGAAAAAAATAATATCCCTTACCTCGAAAGACAAGATTTACAGTTGAAGCTTGGGATATCGACTATAACTTGAACTTGCACCGTATAACAATACTCAAAGTATACTCAAAATATTCACAAGAATACGCTCGATAATATAGAGAGAAACTTGGATTTACGGTGTGATTTTCAATTCTAACCCAAGACACCTATTTATAGGAAAACTTTAGAAACACCAAAGTGGAAAATTTAATATAATATTAATATATTTAATAAATTTCTCGCCCATCTAGACAATCTGATCTCAGCCATCAACACATGTTAAAGATGCCCACAAACAATTAAAAAACGTTTTTCCTATTTTAAATATTTTAAACTTTCAAAAATCAATTATTTCGGAGCTTCGGAACTTCAATAATTCATAATAAATAGCCCTTTTATCAGAAAATTCGAATCTCGCGACTTTTTATAGGAAATTCAATTCTCTACAACTTTGCAGAAGAAAGTTTTTCCAAATTTCAAACAGAAATTGACCGAAATCCACAAACGGGCGATTTTACAGGCTATAATCAAATTTCGGTCAATAATTGTGTCCACCAACACACAAAATATGTGTTAAACATTTATTGCCACAAAAATACTCTTCCTCCTCATATACTCATATATCCCACATTCATTATAAAAATATCACCGTTAATATATTATTAAAATAATATATTTAAATGAATTATTTTATCAGAAAAAGATAAAATATTAATTTTCAACAATTGTCACATTAAAAATTTTCTCCATCTATATCCACATAAAATCAATATTTTCTTCATCATATAAATCAATAATTAATTATTCACAAATAATATTACGTAATCACAAGATCGATAATCGTGCCGCTCAAGGAAAGAGGGGTTTTCAATAAGGATCTCTCCTTACTTAATGGCCGCAATTAGGTGACCAAACCTCTCCTTAGACAAAACTTTCTAGACATTGTCAATAATATTATCCAATAATATTATTAGGATAATATGAATTATTGTCCGATAATGAAAATATCGTGTAATGACAATTTATCAAACAACAAAGTAATATAAAATATCAACGCAAAGAATTATTGAATCAATAAAATAAAATATCGACCAAGAATTATCGTAATAATTATCGAAGAAGTGCCTTCACGTAAGAATCAATAATTGGTGCAATACCGTGTCTTCTTTGTTCAACAACGCAGTATTAGTGTGTTTTAACCACGGGTATTCCAACAAAGATTAATGGTAACAACTACGCCAATTATTTATAAACAACTTATATTTGTCGTTTTCTTCATCCAATCGTTTTTCCGTTATGGGGCCCCAAAAAGACTGCGTCGTCGTCATACGAATATTCCCGACACGATACGAATATTCCACGCATAAAACGAATATTAAAACAATAATGAATATTTTATAACCATTTGTTTATTCAAATATTTGCGTATTTTACCCATAACTATCCACATTAATCAAATCAACCCTTACTATTTCAAAATAATAAATAGAGGAAAATAAATTTTCATTTATTAATAATTTGGGTCTTATGATATTGTTCAGAAACCCTAAAAAGCATATTTATATATAGTCCTAAACTAGTCTCCAATAGCAATTAAGAAAAAAGGAAAGAAAATAACAAAAATTAATTAAAAACTACTAAAATTGACAAAAAAAGTTTGACCAACGATAAGACAACTTAAAACAGATTTTTCGGACTTAAAACGGTTTTATAAGGCTCGTTGTTAGCTTCGATTTGATATATTATATTATAGGCTCTATATATATAATTAATTTTCTTGAATCAAAAGTTATGTCAATTTAAAAATATATCGACTCAAAAACTTATTCGGCCTCAACTTCTGAATCATCCACCGTATCATGATGCAGAGCTTGTCATTCATTCATTGTTATCTCTACCTCGAACTTCATATATATATATAAGCTAAATTAAATTGTGATGTTGTTTCCAATCTTACATGTACAAAAATATAATTTGGGTGTAGGATAATTATAAATTGAAATATATTGTTCACTGATCATCGATCAGTGACCATAATAATAGTATGATGTTATGTGTATGTTACTTTTCTGGGTGATGATATGTTTGTGACCCCATGAAAGTGATGCATATTTATGAATATAATATAAATATAGATTAGATTAACATCATTATTAAAAGAATGAAAGAGTTTTCAATTAGAAGGAAAATAAATGAATAGCCAAGTCACCAAAAAGATGCAAACAGTATAGGGGTCATGTGAGGAGAGAGTGTGTAAACAATACTAGAAGATGATTTTTCAAAAGCTATGAGAAGGGGTTTAGATTAGCAACTCCGACCACCCACCGACAGTTATGCAAGTCACTGCGTACCGGCTTAACTCTAAACAAAAAAAAAGACAAACAAATTAATAAAAAGGGTGGTGAAAATTAAACTCTAAGACTAGTCTTGTTTGGCAAAATAGTGTTCTAGGCCTAGGTAAAACAGAAAAATTTATAATGCTTTTGAGACCACCCCACCTTGTGTAAGACGACATGCTGGCAAACTTAATTACCAGCTTTCATATGTGTATATATGCCGGCCCTCAAGTCAGTCTTGGTTGGAATGACATTAATTGATGGCCAATTATATGCACAGTATTCACAGTACGTAGTTCATTATGAGAAGACCAAATGGGACTATTCAGTTTGGATTCAGACCAACATTGATTGGGACAAGTGATCTACTCACACATTGTTCATAAATGGTAACTGCAGGAGATCAGTGGAGACCAATTGTTAGACAGACATTAACATAGAGGGGCTCATGTAATTTTGTGCGCTTCACACTCGATCATCACATGCCGGCAACTAGCCAAGTGGGTGCCGGGTGCGTGTATATATATATATATGCATGGATTTAATTAATTAATACAGTAGTTTAATTACTCTTTTTTTAGGGTAGTGATATATATTTTCGGCCTAAATTAATTTGTAACTGATATACAAGTTTACACGGCAAACACTGTTGGGAAATCACTTTCACCGGCCAATCCATATGGATTTTTTTTAAGCCAAAAATGAGATTTTTGCGCTGAAAATATCATTACCATGTCTTTATCGTATTTGTGAACTAAACTGTCTAAACCTATGACTATGACAAACAATGTAAAAGAAGCGGAAGGGGCCGTTAGCAGTGAATGCAATTTGTATATTACTACAAGATATGAAGCACAGGGAACAGTTTGACCTATAACTAAATTTAAATGTAAGATATTAAGGTTTCAATATAATGTCCAAGGAAAATGTTTCGGTATTGCTCCCATAAACTTCACTGCTCACCAGTACCAGATACTTAATACTTATTGTGGTCCTTCTACTCATCCAACCTATCTATCCCTTGTGCTTATAATTTCATATTTACCATATAGCTAGGAAATTAAATGCATGGTATAATATGTCAAACTAACTTCTTAATTTTAACTGCAGTTTTAGACGAATGAATCCACATACGAGGGAAACAACAAACCCATAATATTATATTCTTTTTTTTCTTCTGAAAATGAGGTCTATGGTAACGTGACAGCTTTTTCATACATAGCAGTTAGCACAGAGAAAGAAAATTTGTGGACAAATTTGAGGTCCAAATGACGTTGCATCATTATTACATTCTTTGACAACTAATTGTCATGCAATAAAAGTAAAAAAAAAAATATTTTTTTTTGAAACAACATGAATTAGTCATAATTATATGTGTTGGTGGCTGGGGCATGTTAAGATGTTTATCTTTAGTAGTGCGGGTAGCACATCTTATCCAATTTGAGGGGTACACTATTATAGACAGGAGAGGAGAGCCTAAAAGGATAGATTGGGGTTGGGGTTGGGGTTGGGGTTGGGGTCTGAGGCCTGAGGCCTGCTCTGTGTGTTTGTTATACCGGGCCACCAGGCTCCAGGAACTATGGGTCTGAAAGAAATCAAATCAACAAAAAAAAAATTTGTTTTATAACCATCACAACAACCAGCAAGCAAACCCCACTTTACTCGGAGCCACAGCAAAGATGGCCCAACAGTTCAAACAAGACAATCCCTACCTGCACTTCCTACAGGAACATTGAGCTTTTCCCATATAAAGACACTACTAAATCCTGTAGTAGCTACGCTAGCTATGATGACAACAGACGAGTTTGAGCATTGAGCCACTTACACAAATTTACAAGGGTAACCCAACTTATCTCCTCTTTGATATGTATTACACACAGTTTAAGCTTAATCCTTCCCTCAACATAATTAAAGCTGGTGAGCAGCTCTATATTCGTGACTGTACCCTTGCAACAAGCAGGCAGCATTACTGGGAAGTGGGAAGTGCCCAATAAAGAAGAACGGACCACAATAAGGACTTTCTTTACCAATGAAGTCACTGGACACAAATTACTTGCACAACTATTTGAACAAATATCAGAGCATACTAACGTGGCTACTAAAACTGTAAAACACAGGCTACTTTCAAAGAAAAACCATCCAAAGTTCCACTAAATACTGAAGGGAACCAATATAACTCACAGGCTCACAAGTCATAATCCTATTATCCCATATATAGAACAAATTCCAACTAAGATGAGACAAGTAACATGCAAGTATTTATATCTGAACATCTTATTCACTAACATTCCATATATCACAGACAGACTAAAATGTCGGTCTTTACGACCAGTGTATCTACAGATCATTAAGAAACACCAACTCAACAAATTGGATTAGTGAAGATAATCCAAGTGTCGGTCCCCACACTATTGGTATATGTTTAAAAATTGAGATATATAATCCTGTAAAATCACTCAACTGTCCTGCCACATCCAAATAACATGAAGATCAAACAGAATATTGGGCCCGTGCACAAAACAAGAGAGTGAAAAATGCACATTCATTACATCCTTAAGCTGAGAAATCAACTCAACACAGAATATGAATGAAGTGACCCACAGTAAAGCCTAATATCTCTCCACAAACAAACACATCCAAAAGCTAATTGCTAGAAAAACACAGCTAGTATTATCTACCGTCCACAACACAAGACCTACTTAAAATTACTGAATCCTGCAATATATTTATGTTCAAATTCAAGAAAACAATGAATGAGCAGAGCAGGAAAGGGTTGCAAGGAGCAAATCCTCTACTGATCGATGATATCCCTCTAATCGAATGCATCATCATCATCATCATCATCATCAGGAAGTGGCTGACTAGCAGCTTTAGCAAGCTCAGCTTCATGCCTGCAGAGGTGTATAGGAACATAAGAACTCTAATTTGAAACAGCTAACAATAAGACACAGAAAAAAAAAAATTATAAAAGGTTATATTCTCATTTTTATTTCTGTGATTCTCAATTCAAATCCAGAAATGTATCGCCAAAATTTTGATGGGAAGGTTTGTGTATTAAAAATATCCCACATTGTGTTCCTCCACAATGTCTCGTGCCCATTAATGACGTCAATGGCATTTTCATAATTATATATAACAACACGACCCCTTCATTATAAAGAATGCTAGGAGTCCAAAAATATTTGTGTCTGTGTCACAGCTTCAAAAATGTTTTAAGTATCATATCTTTTGAATCCCATATATACTATAATGCATTATTACAATATTATATAACATCTAAAAATGGCAGTTGAAAGTACTTTTAATTACGGGGAAGTAACTTCCTTCAAACAACTAGGTATATTATGCTGATACTACATAATTTTGGGAAGTACTGATTCTAATGATTCTCAACTTCTCATGCTTAAAAAGTGAATTATATTAGAGGGAATGACTTCTATCCAGGAATCAGGCAAAGGCTGATGTTGTATAGTTTAGAATAAGAACATCATGTTACGGACTTCTGGTTACAATAAGAAATACATAATGATTAAATGAAGCACAATAGGAGATTATGTGGCAACAAAGAGCTTACTGTTGCTGTGCAACAATGTCAATCTGAACTTCCGGAGGAGCAAGTGCAGGTGACTCGACAAAATGAAGATTGGCATCCCTAAGAGAATCCAAATAATCATCATAATTGGTATGGGTGCACAGGTTAGCAAATGAAAAACGAAAAAATAATAGCAGCTGTTTCATACCCAGCGAACTTCCTGGCAAGGTACAAGAATGGTTTCTCAAAATTGTAGTTGCTTTTTGCCGAAATCTCATAGTACTGCAAGTTTTTCTTCCTGTGGAATGTAACCTGCTTTGCCTTAACCTGCCTGTTCTTCACATCAACCTTGTTTCCACAAAGAACAATGGGAATATTTTCACAAACCCTGTAATTACCACAACCGACAAGTCAACTTAAGATCAAAGTGATTCACAAATAAATTGTGAAGATTAACAAAACATCATAATATAACCCGGGTGACAAAGATATTTCATAACTAGCTGACTAACCGGCATAGATCGCGATGCCATGTAGGAACATTCTTGTAGGTTAGTCGAGCAGTAACATCAAACATAATGATTGCACATTGCCCATGAATGCTGCATGCAAATATACGAACCTCTTTAAATATATACTGATTAAAAGAGAGTAAAAGGAAATTTCAACATGAATAAGATCTTCACCAGAGCAACAACTGACCAACTTCATACAATCACCATAAAAACAATTAGAAATCAGGAAGAATATTAGCAATTGCAATGAACCCTTAAACTACTTTAATAAAACAGAAAACTAAGAACAATCAAGGAAAATAGAAACAATTGCCAATTATGCATGCCTAAGTTCGATTGAAAAATGCTAATTCATACAACATAACCAAGCCTTGTTGTGCCATATTACCATACTTATGGCATCCTACTCTTGCAAATACTCAGTCACTAAAAGCAGGGAAAATAATAGTAAAATAATAATTTAATTCTCAAAGATGAAATGAGTAAAATAATTTAACAAAAAAGTTCACGATTTGTCATGCTATCTCTAATATACAAGTGGAACCAAACAGTTTTCATCAATTTATAAAAGACGACATCCATATCCATAATTTTCAGGAAAACTAGTTTAATTACCAACTGTATTACCTCTATCAAACTAAATTAAGTTTGTTAGTAATCAATAAATTACTTTTACTAATGTTGACCACCCTTCAGAATCTTAGGTGCAAGTATATTTGAGCAGTACATTAGAATACCTTACAAAAGCATTAATTTGTTGACGAACATTAAAAAAATTACAACACAGTTTTCAAAGGTATTAAGCAGATACTGAAGTACGACTTTCACTAGAATGTGTATTCTAATCCTTTGCTTTTATATGAATGGGGTGCAACCATCCCCAGCAATTGGACCAAGAAGAGTGGAATCAATCCTTTTAATCAAGGATATGTAGAATAACTGCTTCCACAAATGCAACTAGATAAGTTTCTCCATCCACAAATAAATATGGCTAATTATTATGATCAGTACATTTTTCTAGCGGGAGGAGTAAAGTAAACTGAAAGACAAAATTTCAGAATCAACTTCAAATTAGAGTGCAATACTTGGAATCAGGGACCTAGCATGGTCAACTTTTATTTCTAGTAGAGTTCATTTTAATGTTTATTTATGGTTTAGTTTCAGTAGGCTCAGATTTAGAGATAATATCTTTGTTTACAGAGCTGAGGATCCCTTGGAAATTTTCTAGTTTTCTAGGCATAAGAAATAGTAGTAACTAGATATCCAACCTTGACTTATCAAAAGAGAGTAGTGACCTAATCTTGACTAGTCAAAAAAATAGTGGCCAATTTTTGTCAAGAAACAGGCTGATAGATTTTTAATATAGATTGGGTCCACCTATCATATTCTAGAATTGAATGGCAAGATTTTGACACATGATTTTTTCCCCATTCTCACTGTAAAGACTAAAAGCATTTCTTAAATCTGGCATGCACAGGTAGAATCAGTCAGCAAGACCCTGATTATAATAATATTTATACTCTTATTGCACTTAGTTTTCTACAATCATTGTTACCAAATGCCCATACAGGCCAACAGTCCCAATAAAATAAAGATGTAGGTGCACCTGTATATCGTAAAAAAACAGTTATTTTAAATAGATGATAGCCCTAGCATACAATGCCGGACCCTTGAGTATCTGAGAATAATCTCAGAGATGAACACTCAAGCATTTGATTACCTGAAAGAACCTAAGAAAATGTAACCACTATATCATGAAACATATAATATACCTAGTTCCATAGGGCATGTTTAGCGACTTCTATTACTAGATTTGTAAGAAGTGTTGTGGATGTAGTCAAATCGTTTGGTAAATAATTGTAAAATAACTTCACAAAGATATTTTGGCAAGTATTTCGGAGAAGTTTGAAAAACGCGATATGTGCTCTTCCTAAAAAAGCTACATAACAAGCATGATTACAAAGAAAGACGCAGCAATATACAAGGCAATGGACAGAAACTCAGTTGACCATGGAAATAAATCCCATAAAACTTAAGGGAAAAAAAATACATGATGCATTCAAGTCATCTAGTTCCCTCTCATTAAGTTTGAAATTACCTTTTAAGAACATAAAGCCAAAATAGCATACACGCGGCGGGGGGACCATATACAGAAAACGTACACAAGAAGTTAGGTGTATAAGACCACTTAAGAAACCAATGCCAACGCATCAAATCACTAACTCCAAGCAAACAAAAGGGAAAACTCTTAATTTACTTGGATTCTAAGCTCTATATGTACACAGCACAAACAAAAAGGGAGAAAGTTAGAAAGAATTTAATAACTATACAATCAACACCTGGAACCCAAGGATAGTTATTCACAATTTTTGTGGCATTCAGAATTTGATAGACCAAAGCTTTTGAAGTCTCGCATTCATTTATGTCTCATTTTCAGGTAGAGTGTACCTTAGTCCTATAGGAACCCCCTGATCTGATGGGGGAATTTCTATGAAAGAGACTCACTTAGAAGGAGCGGTATCTAGTAAGTCTTCTGTGAGTGAATGGTCTCATCCAGTTAAATATTAGACTCACTCAGTCTAATATTTAAGGACTGAGTTTCTTTCCTCGGGTCATGTGTAATAGCCGGAGGGCTCCGTATGTTGGTATGTCCAACGGTCCAGCCATCGTAGGCTACTCTTTTTCTGTTAGTCCATCTAGTCGATCAATTGATAGTTTGATTGAGAGCATGAAGGATAAGGTACCTCCTAAACAGAGATTTCAATCAAAGCCTTTTTGGCTTCAAGGATATCCCGTCTAGTGGGAGAATTGGTCCAGAGCGAGAGCGTTTCAAGTCTATACCCATAGCATAGTCGTTGCCCTTCTTTTGGTACAGTACAAGAGTCGCGGGAGGAATTCCTTTCTATCTATCATCCCGTACTCTCATTCCAACTTCTCTTAGTCAATCTTTTATTTGATTTTGTCTTATCTTTGGTAAGCCCTTTTCCCTTTCGTCCGTCATTTATCCTTCATTTGGTAAGTAAATCGAGCTTATCTTCTTTCATATCGTTTACCATTGTGCTTTCTTTCTAAGTTCAGTCCTTTCTAACTCCCCGAGGGCTTTTCTTAAGTTAAGTCCCATAGTCGTCCTATATGTTCATTCATTCCGTGCAATAAGTGTTGGAATCTTTCGCAGCTTTCCCTTACATAAGCATTTTCTTCCGCCTTAGTTTCTTAGCCAGCCAGCCCCCACAAGTGTAGAATTCTTCTCAAACCTTTCATCATGTCTCTTTGTCTTTGTATTTTTTTCTATCCATCTTGACGGATCTGAAAGAAGATAAACCCGATCTACTTACCAAATAAAGTATAAACGACATACGAAAGGGAAATGACTTACCAAAGATGAGACAAAATCAAATAAAAGATTGACCAAGAAAATTTGGAATGAGAGTACCGGATGATAGATGGAAAGGAATTCCGCCCAAGACTCTTCCATTGTACAAAAAGAAGGGCAACGGCTATGCTATGGGTATAGACCCAAAAGACTCACTTTGGACCACTTCTTCCACTAGACGGGACATCCTTGAAGCCAAAAAGGCTTTGAAAACACTATTGAGATTAAAATCTCTGTTTAGGAAGGTACCTTAGCTTTCATGCCCTCGATCAAACACTATCAACTGACCAACTGGATAGACTAACAGAAAAAGAGTAGCATATGTTGGTTGGACCGCTGGAAATACCTACATACGGACTGCAGACAGACAAATATGAATTATGCCCTTCGGCTATTACACATGACCTGAGGAAGGAAGATAGGAAACTTAGTCCTTAAGTATTAGGCTAAGCGGCTATTAGGATTGACTCGTGAACTGGATGAGACCATTCACTCACAGAAAACTTGCTAAATATCACTCCTTCCAAGTGAGACTCTTTTATAGGAATTCCTCCCATCAGATCAAGGGGTTCGTATAGTGGCTACCTAAAAATGAGATAGAAATGAATGCAAGGCTTCAAAAGCTTGCAAGGCTTGAAGTTGAGAAATGGATAATTTGAGATCCATTGAATTAAGACCATAAAGCATGAAAGTCTTTTTCCTCCCAAAAGAATGAAGGGAGGAAGTCAATTGCCCTTTCTTCGATTAAACCAATCCCAAAAGAATGAACTCGATCTTCAGCACGATTCTGTCAAAAAAGGAAGGAGATTAATCTGACTAAGGGGTCGCAGAGGGATTTACTGTGAGTCACTTCACTCGGGAAAGAACAAAGAAAACGTAATCGATCGTTTAAGTTGTCAATAATGAATTTAAATAAGTAATTTGACTACGGAAAAACGATCCACTCGAGGTTATATTCCTCTTAGTCTGGGACCATCCCATAGTGTCTTTGCCCAAGATTCAATGTTTTTAGACCCGAACCGGTCATCAAACCAGAAAAATTATCGGGTGGATGAGTCACTGGTTCAACCAGTAGTTGAACCATTATTAAATCGATGATGTCATAAATATATAAAATTATATGTTATTAATAATTAATAAAAAATTTAAAAATCCCGTTTTATATGAACTAAAACATAGTAAAGTTGAGTTACAATATTATTAAAAGTGGTTAATTTTAATATTAAAAAAATTGATAAAAATAATTAAAAACCGATTCACTTGATCAACTGAGCCGGTTTTACAAGTTGAACTACCGGTTCAAGCCGGCCAGACATAGAACTAGTTTTCGATTAAACCAGTTGAACCAGACAAACCGGTTCATGTTTCAAAAAAGTGCCAAGATCGATCCCTCGCAGAAGACTTTAAAGAAGAAATGGACCCATCGCAAGACTCAAAAGATAGTAACAAAAGCCAAAAAGCACATTAGGACTTTAACAAGACATTAGATAGAGAAAAAGGCACTTGCCTCTTAGTCAATTGAACAAAATCCACTACTTCGACTGCTCGACGGGCTGCTGGAAGGGCTGATACGATTATACCCCAAATGGGCCCACGTCTCATTAAAAAGTAATGCGAAAGGCAAGAAAAAGGTCAGGTTGACTTTCTGGAAAATTTACTTATCAGCTGTGTTTCTGGAGCTGTGTTTCTGGACCCTATGATGGACCTTTAGATAGAATATGAGACTGCTTTAAATTAAGCCCAATCTGTGGTTTTTGTCATACAATAAGATCAAATTTTGTTTGGACTCGTTAGGTTCGGCCCATTACCTTGAGTGAGACCTAACGTGTGCACCTTTACCTTTTGTCATGAAGATGTGATCATATCTACCAGTGGGTCTTGTTCTAAGCGCAATCCTCTCTTCTTAGCGTAGGATATCCAGAAACCTTAAATCACAAGAACTTCCCTTTTTTTTTGGTTGACAACTTATGTTGGGTTGACTAAGCCCACTATTCTATTCTAACATGGTCTCATTTTGTGATGGGTTAAGGCTCAACCTTATATTGGGTTAAGGGCTTTTTTCCCAATTTCTTCACTTGTAGTCTAGGGCTTTGCTTGGCTTGAGCTTCGATATGGCTTGCTTTCTTGGTCTTGGATTAAACCTATGCTCTCCTAATTCAGTCTATAAGCTTTGGTTTAGGTTCAATCTTATAAGTTTAGCTTATGTCGATCAATCAATCTCGCATAAAGCATTAAGCTGAATCTAGATGGGGCCTTCAATTAGGCCCAAAATTCCTTGTAACGCTCTAAGAGGGAGACTTAGATTCCATAGAGTTTAACCAGCATTGAGCTTTAGTTAAGCCTACATCCATTTTGGGTTTTTTTCCTTCTCAGATTTGCTTTCTATCCCATATCGTGTTGTGCTAAGTTCATTTCTCTTATTAGGTCTTACCTTTTGTACTCAGTGGACGTTCAGATTGCATACTATGCAAGTCTTACATTATCCACACATGTCATGCATCTTTCATACACGATGATCTTAGAAAGCAAAAAAGTGTTGGGCATTTGCATGATAGAGACAAATAGTTATAGGTGAATAGAACCCACCTTGAAAAACTAGATAGACTGCTTCCGAAAACTATTACTGCAGATTGACATCAGAGGCAGCCCAAACCTAAGTTGTGACGCTCCTGTTGAGTAAACAATTAAGACTTGAAGTTCGTTTATCCAGAAAGAGGAAAAAAATTATAAAGTATTGACTTTAAGCAAATTAGATTAGATTCTTTAATATAGCATCAATGTAACAATAACACTATAAAGTGATGTAGGCATTTCTCCCTTCCATCAACCGGAAAGACACGTGTTACACTAACTAAGAGCACGCTTCTTTATTCAAAGCACAAATAAATTATGAAATGAACCCACATGTAAAAGTGTGTTGGTATGCAAATTATTTGTGTTCGTACGTTTATTAATTCTTGCAATACAAATAAGACCACTATACTAGTATAGGAGGGGATTTGCGCCAGATGGAACAATGTCCTTCAAACCATATACTACTGTTGTCGGATTGAAATGCAGCCTCGAAACAGAATCATGTAGCTTGTTGTGTCCTGATGGTGGAACTGACTTTTTTTGCGGGAAGAAAGCGGCCCCTTTTGCGGTAGAATGGGCAGCATCGCTTTCCCTCATGTAGCTATGATGCCATTCAAAAACAACACAAGAAGAAGAAAAAAAACAGTATTTCGCGGATTCTTGCCATCACTGGAAAATAAATTGAGTTATAGGCATCAAGGGACCGAGATTATATACTACTACAGAAGATGAATCGGGTTGAAAGTTAAGGACAGCGTGATTTTTCGATTGGTACAAAGGTAAGAATAGCATGATTAACTGGTTGCGGGACATAGTTACTTGGGTTTAAACCGCTTAACATCATTTGGATGGGCCGAGGCTATATAGGCTTAGGACTATTTTTGTATGGTTGTAATTTTATGGAATATTTTGATGGACTCAGATCCTTTCATGCAGGAGATGGATGGGCTCGGATCCTTCCTTTTTTTCGATGGTGATAATTTTCTAGATTATTTTTATGAACTCAGATCCTTTCGTGTAGGAGATGAATGGGCTCGGATCTTCCTTTTCCTAATTTTATGCGAGGAAAAAGAGAGAATTGGAGATAGAAAGACAAAACGTTTCACTTTCTTTTATGATCAAGTTAGTGTGTTTTTTCTACGCACGCTAGTGAAGCGCGCTCACGTAAAACACACGAACTGAACTAGCAAGATTTAGGGTTTGGTATTTCAGACGGCGCAGACTCAAGGAAGAAGGAAGCTTCAGAGCTGGAAAGGCAACATAAGCACATCTCCAGTACACTTAGCTTACACCTTATTTCAACTTTCACATGAATTTTCAGCACATTTTTACGATTCTTTATTATTATATTAACATAAGCATTGAACAAGCAATATTATCAACATTTAAATATGTATGTTGGCAATCACTTACTAGTAACCATCTCGAAGACCACCAAACTTCTCTTGCCCTGCCGTATCCCAACAGTAGAAACGAATTTTCCCGCAGTTTGTGAAGAAGTCCAATGGGTGTACTTCAACTCCAATGGTGGCTATATAAAAGAATGAGCAGAATAATACTAAATCACTACATGTATATAAATGACAGGAAACAGGAAAGAACCATAACCAAGGCCTACAGAGATTTCGGGTGTTCTCAAGAAACTTACGTTCATATTTTTTCTCAAATTCACCAGTGAGATGCCTCTTCACAAAAGTTGTTTTACCTGCATTGTTCAGATTCAATAAGAGCAACAATTTAAACACAGCTTCATAAGCCAAAAGAATTGAAATCCCACAATTATCCTGGTTTTCCAACTAGGAACTTGACCTGGCACAACTTTTAGAAAGAACAAGCTATTTGCAATACTAATTCTACTTCTAAGGCAAAAATTGAGGTAATATGGCATCACCACTTCTACTATCCCAATAGATTAATTAATAATGGTAAAAGCTTCAAGATTGTAAAATTTCAGAAAAACAAGAGACTGATTAAAGTTCGTTTTCATAAAACTAACCAACGAATGGATTAAAAAAACTGCCGAAAATACTAATAAAACAAATGAATTTATATATACCAGTTCCTCCATCACCAACAATCACAAGCTTAAAGCTCGGATAGTCAACAGTTTGCTGATTTGGAAGAGCCTGGAAACAGAAAACAACGATATCAGATTTAAAAATAAAATAAAATAATATTCCTAAGGCTTGAACAAACATATAAAATAATTAATAGGAATTGTTTCACGCAAACTAACTCACTAATCGGAATAAAGAGAGAGGGCAAGACGATGATTTCAAAACCCTAGAAACACGTAAGATCTATTGGTGCAACATTGAGATAATATGGCAATATACAAACACCATAACTAAACAACACGTAAGATAAATATATAGATATAGATATATAGAGAGAGAGATATAAAAGCGAATTAGTAAAACTTACCATTAGATTTGATTGCTTGTTCTGAAAGTAGCCGATTGCTTCTGTACTATGCAGGTGCAGATAGAGAGGGGAGGAAGGCGGCGATGTAGAATTCAAAGATAGCGAGCGTATGCAGAAAGGCGTTGTATAAATAAGGTCCAAAATCTGAGTAGCTTGAAATTTAAGCTGGCGCCAGTCTTTTAATTTCTGTTCGGGATAAGTAATTTGTTCCTATCAACCAAACGGGAATGACTTATTTTTCTAGCTGAGTTTTAAGTTAAAAAAAAATAAGTAATTATTTGTAATTTATTTAAAAATAATTTATAAGTTATTTTTAAATAAGTTAGTTTGATCAAATGTAATATTTATTTTGCTCTTCTTTTTATTAATGTCTTTTTTAGTAATCTTTATATTTATTTTAATTTATAAGTTATTATAAACCGAAAATCTTCGTAACTTGTTTCAACTTAATTTAATTTATAAGTCAAATTGATACCGAACACTTTTAGTTATAAGTAAGAACTTAAAACAACTTATATATAAGTCAACTTATATTTTAACTTATAAGTCATTCTCAAACGTCTATTTTACTACTGTTCTCGAGTGTGTACTTGATAGTTTCTAGAAGATACGAAATTTTAAATGCAATTTAATTTTGGGTAAACTACAATTCTATCCCTCAAAGTATCATCGGTATAAACTTTCTCATAAAATTTAGTTATACTCCACATCTCCTATTCTTAAAAGGCTTAAATATAATTTATTATCCTAAACTATAGGTCATATTTTTCTTCGGTGATCCACCTTTTAATTTTGTCAATTAAATGGTTGAACTATTAATTTTTTCACTTTGGTTTAATTTTTCTTAAGACATTAGAAATTGCTGATGTGGCCCCCTAAGTGGAGCCATATCCAACTGATATGTATTTAAAAAATAATTTATTTACCATTTTGTTAATTTAAATTGTTTATACAGGGGCAAAGTTGGTAAAACAACTTTTATTCCGCACTAAAGCAAAACTCGTGTGTTTGAAACTAATGAATCTGAAAAGTTAATTTTGAGCAGTTATCATAGGTATCTTAAAGCTAAAGTTTGAAGATCAAATATCGATCTTGCTACAAATTTTTGTTAAGAAGCATGATCTAGTAATGAAGCTATATATCGAAATCTGGTTCTCTATTTTCTCTCATCTTTCATCCATGGTTATTTCTTCGATCATCTTTCATCCATGGTTATTAACAGATTATTTCTTCGATTTGGTCATGGTTATGTTCATTGTTTGAGATTTGGTGGTGATGGTTGGGTGTAGTGATGGGTGGATGGGTAGAGGTGGTGGTGCATGCTCGTGACAGTGGCAGATCTAATAATATGGTGGGAGATCTTGTATGATGGTTTATAATGTTGATGTAATATGATATTGGTGATGGTTGTAGATGGTGACAGAGTAATAGATCTATTAGTGTTAGGTTTGCGGTGACCGTGACATTTTTTCTTCTCAAAATCTATCTTTGGTGGTGACGATGGGCGATGGATGGTGGTGAAAATGGCAGATGGTGGTGTTGGTGGCGGATCTAATAATATGGTGGTAGATCTGGTATGGTGGAGGTGGTGGCTACGGAAGTAGTAGTGGCGGCAGCGATGGATTCTGTGGCAGTGTAGGCGGCGATAGACTGTGTGAAGATGGATATGGTGGATGTGGTGGTTACGGAGGAGGAAGTCGTTGGGAATATGGTGGCGGTGGTTATGGTTGTGGTCGAAGAGAAGGCTGAGGCGGTTATGGTGGTGGCGGACCATGTTATAATTGCTTCTGATGGTTTTTGCTTTTGATGTTTTTGATTATTATTAATGTTTGAAATAAAGTTGTTTGACAATTTCAGCCTTTAATATATCATAAATGTTTAATTAAAAATTAAAAAATTATTTTTTTATTACACATCAGCTTAACTATGTCCTACCTAGACAGCTACGTAAGCAATTTCTGACGTGGCAGACCCAATTGAATGAAATTGAAAAGTGGATCGTCGAAGTGGAATATGACATATAGTTTAGGATAGTAAATTATATTTATGTCTTCCTAAAACTATCTTCTTTCTTTTCTATCCCCGTTCTCAAATTTAGTTGTTGACCCACTTATCAACTCTAAATCAATCCACAAACCGACTCCAAGTCTGAGCAGAAGTCAATCGAAATAAAATGAAGATCATCGAGATTAGGAATTAAATTATTGGATACTCTGTATCTATCTAACACGCTATATGCCTGCTCCGGAATGATTTATTTTAAAATGACTTATAAGTTAAAATATAAGTTATTTTAAGTCGTGACTTATAAGTAAAAGTGTTTGGCATTAATTTGACCTATAAGTCATAAATTAAATTAAAACAACTTATGAAAGTGTTCGGCTCATAATAACTTATAAGTTAAAATAAATGCGATTGCTAAAAATGACATTAATAAAAAGAGGGGCAAAATAGAAAAAGTTCAACATAGACATTACATTTGGTCAAACTAACTTATTTTTATTTTGATTTAGAATTCAACTTATAAGTCCAAAAATAAGTAGTTATCAAACACCTTAAATAGTTAAAAATAACCTATAAATTGGTTTGACCAACTTATAATTTGTTCCTAAACATGGTCATAATGTGTCTTGAGAAATAGATTACCTTTGCACCTAAAATTCAAAGAGCCCTAAATTTGTTCCACCAAATTATAAGAGCCCAAATTATAAAAAAAGAAAAATGGAACAAAATGAGGATACCAAAATTTCCATTGCTTTGTCGTCAGTTTAAAGAGAAAGAAAAAGCATATAGAAGAGAGAGAAAAAAGAGTAGATTCGAGAGTAAATGACAGTGTTTTAAAACTTGGGCTGGACCTATGGTCATATCGGTAAAAATCGGAACTGGTCAAATTTGGACCAATGACTCAATTTTGGTCAAAATTCGGGTTGGTCCGTTGACCATCGATCCAACCAGTAAACCCAGTTAATTGAGCGGTTTTAAATTATTATTTTTACCAAAAAAATAATAATATTAAAATTAACCACTTTTATTAATATTGTAACTCATCGTTATTATATGTTTAGTTCATAAAAACGAGATTTTTAAAATTTTTATTAATTACTAATAATATATATTTTTATATATTAATGATGTCACTGGTTAATAACGGTTCGACCACTGGTTGGATCAGTGACCCATCAACTTGATACCTTTTTTGGTCCTGTTATGAGAACCTTGATAAATGGGTATATAAATTATAAAAATATATTAAATACAGACTTTTTCGATAACACGTAAACAATATGGCCATTTTTATGGTCAAAAATAGATTTATGATCAGTTTTACTTACTTTAATGTACTTGGAGACTTCTATTATAAGTAATGATACCTCATGTGTAATCGACTAATATTAAGTGTCTCAATTTTTTTGTCTCAAGTAATATAAGACTATTATATTTATTCAATATTGTATCATTTGAGACAGGTTTAATATACAAAATAAAACCCTAAAATATATTAAGACTAATGGATAGTGCAAATATTTTGTCAATTACCATCTTATGTATACTTGGTCCTAAAGGGGAAAAAGGTACTCCTAATAAATAAAATTAATATCTTATTGTATTTTTAATTTTAAAAAATCTCTAGTACAATGAAGTAATTTTAAGGTATATTTTAATTAAATGGGCTTAAGGAAGTATGGAAAAAGATCAAGAGGGGAACTGGGAGAAAACATACAAGAAACATATCTTTTTAATCGCAAGAAGCTTGATAAAGACTTTTAAATACTTTTTTTAAGTGAGACTTTGGTAGAGTTTGTGGAGTTTAATGACATTTTAAAGACTTTTAAAAGTATTTTTAAAGATTCTATGAAATAAGTGACATACTTTTATAGACTTTTTATCAAGACTTTGATAGACTTTCGTATACTTCTAATATATCTTGCAGCTTATATTAATTGTTAAAAAGTCAATAAATATCTTATATTTTGGATGAAATGAGTACGATATTAAATAATATTAAAATATATTGACCATGTCACAACCTAATTTGAAATAAAAGGTGTGACGCCCCCAAAATTAGGTATACATCACCCATCTTGGGTCGTCAGATACATGGTACAAAATTCAAATACAACTTACTAATACAACTGTCGTGTACAATACGACAAAGTTAATATATATATATACATATAATAACCTTAATAATACTCTCCCACCAGACAACCCAAATCCTTTTTCTTGATTTCCTGTTAACCTCCCCCCCACCATTTCCAAAACATGACAAAATTATATATATACATATAATACGTATATATATACATATATATAAAATAAAACTGAGTGACTTCTCACGTAAGCATTAATAATCAATACCGTGTCTTCTTATCGCAACCACGCCAGATATCGATTTTTACTACCGAAGTAGTTCAACCGGTATTAACGGTAAAACTTCCGTCGTTATTTTTAATAAAATATTTTTGTCGTTTTCTCAATCGATGATAATTACATTTGTGGGGTCCACCAATGATTGAGTTAGTTATACGAATATTTCGCTAAACAAGAATATTTAAGACCAATCGAATATAATATAACAACTTGCATACTTTGCAAAATTTATAAATACTACCCACAACTATAACATTATATCAAATTTATTCCATAATATTCAAAAATGATATTTTATAGAAAATTCATTTTTATTCATAAAAGTTGGGGTCTTACAAAAGGCATTGTTGAAGTAGAATTATTAGATCATACCCAGTCTATTACATGAAAATGTCATATTTCATAATTTTTTTATTTCATAAAAAAATCATTTTTACTGACAATAATATAAAATAACAATTTTGATTTTAAAATTATTCATTGTCGTTTTTCTATCAAGTCATTGTTACTAAACTAACAATTTATAATATTCAACGAATAACAAAATTAACAAATTTATTACTTTTGAAAACAAACGTAAACAAAATACCTCTTTAATACTTTTACAAATATAATAATTGTAAGACCCCGAATTTTATGAAATAAAAGTATTCAATTTTTCTATTCAGTAAATGGTTAAATTGATAAAAGTTAAAGTTAAGGGTGATATATTTTTTTCAAAATACGCATGAGTGGTTATAAAGTATTCATTATTATTAGGGAATATTCGTTTGGTCGTGGAATATTCTTTCGCTTCGGGGAATATTTAAATGCAATACTGTAGCAGCCTATTGTGGGCCCCATAACGGATAAGCGTCGGAAGAAGAAAACGATAAAATTGAATAACGGTGTAGTTATTACCATTAACTTTGTTGGAATACCTTTGGTTAAAATACGATGTCTGCATTGGTCGCACAAATAAGATACCAGATATTAGATGCAAAGATTGTTGAATTATTGATCCTTACGTAAGAAGGCACTACTAATAATTATTACGATGAATTATTGTTCAATATTTTATTTTATTGATTCAATAATTATCTGCGTTGATATTTTATATTATTGTTGTTTCAATAATTGTCACCGCATCTAAGTATTTTCCATTATCGGATCAATAATTCATATTATTTGGAATAATATTATTAGATAGCATTATTAGCAATGTCTAGAAAGTTACATCGAGGAGAGGTTTGGTCACCTAATTTGTAAGACCTCAAATTTTTAAAAATAAAGATGAATTTTTTATAAATATTATTTTGAATATTATGAAATAAATTTGATATAATGTTATAGTTGTGGGTAATATTTATAAATTTTTGCAAAGTAAAAGTTGTTATAAAATATTCGTTTGGTGGGGAATATTCTTTTTGTCGAAGAATATTAAATGACGACTATTTCAATCATTAAGTGGACCCTATTGGCGGAAGTATTGTCGTAGTTAGAAAGCGACAAAATTATTTTTCTAAAAAAAATAACTTAGCAAAGGTGTTATCATCAAAACTGTTGAACTACCCGGTAGAAAAAATGCGATGAATGGCGTAGTTCAGATATAGTAGACACGATATTGATTATTGATCTTTACGTGAGAAGTCACTCACTATGCTCAATTATTACTACTGATGAATTGCCGCGATCATATCTCTTATATTATTGATTCAATTATTGTCACAAGATCATACGTATAATATGTTATAGTATTAAATTATTAATAGAGACGACAAGTTATAAATGATTAATAATTGTTGAAAGATTAAATATGTGTTGATTAAAAATAAAATGATTTGTGGTAATATTTATTCAATCCTTGATGTATATAAAGAAGTGCATTATGAGACGTTTGTGGTAAGTTTGATTATTTTATGGGGGGGCCCATATGTCATCATCTAAGAGTCCCTTCGTCAATAGTAATTACCTTTGTGAATAGTAATTACCTTCGTCAATAGTATTTACCTTCGTCAATAGTAATTACCTTTGTGAATAGTAATTACCTTTGTGAATAGTAATTACCTTCGTCAATAGTATTTACCTTCGTCAATAGTAATTACCTTCTTCAATAGTAATTACCTTCGTCAATAGTAATTACCTTCATCAATAGTAATTACCCTTCGCAAATAGTAGTTGTCCTTCAATATTACCAAGAGTTAATCGCTTCTTGATTGTTCCAAGGTTAATTACCCTTTCAAATAGTAGTTGTCTCTTCAATAATACCAAGAGTCATTTTGACCCTTCGTTAAGACCAAGAGCCACCCTCGGTTTTTCTATAAATAGAAAAGCTCATTCCTTCATTATTTCTTACTTAATTCATTGAAACTCTGTAGAGAAAGAAACTATATAGAAAGAAGAAAAGTATTATTTTCTTACTTCACTTTCCAATATTCACTTTCTAAGGTAGGGAATATTATTTGTTGTCAGACTGTAAGGGGTGTTATTTTTTTATTCATGAAGAGAACTTCATTATTCCATTCTTTATTATTTCATTGGAATAACTTCGTAAAAGTGGCATACCCTATACACGACCAGTATATGGAATACCCTATACTTGGTGAAATCCTTATATTATTCCATTCTTATTTATTCATTGGAATAACTTTTGTATACGCGAATCCCCTATACTTGGTGACATTCTTCTATTATTTTATTATTAGAGTTGGAACATCCTGTATGCAGGCTTTTACGCTTACCGGACTGGTTAAAATCTTTTTTATTATTGTCTTTATTATTCTATTGGAATATCACATGCACGTGTGTTTTACACGGGACACGGTTCCGCTTTTTTATTATTCTATTGGAATATCCATGCGTGTGTTTTACACCAGGACTGGTTCCGCTTTTTATTATTCTCGTATTTATTATTACATTGGAATAACTCCGTACTCATGCCAAATCCGCATGCATGGTGATTTCTTTTGTTATTTCATTCGCTATTATACTCGGTTGATTAAATTTTGACTTCTATACTCCATGAATTTAGTGGAATATCCTTGATATTTGCGCTTCATCCAAGATTTTTAATGAAAATATTTTTACGAGCATTCTTGAATTTTACTCTACAAAGCAAAGATCATGTTGACAATTTGGACGTTATTAGTTCTGAATAAATTAATTCGTGAACTTGTTTTATTGAATTATTATGTCATTGTCATCATCCTCATGTTATATTATGTTATCTTTTGGCTTACGTGCATAGATGAACTTAGTATGATTATGACGGGGATCATTCGGTATAATCATGGCTTGATATAAATGATGTGACAAAAGTCCTCGATGGCATTCTGTAATGCATTGATGGATAGTTTTGGAATGATTATGACCAGGGGTGATTCGGTATAGTCATGACCATTGATAATTTGATGAAAATCCTTGAATGAGTGGGTACGGGGATGATTAGATATTGTGGTTTATTCATTAAACTGAGTCTTAGTGATAAAAATTGATGAAAATCTTTTAAAACCTAAAAGATAGTAGACTTTATTTTCTACTTGACTCTTTTAATGGATCAGATATTCATTATGATTAAACCGGTTGTCTATTGTATTTTATCGGTTTAACATTGTTGAAGACTATTGATAATTTATTCTCGCATTATCTTAGTTATAATATTTCTTACTAGGCTAGTTGAGCTCACCTTTCTTTCACTTTGTTCTTCTTGAAATGAGAATATATTTGGGACGAGTCGGGGAAAAGAGTGATGGTCCCGAAGATAGCATTAGTAGTCCTCACTATTACATTAAATAGTGTGACAATAAATGTAATGAGGACTCTTGAGTATGGATATTGTTTAAATGATAATATTTCTATTAGAACTCTCGGTTTATGTATTGTCGTATGTTACATACAGATGTATAATTAAGTTTGTATTTGAATTTATGTACCATGTAAGTGGCGACCCAAGATGGGTGACGATACCTAATTTTGGGGCGTCCATAATAATTGCTAGCAAGAAGGAGAAATCCTTATCGGAAAGCCCCCTCTTTCTAAAACTACTGGTTGTCATAATTGTGATTCTGTAATATTATTTGTGAATAATTAATTATTGATTTATATGATAAGAAAATATTTATTTGACGTGGATATAAATGACGGGTTTATTTATGTGGTTATAAATGAAGGAGTTAATGTTGAGGTGTTTTATCAGTATTTTGTCGGATTGGAGGTATTAAAAGATCAAATCGGTGTTATTACAGCTTTATTGTGTGAGTTATAATATTTAATCCGACCGTTGGATCGTTGTAATTTTTGTATATGTTATACATATATAAGTTGAGTATATGTCCACAAATTTTGAACCGTTAAAAATGAACGAATGATTTGTTATGAATTTTAAGAGGTGACTGATTCAGAAATTAGGTTTATAAATGATTTTAGTGGAAAATTTTAGAAATGGGTGGGCCCCACTTTTGGTTGTTAGGGATGGTGGCTGATTTTTGGTGGGTGGAATAGTAGCAGGTAAAGCCATCAGGTTGCAGGTTAAGTCTGCTTCGACGTGCTAATATTTTCCTATAAATAGAGGGCTAACTTAGAATTGAAAATCACACCAGAATTCATAAGTTTTCTCTCTTTTTCTCTCTAGATTATCGAGTGTATTTTGTGAGTATTTAGATACTTTGTGAGTTGCTATTCATCAGTGCAAGTTTCCTTCAGCGTCATATCCGATATCCAGTCAGAAGTGCTGCTCTTTTGAGGTAAGGAATTGTAAGGGATTATAAGGGATGGTAAGGGATATTAAGGGATGTTATATTCTTCATAATGATGTTATTCTTTCAATATCATTATACTGACATATTGGTATGGATCTTATTGTGGAATTTCTACCTTTTTGAGTGGGGTTATTATTCACGATACGGCATTATTCACGATATCAAGACTATTCATGTATATGGCACTATTTATGTATATGACATTATTTACGATACTGATCTTATGTACAAATACTGAAAGTATTATTCATGAGTTACTTATTCACGAGTTCTTATTCATGAGTTACTATTCACGAGTTACTATTCACGAGTTACTATTCATGAGTTACTATTCACGAGTTACTATTCATGAGTTACTATTCACGGGTACTATTCACGAAAAAAAATTGGTTTCTTTTTCTGACCAAATTATCATTGATTTATGAATCTTACTTTTGAATTAATAGGTAGTTGATCATATTGTTTTTATTATCATATATAACATTTTTATAACCTTGGTGATGGAATTTCTCTTTGACTTGAGTGTAAAGATGGGTAGATTATTGGTATGATCATGACTATGGGTTCTCTTTGGCCAGTAGTGCAAAGTTGAATCGTTGACTAATATGATCATGACCATTGAATTTACAATTGAATATTTTTAGCTTAAGTGCAAAGGTGAATTGATCAACATGGTTATAATTATGGTTTATATAAATTCTGAAATGATTATATATTTCTTTGAGATATTAATATATTTGGCATGTTGTGACGCCCCCAAAATAGGTATACATCACCCATTCTGAGTTGTCAATACATGGTACAGAAACAACTACAACTTTATTATTACAACATATAAACTGTGAGTTTAAATACAGATATTGCCATCTAAACAATATCCACACGCAAATAAATTCCCATCATAATTATTGATACATTATTTTACAAAAATGGTGAGGACTACTAAACAACTCTCTCTAGAACCTTCATTCCATAATACCGACTAAGTACTCGCTACATTCTCGCCTCCGAGAAGAAAAATGGAACAACAAGGAAAAGGGTGAGCTCAACTAGCCCAGTAAAGAATATTATGACTAAGATAATATACAACAAATTATCGTTAGTCTTCAACAGGGAAAAATCTAATAGAATACAATAGACAACAAGTTTTAAATCAATCTTCGCAGCGGAAATAATAATTTATTAGAAGGGTTAAGTAGAGAATGCAAACTACTATCTTCTATATATGAATTTAAAAGTTCATCGTCGATATTTTATCCCTGTAACATCAATCAATATATATCTAGAATCAAATATTCATCTTTGCACTACAGGCCAAAGATATTCATCAGTTGGTCATGTTCATCTAAACACATGTTCATCTTTGCCTTACTATGCCAAAGATATTAATCATCGGTCATGTTCATCTCAACACTGTTCATCTTTGCACTACGGGCCAAAGATATTCATCAAGAAATCATTCATCTTTGCACTACTGCCCAAAGATATTCAATAATATCATCATTTAGGGTGAGGATGATGAAAAATATTTTAAAGGAAATGAATCCAAAGGAAACAAAAGAACAATTATTAAGGATTCAGTATTTTAAACAATCCAAGTTCAAAAATACTTCATAAGTAATCGTAGTGGTGTAAAATTCAAGAATGATCAAAACATGGATACAATCAAAGCTAGTATCCATAATAGATATTTTGAACTAAAAAAGAAGAAATTTTATTTTTCTAGGTGAATAGTCTTTGTATTCGTGAATAGTGTCGATACATGAATAATGCCGATACGTGAATAGTAACTCTGACACCAAAAGATAGAAATTTCACAAAAAACATCTTCACGCTTCCGTGAATAAGAATAGTACTAACTTCGTGAATAAGTAACTCGTGAATAAGAACTCATGAATAGTAACAAATCATGAAAAAGTTCCAAATTTGATAAAATTTCCAACCAATATTTCGACATAATGATATTGAAGAAATAATATCATTTTCGAATAAAATAACATCCCTTACCTCGAAAGATCAAGTCTTCTAAATTAAACACCAGGATATAAAGGCTATGACTTGAACTTCAGAATCAGATAAAGCAATACTCAAAGTATACTCAAAATACTCACAAGAATACGCTCGATAATATATAGAGAGAAAACTTGATTTACGGTGTGATTTTCAATTCTAACCTAAGCACCCTATTTATAGAAAATCGCTAGAACACCAAAGTAGAAAATTTAATATAATATTAATATATAAATAAATTTTCTTACGCCCACTTTGAATCCTCTAGCTTCAGCACTTTGCACATGTTTCATGAGGCCCACAAGTGTAAAAAAACGTTTTTCCTATTTTAAATATTTTAAACTTCCAAAAATCAATTATTTCGGAGCTTTGAAACTTCAATAATTCATAATAAATAGCCCTTTTATCAGAAAATTCGAATCTCGTAAGTTTTTATAGGAAATTCAATTCTCTACAACTTTGCGTAAGAAAGTTTTTCCAAATTCCAAATGTAAATTGGACCGAAATCCACAAACAGACGATTTTACAAGCTATAATCAAATTTCAGTCAATAAATGGGGTCCACCGACATGTTTAACATGTTTTAAACATTTATTGCAACAAAAATACTCTTCCTCCTCGTATACTCATATATCCCACATTCGTTGTAAAAATATCACCATTATTATATTATTAAAATATAATAATACATTTAAATGAATTATCTTATCAGAAAAAGATAAAATTTTAATTTTCAACAATTGTCACATTAAAATTTTTCTCCATCTATATCCACATAAAATCAATATTTTCCTCATCATATGAATCAATAATTAATTATTCACAAATAATATTACATAATCACAATATTGACAACTGTGCAGGTTCCAAGAAAGAGGGGCTTTCAATAAGAATTTCTCCTTCATGGCGCCGCAATTAGGTGACCAAACCTCTCCTTAGATGCGAAATTTCTAGACATTGCCAATAATGTTATCTAATAATATTATTCAGATAATATGAATTATTGCTTCGATAATGAAAAATAATGTGTAATGACAATTATCAAACAACAAAGAATATAAAATATCAACGCAAAGAATTATGAATCAATAAAAATCTTTAAAGAATAATTCGTAACCATTATTGAGTAAAGTGCCTTTCACGTAAGAATCAATAATTGGTGCAATACCGTAAAGCTTCGTGTTTTAACCACCGAGTATTTTAACAGTATTAATGGTAACAACTACGCCGTTATTTTTAAACAACTTATATTTGTCGTTTTCTTCATCCAATCGCTTTCCGTTATGGGGCCCACAAAATACTGCGCCGTCGTACGAATATTCCCCGACAGCAAGAATATTCCACAACCAAACGAATATTCCCCGACAACAATGAATATTTTATAACCACTTGCTTATTTTGAAATATTTGCGTATTTTACCCATAACTATTCACATTAATCAAATCAACCCTTACTATTTCAAAATAATAAATAGAGAAAATTAAATTTCATTAATAATAAGTTGGGGTCTTACAACCTCCCCTCCTTATGAAATTTTATCCTCGAAATCGACGACGCATTCTGGTGTTTCGAAAAGGTGAGGATACCTCGCTTTCATTTTCGTTTCCAATTCCCAGGTCATTTCCTCTATAGCATGATTCCTCCACAAAACTTTATCTTGTGGTATGACCTTTGCGCGTAGGACATTCTCCTTCCTATCCAAGATCTTCGACAGTACCTCCTCATACGTTAAGTCTTTCATTATCTCGTCTCTATTCTAACTCTATAACGTGGTTCGGGTCTTTCACATATTCTAAGTACGATATGTGAAACACATTATGAACACGAGACATACTTTGAGGTAACGCGAGTCTATAGGCTACATTTCCTATTCGGTCAAGAATTTGAAATGGACCAATAAATCGTGGATCGAGCTTTCCTCTCTTCCCAAATCTTGTAACTCCTTCCATGGAGCAACTCGCAACAATACATGATACCCTATACTAAATTCCACGTCCTTTCGATGAAGATCCGCGATAACTCTTTTGTCGATCTTGTGCCGCTTTGTATACGTTATCGAATCATTTGGATCTTTTCAAGAGTGAGATACGCATTTAACTCTGGGTCCTAACAATGTTGCTTCACCCACCTCATCCCAACATATTGGAGAAGCGACACTTTCGTCCATATAATGCTTCAAATGGAGCCACACCTATACTTGCTCGATAATTTGTTGTTGTAGGAGAATTCCACCAATGGTAAATACTTATCCCAACCGCCCTTGAAGTCTAGGACACGTAGTCTTAATAGATCTTCAAGAGTTTGAATAGTCCTCTCGATTGTCCGTCCGGTTTTGGGGATGGTATGCCGAACTAAATCGCAAAACTGCGCCCATAGCTTTTTGCAAGCTAACCCAAAATCTTGAAGTGAATCTTGGGTCACGATCCGAAACTATGGATACTTGGCATGCCACGCAACCTCACAATCTCATTCACGTCACATACTAAAGAAGACGCTCAAGGAATAAGTCTCCCATATCGGCAAGAAATGAGCAGACTTGGTTAATCTATCAACAATAACCCAAATAGCATTGATGCCTTGAGAAACCGTGGGAAGACCCAGAACGAAATCCATGATAATGTGTTCCCACTTCCATTTCGAATCTCAAGTGGTTGCAACGGACCCTTAGGTACTAGATGCTCTACTTTACACGCCGACAAGTTAAACACATTGAGATAAACTTTGCAATCTCTCTCTTCATATTGTTCCACCAAAATGTATGTCGAAGATCACGATAAATTTTAGTACTTCCAAGATGGATTACAAATGGTGTATTGTGTGCCTCCATCATAATCTTGTACTTCAAATCGTAGTCATTAGGAACACAAAGTCCGGAGTGGACTCAAGTATTCCTTCTTCATCAATTCTCGCTCCGGAATAGCTCCTTCTTGTACTTTCTTCTTCATACGATCATTTCGGCAGGTGGCTTGAGCAACCTTAACTTTTTCTATTAAAGTTGGCTCTACGCGTATACTTGACATCATCGCACTCATTCCCGTGATATGATCTTCTACTCAACGCGTCACCTACCGTATTCGCTTTTCCAGGATGGTATTGAATAGTGTGGTCGTAGTTTTCAATAGCTCGAGCCAACGTCACCGCCGCGATGTTGAGTTCTTTTTGAGTGAAGAAATATTTAAGGCTTTTATGGTCCGAATATATCTCCACTTTCTCCCCATATAGATAGTGCCTCCATATCTTTAAGCGAACGACGGGCCGCTAACTCTAGATCATGAGTAGGATAATTCCTCTCATACTCTTTTTAAGTTGTCGCGAGGCATAAGCTATGACTTTCCCACGTTGCATGAGAACACATCCTAACCCTTTGCCTCAAGCATCGTCAGTAGATAACAAATCCATCCGAACCGGATGGTATTGTTAGAAACAGTGCCGAAATAAGTCTCCTCTTAAGCTCTTGGAAACTCTTCTCGCATTCTTCGCTCCAAACGAATTTTGTATCCTTTCGAAGTTAATTTGAGTTAATGGAGTAGCGATTCGAGAAAACCCTTCCACGAATCTCCGATAATAACCATTTAAGCCCAAAAAGCTACGTGACTTCAACCACCGACTTTGTTGTTCCCAACTTCAGATTGCTTCAATCTTCACGGATCAACAGATACTCCATGTTTCGACACCACGTGCCCAAGGAATGCTACTTTCTCACGCCGTAACTCGCATTTCTTCAACTTGGCATATAGTTTGTTTTCACAAAGCCTTTGGAGTACCAACTTTCAAATGGTGCTCATGATCTTCACGACTTTTGGAATATATGAGGATGTCATCAATAAAGACAACAACAAACCGATCCAAATATTCCTTGAATACTCGGTTCATCATATCCATGAAAGCCGCAGAGCATTAGTTAGTCCGAAAGACATGACTAAGAATTCATAATGCCCATACCGAAGTTCTCAAGGCGTCTTTGAATATCCTCGATTCTAATCTTCATTTAATGATATCCGAATCTAAGATCGATTTTTGAAAAGAATTGTGCCCTCTGAATCGGGTCAAACAAGTCATCAATACGAGGTAGAGGATACCTATTCTTCATGGTGACATGGTTCAATTCCGATAGTCAATAATAAAGTCGCATACTCCCGTCTTTCTTCTTTACGAATAAAACAGAGCACCCCAAGGAGATGTACTAGACAATGAAACCGATGTCCAACAATTCTCGTAGTTGGACCTTTAACTCCCGAAGTTCATATAGAGCCATTCGATATGGGGTTTTAGAAATGGGCTTTGTACTGTGTTTAAGATCAATAAAGAATTCAACTTCACGCTCGGGGTAGTAATCAGGAAGTTCTTCAGAAATACGTCAGAAAGTCAATAACAACAGAATATTATTCAAATTTGACGTGTCTTTATTCAAATCCATAACACGGGCTAAGAAAGCTCGACATCCGCTTTTCAATAAACGAATAGCTTTATGATTAGATATGACAATGATTGATTTTAATGGTTTAGTTGCTTGAATTGCATAACAAGGTTGGTTAGAATATGAAAACTAACAACCTTATTTAAAACAATCAATTTTGGCATGATGAGTAGTTAACCAATCAATCCCTAAAATCACATCAAAAGCAAGTATCTTTAAAGAGATAAGGTCAACAGTAAGGTGATGGTGCCAACTTGAATCAAACAAGATTTATAAACAATGGATGTGATGAAAGTTTCTCCTAATCGGAGTTTCCACAGATAGTCAAAGTCTAATTTCTCCCGAGTCAAGTTTAAACGTTGAGCACAAGCGGAGAGATAAACGAATGAGTAAAGACCCAGATCAAGTAAGGTATAAAATTCGCAAGAATTTATAAATAGCTTACCCGTGATCACCTCGTTTGGGTTCTCGATTTTGACCGATCCACAACAAACTTTTCTTCCCTAACCGCTGATTTTGACTTTTTCGGGATGGTCTTTTGAGTCACAAAATCCCTCATTGAACTAGGTTTATTCTAAAGATAATCTCGAGCGATATGTCCTTCCTTTCCACAATTATAGCATACCTTGAACTGTTGTGGGATTTTGGACCGATATGTCCCTCTTTCCTGATTTATAAGATACGACCGGTGGTCATTCTCCTCCCTTAGAACCGATTGTCACGTAAGACCGCTGCGTCTTCATACGGTCGTTGTTAAATCTCTCTTTTAAAATCTCCTCCCGACTCGCTTCTTCTATTTTCATGGCTATGATTACCACCAGAGTGGTTACCATTTTTGTCCGTCTTTTTTTTTCTCCACCGGTTATCGTTGTTTTGTTGACTACCATCTCCGTAGATGATCCTCGGGTTGTGGTCCTCGGTTGACCGTACTCGTTATCTCGCTTCTAATAATTGAGCCCCTGCTTACAACATCCGAATAGAGAGAAAATTTATGAGAAATGAGATATCGACGTACGCCGGGTTTCAAACCTCTAAGAAACATCCGCGTCATAACGCTCCTCATTCTCCACCAAATGAGGTGCAAACCTCGATAACTCGCAAACTTTGCCTCGTCTTCGAGACACCGCCATGTTGTTTCGCTTCCAATCTAATAAACTCCACTTCCTTCATATGACGAACACTTTCGTGGAAAGTATTTGTCATTAAATAGTTTCAAATGTCTCCCAAGACATGTTGAGTGCTAATTTGGATGGGTACGCTTCATGAGATCTCCCACCAAGAGTCGCTTAGCCACGGAACATAAAGGTGGCGAATGGAACCTTCGTTTCTCCGCGCATCCCAAGACATCGAATATCTTGGTAATTTTCTTGACCCATGTTTCCGCCCATGATCGGATCTCGCTTTCCTTAAATTCTAGTGGTCCCAACTCTTTGAATCGCTTGGTTGTGACAACCCGTGAATTGCTATCATTTCCTCCTATATTTTGAACACGAGTCTCCTCGTCGATTTTTACATGAATCGCAAAAAGCTTCTAAACATCCCCTCGTTCATCATCTCGCTTAGTGGTGTTGTTCACGGGAGGAACATTGCCAACTGTTGCACGCTCTCCTCGTTGGTGAGTACAAAGCGTCTCCACGGTCTCATTTCCATTGTTAATATTCTCACGACATTCTCAAACATCGCCATAAAACAAGGGTTAATTAAGGAAATCAATATATCACATAATATCCCTATATATTCGACCAACTAACAAATAAGCTTAGGTAGGACACACTAGCGAAGGATTTACTCGCCTCTCCTCCTAGTTCTATTCCCCGATCTCCGCTGAGATCATATCCCTAAGCTCGATACCAACCGTGGACGCCCCCAAAATAGGTATACATCACCCATTTCGAGTTGTCAATACATGGTATGTAAACAACTACAACTTTATTATTACAACATATAAAGCGTGAGTTTAAATACAGATATTGCCATCTAGACAATATCCACACGCAAATAAATTCCCATCATAATTATTGATGCATTATTTTACAAAAATGGTGAGGACTACTAAACAACTCTCTCTAGAACCTTCATTCCATACCCCAACTAGTACTCGCTACATTCTCGCCTCCTGAGAAGAAAAAAGGAACAACAAGGAAAAGGGTGAGCTCAACTAGCCCAGTAAAGAATATTATGACTAAGATAATATACAACAAATTATCGTTAGTCTTCAACAGGGAAAATCTAATAGAATACAATAGACAACAAGTTTTAAATCAATCTTCGCAGCGGAAATAATAATTCATTAGAAGAGTTAAGTAGAGAATGCAAACTACTATCTTCTATATATGAATTTAAAAGTTCATCGTCGATATTTTATCCCTGTAACATCAATCAATATATATCGGAATCAAATATTCATCTTTGCACTACTGTGCCAAAGATATTCATCGATTGGTCATGTTCATCTAAACACATGTTCATCTTTGCAACACGAGCCAAAGATATTAATCATCGCTCGGCCATGTTCATCTCAACACCTGCTCATCTTTGCAACACGGCCAAAGATATTCATCAAGAAATCATTCATCTTTGCACTACATGTGCCAAAGATATTCAAGAATATCATCATTTAGACCGAGGATGATGAAAAATATTTTAAAGGAAATGAATCCAAAATGAAACAAAAGAACAATTATTAAGGATTCATATTTTAAACAATCCAAGTTCAAAAATACTTCATAAGTAATCGAGTGGTGTAAAATTCAAGAATGATCAAAACATGGATACAATCAAAGTTTAGTATCCATAATAGATATTTTGAACGAAAAAGAAGAAATTTCATTTTTAAGGTGAATAGTCTCAGATTCGTGAATAAAGTCAGTATACATGAATAATCTTGCCAGTATACGTGAATAAGAACTCTCGATACCAAAAGATAGAAATTTCACAAAAAACATCTTCACGCTTGCGAATAATAATAGTATCGTGAATAGTAACTCATGAATAGTAACTCCCGCCAACATGAAAAAGTTCCAAATTTGATAAAATTTCCAACCAAAATTTCAAAGATAATGATATTGAAGAAATAATATCATTTTGAATAAAATAACATCCCTTACCTCGAAAGATCAAGACTTCTAAATTTGAAACCTTTGGATATAGGCTATGACTTGAACTTCAGACCGTATAACAATACTCAAAGTATACTCAAAATACTCACAAGAATACGCTCGATAATATAGAGAGAAAACTTCAGTTTACGGTGTGATTTTCAATTCTAACCTAAACCATTTATTTATGAAAATTGCTTAAACACCAAAGCAGAAAATTTAATATAATATTAATATATAAATAAATTTTCTTACGCCCACTTTGAATCCTCTAGCTTCAGCACTTTGCACATGTTTCATGAGGCCCACAAGTGTAAAAAAACGTTTTTCCTATTTTAAATATTTTAAACTTCCAAAATCAATTATTTCTGAGCTTTGAAACTTCAATAATTCATAATAAATAGCCCTTTTATCAGAAAATTCGAATCTCGCTTGAGTTTTTATAGGAAATTCAATTTCTACAACTTTGCGGAAGAAAGTTTTTCCGAATTCCAAATGTAAATTGATCAAATCCACAAACAGGCGATTTTTACATTTTATAATCAAATTTCGGTCAATAAATGGGGTCCACCGAGAGATGTTTAACATGTTTTAAACATTTATTGCAACAAAAATACTCTTCCTCCTCGTATACTCATATATCCCACATTCGTTGTAAAAATATCACCATTATTATATTATTAAAATATAATAATACATTTAAATGAATTATCTTATCGAAAAAGATAAAATTTTAATTTTCAACAATTGTCACATTAAAATTTTTCTCCATCTATATCCACATAAAATCAATATTTTCCTCATCATATGAATCAATAATTAATTATTCACAAATAATATTACGTAATCACAATATCGACAATCGTGCAGGTTCCTGTGAAAGAGGGGGCTTCCAATAAGAATTTCTCTCCTATCTTGGTGCGCAATTAGGTGACCAAACCTCTCCTTAGAGCGTAACTTTCTAGACATTGCCAATAATGTTATCTAATAATATTATTCAGATAATATGAATTATTGCTTCGATAATGAAAAATAATCGTGTAATGACAATTATTAAAACAACAAAGAATATAAAATATCAACGCAAACAATTATTGAATCAATAAAATATTGAACAATAATTATCGTGAACCATTATCGAGTAAAGGCTTTTTACGTAAGAATCAATAATTGATGCAATACCGTAATGCTACGTGTTTTAACCACCGAGTATTTTAACAAGATTAATCTGTGAATAACTACGCCGTTATTTTTAAACAACTTATATTTGTCGTTTTCTTCATCCAATCGCTCAAGTTATGGGGCCAAGTTATGGGGCCCATGCAAAATATTAATATTCTCACGCATGCGAATATTCCACGACCAAAAGAATATTCCCCGACAACAATGAATATTTTATAACCACTTGCTTATTTTGAAATATTTATGTATTTTACCCATAACTATTCACATTAATCAAATCAACCCTTACTATTTCAAAATAATAAAATAGAAAATTAAATTTCATTAATAATAAGTTGGGGTCTTATACATGTAAGACCCCGAATTTTATGAAATAAAAGTATTCAATTTTTATAATTACTATTCACGATTCTTATTATTCATGAAGTTATTATTCATGAGTTATTATTCACGAGTTCTTATTCATTTAGTACTATTCATGAAGCATGATAATTTTTTTTTCGTAAGAAGGCATTACTCAATAATTGTTATAAAGAATTCTTTATTCAATATTTTATTTTATTGATTGATAATTGCTATGTTGATATTTTATATTATTATTGTTTCAATAATTGTCAATAATGTGATATTTTCCATTATCAGAGCAATAATTCATATTATCTGAATAATATTATTGGATAACATTATTGGCAATGTCTAGAAAGTTACATCTAAGGAGAGGTTTGGTCACCTAATCATGCGCCAAGAAAGAGAAATTCTTCTTGGAAAGCCCCTCTTTCCGGAACCGCACTTGGTTGTCAATATTGTGATTATGTAATATTATTTGTGAATAATTAATTATTGATTTTTATGATGAGAAAAATATTTATTTTATGTGGATATAGATGGAGAAAATTTTTAAAGTGACAATTGTTGAAAATTAATATTTTATCTTTTTCTGATAAAATAATTCATTTAAATATATTATTTTAATAATATATTAATGATGATATTTTTACGATGAATGTGGGATATATGAGTATATGTGGAGGAGAAGTATTTTTGTTACCAAAAATATTTAAAACATGTTTTATGTGTCGGTGGACCCCATTTCTTGACTGAAATTTGATTATAGCCTGTAAAATCGTCCGTTTGTGGATTTCGGTCAATTTCTGTTTGGAATTTGGAAAAACTTTCTTCTGAAAAGTTGTAGAGAATTGAATTTCCTATAAAAACTCGCGAGATTCAAATTTTCTGATAAAAGGGCTATTTATTATGAATTATTGAAGTTCTGAAGTTCCGAAATAATTGATTTTTGGAAGTTTTATTTATTTTTATTAATAAAAACGTTTTTTTATATTTTGTGGCCTCATTAAACATGTGAAAAATCAGCTGATTTCAAATGTCTAGAGGTGGGCTTGAAATTTGATAATAATATTATTATTATATTCAATTTTCTGCTTTGGTGTTCTAAACAATTTCCTATAAATAGGGTGCTTAGGTTAGAATTGAAAATCACACCAGAAACTGAAGTTTTCTCTCTATATATTATCGAGCGTATTCTTGTGAGTATTTTGAGTATACTTTGAGTATTGCTATACGGTGCAAGTTCGATTCAAATACGTTATTCCAAATGTAAATCTTGCTTTCTTTTGAGGTAAAGGGATAGTAAGAGATTTTAAGGGTGATTATGTTTTTCAGTTTTGTATTTTTCCGGACCTTCAAAAATTTTGGAAAAATATGAAATGATATTTTGATGAGTTTTGTAGATTGTGTCCAAAAATGGTGATTTTTGGATGTATAGATTAGGAGTTATGGATTTTATGAGAAAATATTATTTTAAAAGTAACTATTTATAACTCCTTGTGATTAACTCCAAAATTGATGAAATTTTTATTGGGAGTACATCTATATAATATCAGTATACCGTGTAAATTTCAGAATTTTTGGATAAAAGTATAATTTATGATAAATGTTTAAATATTCGGTGGTTTTGGCCATATGAAAAATAGTAAATGAATTTTTAAAATTTAGAGAAAATATAAGTTCAATATGGGACTATGTTATGCTAAATCCCAGAAAAGAAATATTTTGGAACTGATTTGGTATTTTTCATGAAAATATTCTAGTTATGAGTAAATGAATTAAATATGTTATGTGAAGTAAGAAAATTGGAAAATATGATTTTATGGCTTGAGAATCATATATGAGGTATATGCAGATTTTTGATGAGGGTTTTGGTTATTGGTGATGAAATCTTATGAGTTTGGCATTTTATGATGATTAAATGCATTAATTAGTAAAGTGTAAACAATTTAATTAAATTGTTTATAAGTTTAAGAAATGATTAAAATATTATTATAACATTAATAATATTAGATTATGAGATTTCTAAGTGATTTCTAACATTTGGATTAAGGTGTTATAAATATGGATATGAATTTTATTATGAAACTTTATCTTTTCGTGTCGAGGTTACTATGCACGTATATGGGACTATGTACGAATACGGGGTACTATTCACGACAAATTGGTTTCTTCTCTGACCAAATTATCGTTGATTTATGAATCTTACTCTTGAAATTAAAACCATGTTTTGATTATATTATTTTTATATAACATTCTTATAACCCTAATGATGATATTTCTCTTTGACTTGAGTGTAAAGATGGGTAGATTATTGGTATGATCGTGACCATAGGTTCTCTTTGGCCAGTAGTGCAAAAGTTGAATTGTTGACTGGTATGATCATGACTATTGAATTTACAATTGAATATTTTTAGCTTAAGTGCAAAGGTGAATTGATCAACATGGTTATAATTATTGTTATATAACTTTTGAGATGATTATGTGTTTCTTTGATATATGAATATCTTTGGCTCGTAGTGCAAAGATGACTTGTTGATGAATATCTTAGCCTGTAGTGCAAAGATGAATTATTGATGAATATTTTTGCTCGTAATGCAAAGATGACCTTTTGTTGAATATCTTTAGCCTGTAGTGCAAAGATGAATTATTGATGAATATCTTTGGCTTGTAATGCAAAGATGACCTGTTGTTGAATATCTTTTGCTCGTAGTGCAAAGATGACTTGTTGTTGAATACCTTTGGCCTGTAGTGCAAAGATGAACTGTTGATGAATATCTTTGGCCCGTAGTGCAAAGATGAATTTATTAGTATGATTATGAACATGAATTGTGATTTGGTATAACCATGATCTTTGATGTTTCAGGTGATAAAAATTATCTTTGTCCTGGATGAAAAGAGGAATTTAGAATCACAATTATGATTATGAGTTATTCATATGATTGTGGAAAAGGCTGTTGATTGATGTTACTGAGGATAAAACATTGTTGGTGGACTTTTAACGTGGAGAAGACAATAGACTTTATGGTCTATTTGACTCTTCTAATGGATTGCTTCATTAAGCTATTGCAACTATGGTTGAAAAGTTTTATCATCTACCATATATTTCTAAATCTACGATTTATTCTTGATGAAGACTATTGATAATTTATTTATCTTTAGTCATAATATTCTTTATCTTGAAGCTAGTTGTGCTCACCCTTTTGTTTCACAATTCCTTCGGTGTAATAAAAGTGTAGCTGGGTTGGCGGGGATAACAAGAGGAATAGAGCGGTGGTCTATAGTTGTTGAGGTTCTCCCTAAAGAGGTGAGGCGAACCCAACTTTGGAAGGGTGTTTTGCCACTATTATCATACAAGATGTCTAATGACATACAAACTCGTGTTATCATAAGACATGGTTGTGCTCATCCACTTCTTGAGTATATTTACAAGCACTACCTATATAATCTTGGTGTTTGTTTGGAGTATAATACCCAATTAGAGGCAGTGGAGATAATGATATGTCAAGAGAAGACTCACCATTGGGAAGAATATGATAGTAATCTTCTCGTTTTTCTTTGGGATCTATTGGGTCAACCGAGGATAATTTCGTGGCCATATGATATCTACCATAACCTAAAAGCATGGCCTCCCGTGTATGAAGGTTTTCTTGAGCACTTCCCAAAGATTCTAATTTCTAAAAGCAGTTTTTGACTATACCTTTATGTAAGGTGTCATTGTGACGTCTTCTGATTGGTATATATTTGTATCCAAACTCATAAGCATATGTGTTTTTGTATTTTGCACGACAATTATTGTAATAAAGTTGTAGTTGTTTTTCGTACCATATATTTGGCGACTCAGAATGGGTTGGATGGAATGGACCTATTTTGGGGTCGTTACAACACATGTAGTGCAAATATGAACTGTTGAGGAATATCTTTGGCCTGTAGTGCAAAGATGACCTGTTGTTGAATATCTTTGGCCAGTAGTGCAAAGATGAACTGTTGACGAATATATTTGGCCGTAGTGCAAAGATGAAGTTATTAGTATGATTATGAACATGAACTGTGATTTGTTATGACCATGATCTTTGATGTTTCAGGTAAAGACATGTGATAAAAATTATTTTCGTCCTGGATGCGAAGAGGAATTTAGAATTACAATTATGATTATGAGTTATTCATATAATTGTGGAAAGGAACTGTTGATTGATGTTACAGGGATAAAACATTGTTGATGGATTTTAACATGGAGAAGATAATAGATTTTATGGTTTATTTGACTCTTCTAATGGATTGCTCGTTAACTTTAAACTATGGTTGAAAAGTTTTATCATCTACCATATGTTCTAAATCTCCGATGATATCGATGAAGACTATTGATAATTTATTTATCTTTAGTCATAATATTCTTTACTGAGCTAGTTGTGCTCACCCTTTTACTTCACAATTCCTTTTCAGGTAATAAGAGTGTAAATTTGGAATTGAGCGGGGTAATGAGGGAATAAACGGTGGTCATCATTTAGTAGTTATATTTGGTGAATCAAATAGGGTGAAGCGAACCCAACGTTGGAAGGGTGTTTTGCCACTATCATACAAGATGTCTAATGTGACGCCCCCAAAATTAAGTATACGTCACCCATTTTGGGTCGCCACTTACATGGTACATAAATTCAAATACAAACTTAATTATACATCCGTATGCGGTAACATACGACAATACATAAACCGAGAGTTCTAATAGGAATATTGTCATTTAGACAATATCCATACTCAAGGAGTCCTCATTACATTTATTGTCACACTATTTAAGAATAGTGAGGACTACTAATGCTATCTTGAGGACCATCACTCTTTTTCCGACTCGTCCCATTTATATTCTCATTTCTCGAAGAAAACGGTGAAAGAAAGGGTGAGCTCAACTAGCCCAAAGAAGAAATATTATAACTAAGATAATGCAGAATAAATTATCAATAGTCTTCAACAATGTTAAACTGATAAAATATAATAGACAACCAGTTTAACTGCAGCGGAATATGCAATCCATTAAAAGAGTCAAGTAGGAAATAAAGTCTACTATCTTTTAGGTTTTAAAAGGTTTTCATCAATTTTTATCACTAAGACTCGGTTTAATGAATAAACCACAATATCTAATCATCCCTGTACCACGGTCAAGGATTTTCATCAAATTATCAATGGTCATGACTATACCGAATCACCCCTGGTCATAATCATACCAAAAACTATCCATCAACGTGCATTACTGAGCCACCGAGGACTTTTGTCACATCATTTATATCAAGCCATGATTATACCGAAGATGATCCTCGGTCATAATCACACTAAGTTCATCTATGCACGTAAGCCAAAGATAACATAATATAACATGAGGATGATGACAATGACATAATAATTCAATAAAACAAGTTCACGAATTAATTTATTCAGGAACTAATAACGTCCAAATTGTCAACATGATACTGCTTTGTAGAGTAAAATTCAAGAATGCTCAGAAAAATATTTTCATTAAAAATACTGGATGAAGCGTAAATATCAAGGATATTCCACTAAATTCATAGAGTATAGAAGTCAAAGTTTTAACCAACTGGGTATAATAAAGAATGGAATAACAAAAGAAATCACCATGCATGCGATAGATCGCATGTTGTGTTATTCAAATGAATAATAAATAACGGAACCAGTCCTAAACAGAAACGCATGCAGACGAGGATGTTCCAAAAGAATAATAATAAAGAGGCGGAACGGTCCGGTGTAAAACACATGCATGTGATGTTCCAAGAATAATAATAATAAAGGCGGAACCAGTCGGTGTAAAAACATGATGTGATATTCCAAATGTAATAATAAAGAGCGGAATAATATAAGGATTTCACCAAGTATAGGGAAGTCAAGTATATATCTGAGTTATTCCAATGAGAATAAATAAGAATGGAATAACATAAGGATTTCACCAAGTATAGGGTATACTGGCGATATAAAAGTTATTCCAACCGAATAATAAAGAATGAAATAATGAAGTTCTCTTCGTGAATAAGAAAGAATAACACACTTACGAGGTACAACAAATAATATCCCTTACCTTAGAAGAATTTGAATATTGGAAAAGTGAAGTAGCAAAATACTTTTCTTCTTTCTCTCTATAGTTTTCTCTCTAGAGTTTCGAATGAATTCGTAAGAAATAATGAAGGAATGAGCTTTCTATTTATAGAAAAAGCGAGGGTGGCTCTTGGTCTTAATGAAGGTCAAAATGACTCTTGGTAATATTGAAGAGACAACTACTATTTCATGAAGGGTAATTAACCTTTGGAACAATCAAGAGGCAGTTAACTCTTGGTAATATTGAAGGGACAACTACTATTAAAGAAGGTAATTACTATTGACGAAGGTAAATACTATTGACGAAGGTAATTACTATTCACAAAGGTAATTACTATTGAGGTAATTACTATTGACGAAGGTAAATACTATTGACGAAGGTAATTACTATTCACAAAGGTAATTACTATTGACGAAGAGACTCTTAGATGATGACATATGGCACCCCCATAAAATAATCAAACTTACCACAAACGTCTCATAACAGACTCTTTACATACATCAAGGATTGAATAAATATTACCACAAATTATTTTATTTTTAATCAACACATTTTTAATCTTTCAACAATTATTAATCATTTATAACTTGTCATCTCAATTAATAATATAACATATTATCTGAGATAATCTTTGTGACAATAATTGAATCAATAATATAAGAGATATGATGCAAAGAATTATCGTAGAATAATTGAGTATAGCTAAGTGACTTCTCACGTAAGATCAATAATCAATACCGTGTGCTACTATGCAACCACGCCAGACATCGTACTTTTACCATAGGGTAGTTCAACAGTTTTAATGGTAACACCTCCATAGTTATTTTTATAGAAAGATAATTTTGTCGTTTTTTAACTATGACAATACTTTCGTTGTAGGGTCCACTAATGATTGAGCCGTCGCATTTAATATTCCCCGAAAAAAGAATATTCTCGACGATTCAAACGAATATTTTATAACAACTTGCTTACTTTTGCAAAATTTATAAATATTACCCACAACTATAACATTATATCAAATTTATTCCATAATATTCAAAAATAATATTTATAGAAAATTCATCTTTATTTATAAAAGTCGGGTCTTACAACCTCCCTTCTTATGAAATTTAAGCCCTCGAAATTGGAAGTGCGTACTGATATGATAAAGAGGTGAGGATACCTTGAATACCTTTATCGTTAAAAATATTAAATTCATCTTCGTGATCGGCCAAAGATATTCATTAACAATTCATCTTGCACTACAAAGCCAAAGATATACAAATTGTAAAACCAATAATGCTTTGAGACGCAGCGACTTAATAGTATCACGACCACGAATTATCCATGTACTCATCGCCAAGGATATTCGTGTTTTCAATCTCAATAATTAATCCATATCATCGAATCATCCCCGCACTACTAAGCCAAGGATATTCATTAGTATCACGACCACGAATTATCCATGACTACTACCAAAGATAATCGTGTATTCATTAGTATCACGACCACAAATTATCCATGCACTAACGACCAAAGATAATCGTGTATTCATTAGTATCACGACCACAAATTATCCATGCACTACTACCAAAGATAATCGTGTATTCATTAGTATCACGACCACACCAAAATTATCCATGCACTACGTACAAAGATAATCGTGTATTCATTAGTATCGCGACCACAAATTATCCATGCACCACGTGCCAAAGATAATCGTGTATTCATTAAGTATCACGACCACAAATTATCCATGCACCACGTGCAAAGATAATCGTGTTTTCAATTACTGTTATGATTATACCCTAACAATCCTCGGTCATAATCATACCAAGTCCATCTACGCATTACATGAGCCACGAGATGACTTTCAACATAATATAAGCATGAGGATCATGTCAATGATATAAAGAATCAATCAAATGAGATAAAGGATAAATATTAAACATTTATAATATAATTTATCCAGGATTTCAAGAATATCCCATGTTATCAATGAAAGTAGTATGCACAAAGCCAATCATGTTTGATGATAAAGCATATACTTTGTAACAATCTTATTCATTTATTAATAAAAATATTAATTTATTAAAGGCTTTTAATTATCTACATGATGTTGTTTTATAATATGTGATAAACCCATAGTTTTAAGCAATGCTTTTAGAATAATGATGATGATCATTCTAATGAGATCTAAATTCTGTAAAGCTTAAAACTAAAATAGTTCCCAATCGTTGGATTACTAAATTGGGATTAGTGAATCCGGATAGATTGGTACATACGTTGTTTTGCTTCATTGGATGAGGATGATTAATCTCATGATCATTTGTGTGGAGACACTAAAGCAAGTTTCAGAGGTGCTTATTGGAGAATAAGTTCTTTGAAGCGTGGCTCGCTAAGGAATACCTAATGGAGTTTTACTTGCTGTCAATAGGAATTCTGTAGTGATAGTAGTACAAGTGATCCTTGGACTTGAGATCATCATAGTATCTTGTGTATGATGAGTTATACTTTGACTTATTCCTTAAGACCCTTAGGGTATATCAAAGGGTATGCTTGGGTATAATAAGTTGTACATGGAGATAATGTATGATCAATAAAGAATCTACCACTTCTATTAAAAGAAGAGAAATGTCCTATGTGATTCGATAAATGACAACCCAGTAGTCCTTGGCCAAGGCAGAATGAAATATGCTTTCCTATTCACAAATAAACTCCTTTATTTTGAATAATATGAAATCATATTTCATATCTAAATAAACTCTTTTATTTAAGGAAACATGGATTCTCTTTCCTATTCACAAATAAACTCCTTTATTTTGAATAATATGAAATCTTATTTCATATCTAAACAAACTGCTTTATTTAAGGAAAGATGGATTTACTTCCCTATTCACAAATAAACTCCTTTATTTTAGGAAAAATAAAATCCAATTTCAACTCCAATTAGTTATTATGGAATCCAATTCCAACTCTAATTAGTTAAGATTTAGGTAATATTTTTTTTTTTTTTTTTAAATTTTATACAATAAAATTATCAATTAAATTGTTCTAAAACATATCAAATCATATTAAATTAAAATAATTAATAATTTGCATAAAATGCCACGTAAAAATCGTAGTTCAAATTGCATAAAAAAATTTACAAACCATACCCCGGATCATCCTTTATGCACAATTATTAATTAAACGAAAAGATAAAGAATAAAATCATACCTCAAGATCGAGCTTCCTCGTGTACAAGTTCACCTCCAAATCCTTTTCGCTCAACTTGAATCCACGGGTTTGGTTCCTTCCTTTCGATCAACGTTAGCCACCCAAATGTTTGGCCTCAGAGGTGATCCACCAAGGAAGAAGAAAATTCAAGAAGAAGGGTGGTTGGCTAAACCCTAGTTTTTCTATCTCTATAGAAAGGGTGTACTCTCCCAACAATTGGAATTATGTCGTACTTTGTTAAAGTCAACAACCCATATCACCCATAATAAGACTCCTCTTATTTATAGATGTGGGCAACCCACCTTAACAATTAAGAAATTGGGTTTTAATTAATTAATTCTTTTAATTAATTAAGCTCCCTAATCTTATTAGGATAATTAATTAAACCCTTTAACTAATTTTCCTTCCTAATCCAATTAGGAATAAATGAGAGTACTTATATTAAATTAATTCCTAAACTCTTTTAGAAATTAAAATAATAATAATTGTAATAATATTAATAAGACTCTCTTATTAATTTATATTTAATATTTCAAAATATTAAATAATAATATTAAGCTATTTAATTTATTCTATCACCATAGATTAAATTAAATATACTTAACATATTATTACGATTATGCCATTAACTTCTTAAATAATTATTCTTCCTTTTATGGTGTGACCCTTTAGGTTCTCCATATTAAACCGGTTGTGAATAAATCAATTAGAACAATTTAATCTTATTTAAATAAATAAATTAAACAATTAATTTATTTAAATAATATTTATTCTACAATAGGATAAGCCTCCCAACAATGATCATCAACGACTTTCCAGATAATATAGATTTCAACATTAATCATAAAAGAACCTTTGAGTAAATAGTTACCAGATAATTCAATCCTTCCACCATACAATGTCCCAATTAAATATAAGACATGGAATTATCGTCAAGTCTTATTTTATTTAATTATATGTATTTCGATCCTTAAATGCACAACTCCAAATAATGCAAATTAGAAACTCCTTTCTAATTTCATTCTCGCGCCGCCAAGGATCACTGGGTTGTCATTTATCGAATCACATAGACATTTCTCTTCTTTTATTAAGTGGTAGATTCTTTATCGATCATACATTATCTCCATGTACAACTTATTATACCCAAGCATACCCTTTGATATACCCTAAGGGTCTTAAGGAATAAGTCAAAGTATAACTCATCATACACAAGATACTATGATGATCTCAAGTCCAAGGATCACTAGACTACTATCACTACAGAATTCCTATCGACAGCAAGTAAAACTCCATTAGGTATTCCTTAGCGAGCCAACGCTCAAATGAACTTATTCTCTAATAAGCACCTACATACTTGCTTTTAGTGTTCCACACAAATGATCATGAGATCAATCATCCTCATCCAACGAAAAAGAAACGATGTACCAATCTATCCGGATTCACTAATCCCCAATTTAGTAATCCAATGATTGGGAACTATTTTAGTTTTAAGCTTTCTAAGAATTTAGATCTCATTAGAATGATCATCATCATTATTCTAAAAGCATTGCTTAAAACTATGGGTTTATCACATATTATAAAACAAAGATCATGTAGATAATTAAAAGCCTTTAATAAATTAATACTTTTTATTAATAAATGAATAAGATTGTTACAAAGTATATGCTTTATCATCAAACATGATCGCTTTTGTGTGCATACTACTTTCAATCTCCCACTTGCACTAAAGCCAATCGTCATGATATCTCATACTCTTCTCTTCTAAGTGGCGATTTATTATCCCGTCATTGTTGGATAAGCTTTAGTTAATGGATATGTAATGTTGTTCATGAGAGTCCACTATCTCTATAGTGATTTCCCATCTTTCAATGATTCTAATAATCAAATGAAAGTGCCACAACACATGTTTAGATCCAAGATGAGACTTAGAACTATTCCTAGTTCAGAATGAACTTTTAATCCAAACAATCAACTTGCAGCCTTCATTTATAGCTATATACTTTATCTTTATCACTAAACCAAAGAACTCTTTTTTTTTGGAACCTTTCCAATTCATCGCACCAATCGCTCAAGATAACGCTTTACCTTAAAGTGGATTTTCGTCGTCATCTTGGTCTCTGTCGAAAAACTTGAGTCTGTTAAGCCCTCTAGTTTTAATTTAGACCCACCATGAATATGATCACATCCTTAGTGCCTAAGTTAAGCACTTTAAGATGTTTTTCACCGACTCATAGTGAACTTCTCCATAATATGACCGATCAACATCGTGTCTCGTATATTTTTCATTGCATACATGATAGTCACTCATGCGAACTCTCTTTTCGTGGAGTCTGTGGGGACTATTAAGAGAGATACACTCCATAGCTCATCTACATGAGACATCTCTTGAGTTTGCCATGCTAAACGATTTTTAGCATCAAATGAATATACGCTCGGGTTAAGTCGAGCATCCTCTTAAATCTATCTATATAGATTTATATCCCCAATTAAGATACTCTTCCAAATCATTCATGGAGGAATGTTTAGACAACTTTATCTTTATCGATTGTAGCATTGGTATGTAATTCCTCATCCGTAGTATATCAACATATAATACTAGAAATTTCACGACGCCCTAATCGACCCTTTTTGTACACACTAGAACTCTTACCTCATCGATGTAACTCGATCATCATCTTCTATGATGCGTACCTCATCATCATCATCCATGATGAATCCATACCTCCTAGGTATCTTGAAGACTATTCCGATTTATTTATTCTGCCAGGTACAATAGTCTATCTACTGTGTTCCTCTTATTCGACTTATAGTGTTTTGTGGTTCTTGAACTCTTCAAGATCTATTATCCTCCCACTAGCCCCCCTTTTAATGATAAACACCTTTATCTTGTAAGGCGCGTGTTTCGCAACAAACACCTTTTGCTAAGTAGGATTATAGAACATATACCCTAAACTTACTTTAGGATGTCCCACAAATCACACTTATCAAATCTTGTCCCAAGCTTATCCTTTGAAACCTTTTCACATAAGTTCGACAACCCTTATCTTAACATACTTAAGATTAGAATCCTCCCCGTCCATAACTTTTTATGGAGTCTTGGAAATGGATTTTGAGGTTACCTTTTCAGAGATATAAATACCATTTCTAGGACATTATCCAAAAGGATACCGGAATGTCGGTAAAATCATTATGGACCGCACTATGTCCAACAAGGTATGATTTTTCTTTTCAGATACATCAATCAATTATCACAGATCGATGTGTCCATTATGAGAAAACCATTTGAGATGATCTAGAAACTTATTGCACAAGTATTTATTCCTCGATCTAATCAAAGAATCTTAATACATTGTCAATTTGTTTCACTTCAATTCTTTGAACCTTTCAAATAATTCATACTTGTATTTCAACAAATACACACATTCAACTCTTTTGAATGATCATCTCCTTTTCTTATACTAAGTTTGTTCAATTTGCAAAATTATTTTCATGTAAGTCAAGTATACAAAATTTATTAAGTAATATTCATTCTATACAAAACATTATTATTATAAATAGAACAACAATTGTTCTTAATTATAATACCAAAGATTTCATCATTCAACAATAAAATGGAAATAATATTTTTAACAAGAACTGGAATACAATAACAACTTATCGACTTAATAGATTTGCCCGTAGCATTGCTAAACTATAAGTTTCTATAGCTAATGCAAGCAACCTTTGCTTCATTTTCACACACATAGATTACTTATCTTTGTTTAACTTTCTACTTCTGCTTGGTCCCTTCATAAATCTATATTTATGATAACCAAAGTCAGATCCAATACCCAAGTAGAACCTCGACTTAAAGAAAAATTTATTTCAATCATGAACAAAAATATATTTGTAATCAAACTTCACTAAGCTTCTTTGGTTAGCCTCGCAAGATGCTTCTCAGCTTTCTTTCCGTTGTCCGTGCTTATTGCAAAGGGAAGCAAACTCCTTTGCTATCCATATCGCTTTTGTTCTTATTATCCTTTGTTTATGCCTTTCTATTTACCTTCTTTGAATCTTTCTTCTTTTTTCGTAAGATCCTTTGGCCCCTACCAAGAAGACATGGTCTTTCTTGGTCGAAAGTGACTCTCAACATTTTTCAATATGTTAAGCAAATCAATGAAGTCGATATCTAGCTTGTTCATATGAAAAATTCACAACAATTGTGAAAGGAGTCCGGAGTGAGTGCAAGATCAAATCTCGCTCAACTCTCCATCCATGACAAAACCCGGTTGTCCTAATCGATCAATCAAATTGATTATGTTAAGAACTTTTTGTCTGCATTCTATAGTGCCATTGGTCATTCTAGATCGGAAGAGCTCCTTAGATATCTCGATATCTATCGCCCCTACTTTCCTCACCATCAACTACTTGATGTGCGCAGAATATAGTAGAGAGTATCCATAGTTTCACGTCGACGCCAAGCTCGTTACTCATGGATGCGAGCATGATGCATCGAGCTAATCGTGCATCATCTCGCCACTTTCTAAAAGTAGCAATCTCTCTTCCTCAGAGGCATGTGTTCGCAACCATTGCAGGATAAGCGTATTAATGACATAAGATAGCTTTTCAAACCATGAGAACTATTCTCAATTTCCTTAACCAATCCGCTTAATTCGGCCCCGATTAATTTAGCATCTAATATGCTTCGCAGTTGATAGTAAATTTAGACATTGTAAAATTTCAGTAAATGAATTTGTAATTAATAACATTTTAACATACATTCTTTTATTAATTACCAAAATAATTTAGGTCTTGTTTTAAATTGGTATCTCCCACTATTTTCTTCAAACTATATTACCTCACTTATATAGTTCTAAGCAAAATCTAATTAAAGATTTGCTAGTGAGAATAAGGATCCCATTTCAAATGTATATAGCCTTGTGGTGACACAACAAACTATATATAAATAAATAGGTAGACAACTTTTGTCAATTACATCAACTATGCAACTCCTCAGATTTTGCCTCTTAGATTATTTTGATCAAGTGGTGGCACATCCGAATCAAAATTATCCAAGTTAAGTCCAACCTAGCACTCCATATATTCAAAAAGAAAAATATCATCCTGTGGTGACACAACAAAACAATATTGTTCAATTTTCTTTATAAGCATCAAATGTGATAAATTAACATCTTAAATACTTAATACTTGCCTTGTGGTGACACAACAAACTCATATTAAATATTTAATACTCTATTAATTTTATCATGCTGTAGGCTTAACGCTCGATATTCCAAATATCTTTGAACGCTTAGGACTTTATATATAAAAAAATTGAGGGGTTTGTTATTAATTTGTCTCATCTTGTTTTAGCGCATGCATTTATATATATATATAAAATACCATTATATTAATGAACATGCAAGCATGTTTGCATAATATATATATATATATAGTATAAGCATGCACATATAGAATACTATATTCTACCCGGATTGATTATGGACTTTTATTCTAGTTCGTTCACTAGAGCCACCAAGTGAACCAAAAGGTCAAACCCTAGGGGTGCAAGAAATAATATTTAAATATAACTATTACATTTAAACCCTGCTCCATTACAAACGGGTCTTCAAGCGCCTTGTTCCTCGATCTCTAATTCTTCAAAATTAATTCTAAATATTCCTATTACAAAACTATTTAAAATAAATAGAAACCTGATCGTAATCAAGGGAAGTACATAGAGGGAGATAGAATTTACATTAAGAAAAATTAGAGAAGACGAGGTACGCAGATCCCATTTAATAAAACCCATACATTCATGCATCCAACTAAAATAAAATCCAATCATATCGTCAATAGTCCATAATCAATCCCATTTATTATCATACACATCACCATACGCATCAATAAATAACATTCATCTTATGAATAATAAACATTTAATATATATATTGATATCATTTAATGGGCAAATTTAGTTAGTATAAAATCTAATTTTGAATCAAAATAAACTCCTTTATTTTAATCCAAATTTAAATCAAAATAAAACTATTTTATTTTAATTTATCTAATTTTGAATAAAATAAACTATTTTATTTTAATCAAAATTTTAATCAAAATAAACTCCTTTATTTTAATTAAATTTGGAAATTCAATGTAAATAAAAAAAAAATCTTTAATTAAAAAACTCTTTTATTTTAATTAATTATATGAATCCAATTCCATGTAAAAAAAAATTTATTAAAGGAAACACTTGATATTCTTTCCTATTCACAAATAAACTCCTTTATTTTGAATAATATGAAATCTTATTTCATATCTAAATAAACTCCTTTTTTATTTAAGGAAACATGGATTCTCTTTCCTATTCACAAATAAACTCCTTTATTTTGAATAATATGAAATCTTATTTCATATCTAAATAAACTCCTTTATTTAAGGAAAGATGGATTTACTTTCCTATTCACAAATAAACCTTCCTTTATTTTAGGAAAAATAAAATCCAATTTCAACTCCAATTAGTTATTATGGAATCCAATTCCAACTCTAATTAGTTAGCATGAAATTTAATTTTAAAATTAAAATAAACCTTTTATTTTAATAATAAAATAAATCTTTTTATTTTAAAATTAAAATAAACTTTTATCTTAATAATAAAATAAATGAAATTATATATATATAATAATATATATATATATATATATATATATATATATATATATATATATATATATATATATATATATATATATATATATATATATAATATATATATATAATATATAAGTTTGGATGATACTTATATATATATTATATATATATTTAATATAAATTTATATATTATTTTTTTTTTTTTTTTTTTTTTGTTTTCATTGCATGAATGATAACTCATATATCAATATTGCCTTATAAACCGTGGCCTTTTTTTTTCTTTTGATTTCCGTATTTTTTTTAAACTGATCAATGCTTGTATTTTTTTTTTATTTTTTTTTTTTTTTTTTTTTATACAATAAAATTATGCCCAATTAAATTGTTCTAAACACATATCAATATACATATTAAATTAAAATAATTAATAATTTGCATATAAAGGTTTGGCTCGATGCCATCGTTAGGTTTGTAATATTCAAGAACGCAATCAAATTGCATAAAAATGCTAAGCGTGTAAAAAATCGAGTTTAAAAAAATTTACAAACCATATACCCGGATCACCCTTTTTATGCACAATTATTAATTAAACGAAAAGATAAAGAATAAAATCATACCCTCAAGATCGAGCTTCCTCGTGTACAAGTTCACCTCCAAATCCTTTTTTCGCTCAACTTGAATCCACCGGGTTTGGTTCCTTCCTTCGATCAACGTTAGCCACCCAAATGTTTGGGCCTCAGAGGTGATCCACCAAGGAAGAAGAAAATTCAAGAAGAAGGGTGGTTGGCTAAACCCTAGTTTTCTATCTCTATATAAAAAGGTGTACTCTCCCAACAAATCGAATTATATACGATGTTATAAAAGTCAACAACCCATATCACCCATAATAAGACTCCTCTTATTTATAGATGTGGGCAACCCACCTTAACAATTAAGGAAATGGGTTTTATTTAATTAATTAAATTCTTTTAATTAATTAAGCTCCCTAATCTTATTAGGGATAATTAATTAAACTCCTTTAACTAATTTTCCTTCCTAATCCAATTAGGAATAAATGAGAGTACTTATATTAAATTAATTCCTAAACTCTTTAGAAATTAAAATAATAATAATTGTAATAATATTAATAAGACTCTCTTATTAATTTATATTTAATATTTCTAAAATATTAAATAATAATATTAAGCTATTTAATTTATTCTATCACCATAGATTAAATTAAATATACTTAACATATTATTACGATTATGCCATTAACTTCTTAAATAATTATTCTTCCTTTTATGGTGTGACCCTTTAGGTTCTCCATATTAAACCTATTGTGAATAAATCAATTAGAACAATTTAATCTTATTTAAATAAATAAATTAAACAATTAATTTATTTAAATAAATAATATTTATTCTACAATAGGATGTTCTCCCTAATGATCAACGACTTTTCCAGATAATATAGATTTCAACATTAATCATTAAAGAACCTTCGAGTAAATAGTTACCGATAATTCAATCCTTCCACCATACAATGTCCCAATTAAATATAAGATATGGAATTATCACAAGTCTTATTTTATTTAATTATATGTATTTCGATCCTTAAATGCACAACTCCAAATAATGCAAATTAGAAACTCCTTTCTAATTTCATTTCGCCGCCAAGGACTACCGGGTTGTCATTTATCGAATCACATAGACATTTTCTTCTTTATTAGAAGTGGTAGATTCTTTATCGATCATACATTATCTCCATGTACAACTTATTATACCCAAGCATACCTTTGATATACCCTAAGGGTCTTAAGGAATAAGTCAAAGTATAACTCATCATACACAAGATACTATGATGATCTCAAGTCCAAGGATCACTCAGACTACTATCACTACACAGAATTCCTATCGACAGCAAATAAAACTCCATTAGGTATTCCTTAGCGAGCCACGCTCAAAATGAACTTATTCTCTAATAAGCACCTACATACTTGCTTTAGTGTTCCACACAAATGATCATGAGATCAATCATCCTCATCCAATGAGCAAGTTAACGATGTACCAATCTATCCGGATTCACTAATCCCCAATTTAGTAATCCAACGATTGGGAACTATTTTAGTTTTAAGCTTTCTAAGAATTTAGATCTCATTAGAATGATCATCATCATTATTCTAAAAGCATTGCTTAAAACTATGGGTTTATCACATATTATAAAACAAAGATCATGTAGATAATTAAAAGCCTTTAATAAATTAATACTTTTTATTAATAAATGAATAAGATTGTTACAAAGTATATGCTTTATCATCAAACATGATCGGGCTTGTGTGCATACTACTTTCAATCTCCCACTTGCACTAAAGCCAATCGTCATGGTATCTTATACTCTTCTTCTCTAAGTGACGATTATCCCGTTGTTGGATAAGCTTTTTTAGTTAATGGATATGTAATGTTGTTCATGAGAGTCCACTATCTCTATAGTGATTTCCCATCTTTCAATGATTCTAATAATCAAATGAAAGTGCCACAACACATGTTTAGATCCAAGATGAGACTTAGAACTATTCCTAGTTCTCAGAATGAACTTTTAATCCAAACAATCAACTTGCAGCCTTCATTTATAGCTATATACTTTGTCTTTATCACTAAACCAAAGAACTCTTTGTTGTTTGGAACCTTTCCAATTCATCGCACCATCGCTCAAGATAACGCTTTACCTTAAAGTGGATTTTTTCGTCATCTTGGTCCGGTTCGAAAAAACTTGAGTCCGTTAAGCCCTCTAGTTTTAATTTAGACCCACCATGAATATGATCACATCCTTAGTGTTCAAGCTAAGCACTTTAAGATGTTTTTCATCGACTCATAGTGAACTTCTCCATAATATACGACCGATCAACATCGTGTCTCGATATTTCATTGCATACATGATTGTCACTCATGCGACCTCTCTCTTTTCGTGGAGTCTGTGGGGACTATTAAGAGAGATACACTCCATAGCTCATCAACATGAGACATCTCTTGAGTTTGCCATGCTAAACGACTTTAGCATCAAATGAATATACGCTCCTCGGGTTAAGTCGAGCATCCTCTTAAATCTATCTATATAGATTTATATCCCCAATTAAGATACTCTTCCAAATCATTCATGGAGGAATGTTTAGACAACTTTATCTTTACCGATCAGTAGCATTGGTATGTAATTCCTCATCCGTAGTATATCAACACATATAATAGGAAGAAATTTCACGACGCCTTCCTAATCGAACCCTTTTTGTACACACTAGAACTCTTACTCATCATCGAATGTAACTCGGATCATCATCTTCTATGATGTGTACACATCTTCATCATCATCATCCATGATGAATCCATACCTCCTAGGTATCTTGATACTATTTCCGATTTATTTATTCGATTGCCATGGTACAACAGGTCTATCTATCTGTGTTCCTCTTATTCGAATTTATAGTGTTTTGTGGTTCTTGAACTCTTCAAGATCTATTATCCTCCCACTAGCCCCTTCAATGATAAACACCTTTATCTTAGAAGGCGCTGTGTTTCGCAACAAACACCTTTTGCTAAGTAGGATTATAGAACATATACCCTAAACTTACTTTAGGATGTCCCACAAATCAGATTTGTCAAATCTTGTCCCAAGCTTATCCTTTGAAACCTTTTCACATAAGTCGACAACCCTTATCTTAACATACTTAAGATTAGAATCCTCCCGCATCCATAACTTTTATGGAGTCTTAAATGGATTTTGAGGTTACCTTTTCGTAGATATGCAAACCATTTCTAGGACATTATCCTGAAGGATACCGGAATGTCAGTAAAATCATTATGGACCGCACTCATGTCCAACAAGGTATGATTTTTCTTTTCAGATACATCAATCAATTATCATGTATCGAGATGTGTCCATTATGAGAAAACCATTTGAGATGATCTAGAAACTTATTGCACAAGTATTTATTCCTCGATCTAATCAAAAGAATCTTAATACTTTGTCAATTTGTTTCACTTCAATTTTTGAACCTTTCAAATAATTCATACTTGTATTTCAAAACAAATACACACATTCAACTCTTTGAATGATCATCTCCTTTTCTTATACTAATTTGTTCAATTTGCAAAATTATTTTCATGTAAGTCAAGTATACAAAATTTATTAAGTAATATTTCCAATTCTATACAAAACATTATTATTATAAATAGAACAACAATTGTTCTTAATTATAATACCAAAGATTTCATTGTCAACAATAAAATGGAAATAATATTTTTAACAAGAATCGGAATACAATAACAACTTATCGACTTAATAGATTTGCCCGTAGCATTGCTAAACTATAAGTTTCTATGGCTAATGCAAAGCAACCTTTGCTTCATTTTCCACACATAGATTACTTATATTTGTTTAACTTTCTACTCGCTTGGTCCCTTCATAAATCTATATTTATGATAACCAAAGCTCAGATCCAATACCCAAGTAGAACCTCGACTTAAAGAAAAATTTATTTCAATCATGAACAAAAATCAGATTTATAACCAAACTTCACTAAGCTTCTTTGGTTAGCCTCTCGCAAGATGCTTCTCGCAGCTTTCTTTCCAAGTTGTCCGTGCTTATTGCAAAAGGAAGCAAACTCCTTTGCTATCCATATCGCTTTTGTTCTTATTATCCCTTGTTTATGCCTTTCTATTTACCTTCTTTGAATCTTTCTTCTTTCGTAAGATCCTTTGGCCCCTACCAAGAAGAAGACTTGGTCTTTCTTGGTCGAAAGTGACTCTCAACATTTTCAATATGTTAAGCAAATCAACGAAGTCGATATCTAGCTTGTTCATATGAAAAATTCACAACAATTGTGAAAGGAGTCCGGAGTGAGTGCAAGATCAAATCTTGGCTCAACTCTCCATCCATGACAAAACCGTTGTCCTAATCGATCAATCAAATTGATTATGTTAAGAACTTTTTGTCTGCATTATAGTAGTCCATCATGGCCATTCTAGATCTAAGAGCTCCTTAGATATCTCGATATCTATCGCCCCTACATTTTCCTCACCATCAACTACTTGATGTGCAGGAATATAGTAGAGAGCATCCATAGTTTCATGTCGACGTCAAGCTCGTTACTCATGGATGCGAGCATGATGCATCGAGCCAATCGTGCATCATCTGCCACTTTCTAAAAGTAGCAATCTCTTCCTCAGAGGCATTATTCGCAACCATCATTGCAGGATAAGCGATTAAGGACATAAGATAGCTTTTCAAACTATGAGAACTATTCTCAAATTCCTTAACCAATCCGCTTAATTCTATTCGATTAATTTAGCATCTAATATGCTTCGCAAGTTGATAGTAATTTTAGACATTGTAAAATTTCAGTAAATGAATTTGTAATTAACAACATTTTAACATACATTCTTTTATTAATTACCAAAATAAATTAGGTCTTGTTTTAAATTGGTATCTCCCACTATTTTCTTCAAACTATATTACCTCACTTATATAGTTCGGCAAAATCTAATTAAAGATTTGCTAGTGAGAATAAGGATCCCATTTCAAATGTATATAGCCTTGTGGTGACACAACAAACTATATATAAATAAATAGGTAGACAACTTTTGTCAATTACATCAACTATGCAACTCCTTTTATTTTGCCTCTTAGATTATTTTGATCAAGTGGTGGCACATCCGAATCAAAATTATCCAAGTTAAGTCCAACCTAGCACTCCATATATTCAAAAAAAGAAAATATCATCCTTGTGGTGACACAACAAAACAATATTGTTCAATTTTCTTTATAAGCATCAAATGTGATAAATTAACATCTTAAATACTTAATACTTGCCTTGTGGTGACACAACAAACTCATATTAAATATTTAATACTCTATTAATTTTATCATGCTAAGGCTTAATGCTCGATATTCCAAATATCTTTGAACGCTTAGGACTTAATATAAAAAATTGAGGGTTTGTTATTAATTTGTCTGTCTCATCTTGTTTAATAGCGCATATATTATATATATATATAAATAATATATATTATATTAATGAACATGCTAAGCATGTTTGCATAATATATATATATATATATATATAAGCATGCACATATAGAATACTATATTCTATATTCTACCGGATTGATTATGGACTTTTATTCTAGTTTCGTTCACTAGAGCCACCAAGTGAACCAAAAGGTCAAACCCCTGGGGTGCAAGAAATAATATTTAAATATAACTATTACATTTAAACCCAAGCTCCATTACAAACGGGTCTTCAAGCGCTTCTTGTCCTCGATCTCTAATTCTTCAAAATTAATTCTAAATATTCCTATTACAAAACTATTTAAAATAAATAGAAACCTTGATCGCAGCAATCAAGGGAAGTACATAGGAGGAGATAGAATTTACATTAAGAAAAATTAGAGAAGAAGACGAGGTACGTTGCAGACCCCATTTAATAAAACCCATACATTCATGCATCCAACTAAAATAAAATCCAATCACATATCGTCAATAGTCCATAATCAATCCCATTTATTATCATACACATCATCATACGCATCAATAAATAACATTCATCTTATGAATAATAAACATTTAATATATATATTGATATCATTTAATGGGCAAATTTAGTTAGTATAAAATCTAATTTTGAATCAAAATAAACTCCTTTATTTTAATCCAAATTTAAATCAAAATAAAACTATTTTATTTTAATTTATCCAATTTTGAATAAAATAAACTATTTTATTTTAATCAAAATTTTAATCAAAATAAACTCCTTTATTTTAATTAATTATGGAATCCAATTCCATGTTAATTAAAAAATCTTTAATTAAAATAAACTCTTTTATTTTAATTAATTATGAAATCTTAATTCCATGTAAAAAAAATTTATTAAAGGAAACACGGATATTCTTTTCCTATTCACAAATAAACTCCTTTATTTTGAATAATATGAAATCTTATTTCATATCTAAATAAACTCCTTTATTTAAGGAAAATTGGATTTTCTTTCCTATTCACAAATAAACTCCTTTATTTTTTGAATAATATGAAATCTTATTTCATATCTAAATAAACTCCTTTATTTAAGGAAAGATGGATTTACTTCCTATTCACAAATAAACTCCTTTATTTTAGGAAAAATAAAATCCAATTTCAACTCCAATTAGTTATTATGGAATCCAATTCCAACTCTAATTAGTTAATATAAATTTATTTTAAAATTAAAATAAATCTTTATTTTAATATTAAAATAAACCTTTTATTTTAATAATTAAAATAAATCTTTTATTTTAAAATAAAAAATAAACTTTTATATATAATAATATATATAAATAAATATATATATATATAATATATAATATATATAATATATATATATATATATATATATATATATATATATATATATATATATATATATATATATATATATATATTATATATATATATATATATATATATATATATATATAAGTTTGGATGATCTTATTTATGGGATTACTCAATTTTCGTGCTTTTTTTTTTAAATATTTTTTTTTTTTTTTTTTCATCATGTCTTGTATTAAACTATAAGCTTCTCAAATCTTTTATAAAACGTAATTTTTTTTTTTTTTGATTTAGTATTTTTTTAAAAGGAACTTTATGTTTTTTTTTTTTTTTTTTTTTTTTTTTTTAAATTTTATACAATAAAATTATGCCCAATTAAATTGTTCTAAACACATATCAATATACATATTAAATTAAAATAATTAATAATTTGCATAAAGGTTTGGCTCGATGCCATCGTTAGGTTTGTAATATTCAAGAACGCAATCAAATTGCATAAAAAATGCTAAAGCGTGTAAAAATCGAGTTTAAAAATTTACAAACCATATACCCGGATCACCCTTTATGCACAATTATTAATTAAACGAAAAGATAAAGAATAAAATCATACCTTCAAGATCGAGCTTCCTCGTGTACAAGTTCACCTCCAAATCCTTTTCGCTCAACTTGAATCCACCGGGTTTGGTTCCTTCCTTTCGATCAACGTTAGCCACCCAAATGTTTGGCCTCTCAGAGGTGATCCACCAAGGAAGAAAGAAAATTCAAGAAGAAGAAGGGTGGTTGGCTAAACCCTAGTTTTTCTATCTCTATATAAAAAGGTGTACTCTCCAACAATTGGAATTATTACGTACTTTGTTAAAGTCAACAACCCATATCACCCATAATAAGACTCTCTTATTTATAGATGTGGGCAACCCACCTTAACAATTAAGGAATTGGGTTTTATTTAATTAATTAAATTCTTTTAATTAATTAAGCTCCCTAATCTTATTAGGGATAATTAATTAAACTCTTTTTAACTAATTTTCCTTCCTAATCCAATTAGAATAAATGAGAGTATTTATATTAAATTAATTCCTAAACTCTTTTAGAAATTAAAAAATAATAATAATTGTAATAATATTAATAAGACTCTCTTATTAATTTATATTTAATATTTCTAAAATATTAAATAATAATATTAAGCTATTTAATTTATTCTATCACCATAGATTAAATTAAATATACTTAACATATTATTACGATTATGCCATTAACTTCTTAAATAATTATTCTTCCTTTTATGGTGTGACCCTTTAGGTTCTCCATATTAAACCTAGGTTGTGAATAAATCAATTAGAATAATTCTAATCTTATTTAAATAAATAAATTAAACAATTAATTTATTTAAATAAATAATATTTATTCTACAATAGGATAAGCCTCCCTAATGATCAACGACTTTCCAGATAATATAGATTTCAACATTAATCATTAAAGAACCTTTGAGTAAATAGTTACCGCATAATTCAATCCTTCCACCATACAATGTCCCAATTAAATATAAGATATGGAATTATCGCTCAAGTCTTATTTTATTTAATTATATGTATTTCGATCCTTAAATGCACAACTCTCAAATAATGCAAATTAGAAACTCCTTTCTAATTTCATTTCGCCGCCAAGGACTATCGGGTTGTCATTTATCGAATCACATAGACATTTTCTTCTTTTATTAGAAGTGGTAGATTCTTTATCGATCATACATTATCTCCATGTATAACTTATTATACCCAAGCATACCCTTTGATATACCCTAAGGGTCTTAAGGAATAAGTCAAAGTATAACTCATCATACACAAGATACTATGATGATCTCAAGTCCAAGGATCACTCAGACTACTATCACTACAGAATTCCTATCGACAGCAAATAAAACTCCATTAGGTATTCCTTAGCGAGCCAATGCTCAAATGAACTTATTCTCTAATAAGCACCTACATACTTGCTTTTTAGTGTTCCACACAAATGATCATGAGATCAATCATCCTCATCCAACGAGCAAGTTAACGATGTATCAATCTATCCGGATTCACTAATCCCCAATTTAGTAATCCAACGATTGGGAACTATTTTAGTTTTAAGCTTTCTAAGAATTTAGATCTCATTAGAATGATCATCATCATTATTCTAAAAGCATTGCTTAAAACTATGGGTTTATCACATATTATAAAACAAAGATCATGTAGATAATTAAAAGCCTTTAATAAATTAATATTTTTTATTAATAAATGAATAAGATTGTTACAAAGTATATGCTTTATCATCAAACATGATGGCTTGTGTGCATACTACTTTCAATCTCCCACTGCACTAAAGCCAATCGTCATGGTATCTCATACTCTTTCTTCTCTAAGTGACGATTATCCCGCCGTTGGATAAGCTTTTAGTTAATGGATATGTAATGTTGTTCATGAGAGTCCACTATCTCTATAGTGATTTCCCATCTTTCAATGATTCTAATAATCAAATGAAAGTGCCACAACACATGTTTAGATCCAAGATGAGACTTAGGAACTATTCCTAGTTTCAGAATGAACTTTTAATCCAAACAATCAACTTGCAGACTTCATTTATAGCTATATACTTTGTCTTTATCACTAAACCAAGAACTCTTTCATTGTTTGGAACCTTTCCAATTCATCGCACTAATTGCTCAAGATAACGCTTTACCTTAAAGTGGATTTTTCTGTCATCTTGGTCTGTCTGAAAAACTTGAGTCTGTTAAGCCCTCTAGTTTTAATTTAGACCCACCATGAATATGATCACATCCTTAGTGCCGGTTAAGCACTTTAAGATGTTTTTCACTGACTCATAGTGAACTTCTCCAGAATATGACTGATCAACATCAGGTCTCGTATATTTCATTGCATACATGATAGTCACTCATGCGACCTCTCTTTTCAGGAGTCTGTGGGGACTATTAAGAGAGATACACTCCATAGCTCATCTACATGAGACATCTCTTGGAGTTTGCCATGCTAAACGACTTTAGCATCAAATGAATATACGTTCCTTGGGTTAAGTCGAGCATCCTCTTAAATCTATCTATATAGATTTATATCCCCAATTAAGATACTCTTCCAAATCATTCATGGAGGAATGTTTAGACAACTTTATCTTTACCGATCAGTAGCATTGGTATGTAATTCCTCATCCGTAGTATATCAACATATAATACTAGAAATTTCACGACGCTCCCCATCGACCTCTTTTGTACACACTAGAACTCTTACCTCATCAGATGTAACTCTGGATCATCATCTTCTATGATGTGCACCTCATCATCATCATCCATGATGAATCCATACCTCCTAGGTATCTTCAAGACTATTTCGATTTACGATTAGGTTGTGGTATAATAGGTCTATCTATGTGTTCCTCTTATTTAACTTATAGTGTTTTGTGGTTCTTGAACTCTTCAAGATCTATTATCCTCCCACTAGCCCTTTTAATGATAAACACCTTTATCTTGAAAAAGCGTGTTTCGCAACAAACACCTTTTGCTAAGTAGGATTATAGAACATATACCCTAAACTTACTTTTTAGGATGTCCCACAAAATCACACTTATCAAATCTTGTCCCAAGCTTATCCTTTGAAACCTTTTCACATAAGTTGGACAACCCCTTATCTTAACATACTTAAGATTAGGAATCCTCCCCATCCATAACTTTTATGGAGTCTTGAAAAATGGATTTTGAGGTTACCTTTCGTAGATATGCAGCCATTTCTAGGACATTATCCCAAAAGGATACTGGAATGTCGGTAAAATCATTATGGACCGCACCATGTCCAACAAGGTATGATTTTTCTTTCAGATACATCAATCAATTATTATGTATCGGGATGTGTCCATTATGAGAAAACCATTTGAGACGATCTAGAAACTTATTGCACAAGTATTTATTCCTTGATCTAATCAAAGAATCTTAATACATTTTGTCAATTTGTTTCACTTCAATTCTTTGAACCTTTCAAATAATTCATACTTGTATTTCAAACAAATACACACATTCAACTCTTTGAATGATCATCTCCTTTTCTTATACTAGTTTGTTCAATTTGCAAAATTATTTTCATGTAAGTCAAGTATACAAAATTTATTAAGTAATATTCCGATTCTATACAAAACATTATTATTATAAATAGAACAACAATTGTTCTTAATTATAATACCAAAGTTTTCATTGTCCAACAATAAAATGGAAATAATATTTTTAACAAGAACCGGAATACAATAACAACTTATCGACTTAATAGATTTGCTTCAGTAAGCATTGCTAAACTATAAGTTTTATAGCTAATGCAGCAACCTTTGCTTCATTTTCCACATAGATTACTTATCTTTGTTTAACTTTCTACTGCTTGGTCCCTTCATAAATCTATATTTATGATAACCAAAGCTCAGATCCAATACCCAAGTAGAACCTCGACTTAAAGAAAAATTTATTTTAAATCATGAACAAAAATCAGATTATGAACCAAACTTCACTAAGCTTCTTTTTGGTTAGCCTCGCAAGATGCTTCTCAGCTTTCTTTCCAGTTGTCCGTGCTTATTGCAGAAGTGGAAGCAAACTCCTTTGCTATCCCATATCGCTTTTGTTCTTATTATCCCTTGTTTATGCCTTTCTATTTACCTTCTTTGAATCTTTCTTCTTTCGTAAGATCCTTTGGCCCCTACCCAAGAAGACATGGTCTTTCTTGGTTGAAAGTGACTCTCAACATTTTTCAATATGTTAAGCAAATCAAATGTGAAGTCGATATCTAGCTTGTTCATATGAAAAATTCACAACAATTGTGAAAGGAGTCCCGGAGTGAGTGCAAGATCAAATCTTGGCTCAACTCTCCATCCATGACAAAACCGGTTGTCCTAATCGATCAATCAAATTGATTATGTTAAGAACTTTTTGTCTGCATTTATAGTGCCATTGGTCATTCTAGATCGGAAGAGCTCCTTAGATATATCGATATCTATCACCCCACTTTCCTCACCATCAACTACTTGATGTGCGGGAATATAGTAGGAGTATCCATAGTTTCAGTCGACGCTCAAGCTCATTACTCATGGATGCGAAAGCATGATGCATCGAGCCAATCATGCATGCATCATCTTGCCACTTTCTAAAAGTAGCAATCTCTTCCTCAGAGGCATTGTTCGCAACCATTGCAGGATAAGCGTATATAAGGACATAAGATAGCTTTTTTCAACCATGAGAACTATTCTCAAATTTCCTTAACCAATCCGCTTTAATTGGCCCGATTAATTTAGCATCTAATATGCTTTTGCAAAGTTGATAGTAATTTAGACATTGTAAAATCAGTAAATGAATTTGTAATTAATAACATTTTAACATACATTCTTTTATTAATTACCAAAATAATTTAGGTCTTGTTTTAAATTGGTATCTCCCACTATTTTCTTCAAACTATATTACCTCACTTATATAGTTCGGCAAAATCTAATTAAAGATTTGCTAGTGAGAATAAGGATCCCATTTCAAATGTATATAGCCTTGTGGTGACACAACAAACTATATATAAATAAATAGGTAGACAACTTTTGTCAATTACATCAACTATGCAACTCCTTGATTTTTGCCTCTTAGATTATTTTGATCAAGTGGTGGCACATCCGAATCAAAATTATCCAAGTTAAGTCCAACCTAGCACTCCATATATTCAAAAAGAAAATATCATCCTGTGGTGACACAACAAAACAATATTGTTCAATTTTCTTTATAAGCATCAAATGTGATAAATTAACATCTTAAATACTTAATACTTGCTTTGTGGTGACACAACAAACTCATATTAAATATTTAATACTCTATTAATTTTATCATGCTAGAAGGCGACGTTCGATATTCCAAATATCTTTGAACGCTTAGGACTTAATAATAAAAAAATTGAGGGGTTTGTTATTAATTTGTCTCATCTTTGTTTAGCGCATGCATATATATATATATATAAAAAACGCGCATTATATTAATGAACATGCAAGCATGTTTGTATAATATATAATATATATAGATATAAGCATGCACATATAGAATACTATATTCTACCCGGATTGATTATGGACTTTTATTCTAGTTTGGTTCTACTAGAGCCACCAAGTGAACCAAAAGGTCAAACCCTAGGGTGCAAGAAATAATATTTAAATATAACTATTACATTTAAACTCAGGCTCCATTACAAACGGGTCTTCAAGCGCTTCTTGTTCCTCGATCTCTAATTCTTCAAAATAATTCTAAATATTCCTATTACAAAACTATTTAAAATAAATAGAAAACCATGATCGCAAGATCAAGGGGAAGTACATAGGAGGAGATAGAATTTACATTAAGAAAAAATTAGAAGACGAGGTACGCAGAACCCCATTTAATAAAAACTCATACATTCATGCATCCAACTAAAATAAAATCCAATCATATTGGTCAATAGTCCATAATCAATCCCATTTATTATCATACACATCACCATACGCATCAATAAATAACATTCATCTTATGAATAATAAACATTTATATATATATATATTGATATCATTTAATGGGCAACTTTAGTTAGTATAAAATCTATTTTGAATCAAAATAAACTCCTTTATTTTAATCCAAATTTAAATCAAAATAAAACAATTTTATTTTAATTTATCTAATTTTTGAATAAAATAAACTATTTTATTTTAATCAAAATTTTAATCAAAATAAACTCCTTTATTTTAATTAATTATGGAATCCAATTCCCAAAAAAAAAAAAAAATCTTTAATTAAAATAAACTCTTTTATTTTAATTAATTATGGAATCCAATTCCATGTAAAAAAAAAATTTATTAAAGGAAACACGGATATGCTTTCCTATTCACAAATAAACTCCTTTATTTTGAATAATATGAAATCATATTTCATATCTAAATAAACTCTTTTATTTAAGGAAACATGGATTCTCTTTCCTATTCACAAATAAACTCCTTTATTTTGAATAATATGAAATCTTATTTCATATCTAAACAAACTGCTTTATTTAAGGAAAGATGGATTTACTTCCCTATTCACAAATAAACTCCTTTATTTTAGGAAAAATAAAATCCAATTTCAACTCCAATTAGTTATTATGGAATCCAATTCCAACTCTAATTAGTTAGCATGAAATCTAATTTTAATATTAAAATAAACCCTTTTATTTTAATAATAAAATAAATCTTTTTATTTTAAAATTAAAATAAACTTTTATCTTAATAATAAAATAAATGAAATATATATATATATAATAATATATATATACGGACCTTTATTATTATATATATATATATATATAATAGGATTAAATATATATATAATTAGTACTAAATATATATATATATACGGATATATATATAATATAAGAAGTTTGGATGATACTTATATGGGATTACTCGATTTTCGTGCCCCTTGTTAAATTTTTTTTTTTTTGTTGCCGTGCTGTATGAAAACCGGCAGCCTCAAATCCTTATAAACCGTGGCCTTTTTTTTTCTTTGATTTCCGTAGTTTTTAAAAGGAACTTGCATGTATTCGGTAATTTTTTTTTTTTTTTTTTTAAATTTTATACAATAAAATTATGCCCAATTAAATTGTTCTAAACACATATCAATATACATATTAAATTAAAATAATTAATAATTTGCATAAATGTTTGGCTCTGATGCCACTGTTAGGTTTGTAATATTCATGGGCGCAATCAAATTGCATAAAAATGCGAAAGCGTGTAAAAATCAGAGTTTTAAAAATTTGCAAACCATATACCCGGATCATCCTTTATGCACAATTATTAATTAAACGAAAAGATAAAGAATAAAATCATACCCTTGAAGATCGAGCTTCCTCAGGTACAAGTTCACCTCCAAATCCTTTCGCGTTCAACTTGAATCCACCGGGTTTGGTTCCTTCCTTTGATCAACGTTAGCCACCCAAATGTTTGGCCTCTGAGGTGATCCACCAAGGAAGAAGAAAATTCAAGAAGAAGGGTGGTTGGCTAAACCCTAGTTTTTCTATCTCTATAGAAAAAGGTGTACTCTCCCAACAATTGGAATTATGTACGTACTTTGTTAAAAGTCAACAACCCATATCACCCATAATAAGACTCCTCTTATTTATAGATGTGGGCAACCCACCTTAACAATTAAGAAATTGGATTTTTTAATTAATTAATTCTTTTAATTAATTAAGCTCCCTAATCTTATTAGGGATAATTAATTAAACCCTTTAACTAATTTTCCTTCCTAATCCAATTAGGAATAAATGAGAGTATTTATATTAAATTAATTCCTAAACTCTTTTAGAAATTAAAATAATAATAATTGTAATAATATTAATAAGACTCCTCTTATTAATTTATATTTAATATTTCAAAATATTAAATAATAATATTAAGCTATTTAATTTATTCTATCACCATAGATTAAATTAAATATACTTAACATATTATTACGATTATGCCATTAACTTCTTAAATAATTATTCTTCCTTTTATGGTGTGACCCTTTAGGTTCTCCATATTAAACCTATTGTGAATAAATCAATTAGAACAATTCTAATCTTATTTAAATAAATAAATTAAACAATTAATTTATTTAAATAAATAATATTTATTCTACAATAGGATAAGTTTCTCTAATGATCAACGACTTTCCGGATAATATAGATTTCAACATTAATCATTAAAGAACCTTTGAGTAAATAGTTACCGTGACAATTCAATCCTTCCACCATACAATGTCCCAATTAAATATAAGACATGGAATTATCACAAGTCTTATTTTATTTAATTATATGTATTTCGATCCTTAAATGCATTAACTCAAATAATGCAAATTAGAAACTCCTTTCTAATTTCATTTCGCGCCGCCAAGGACTACTGGGTTGTCATTTATCGAATCACATAGACATTTCTCTTCTTTTATTGAAGTGGTAGATTCTTTATCGATCATACATTATCTCCACGTACAACTTATTATACCCAAGCATACCCTTTGATATACCCTAAGGGTCTTAAGGAATAAGTCAAAGTATAACTCATCATACACAAGATACTATGATGATCTCAAGTCCAAGGATCACTAGACTACTATCACTACAGAATTCCTATCGACAAGCAAGTAAAACTCCATTAGGTATTCCTTAGCGAGCCAACGCTCAAAGTTGAACTTATTCTCTAATAAGCACCTACATACTTGCTTTAGTGTCTCCACACAAATGATCATGAGATCAATCATCCTCATCCAATGAAGCAAGTTAACGTATGTACCAATCTATCCTGGATTCACTAATCCCCAATTTAGTAATCCAATGATTGGGAACTATTTTAGTTTTAAGCTTTCTAAGAATTTAGATCTCATTAGAATGATCATCATCATTATTCTAAAAGCATTGCTTAAAACTATGGGTTTATCACATATTATAAAACAAAGATCATGTAGATAATTAAAAGCCTTTAATAAATTAATAATTTTTTATTAATAAATGAATAAGATTGTTACAAAGTATATGCTTTATCATCAAACATGATGGCTTTGTGCATACTACTTTCAATCTCCCACTTGCACTAAAGCCAATCATGGCGATATCTCATACTCTTCTTCTTAAAAGTAAGTGACGATTATCCCGCCGTTGGATAAGCTTTAGTTAATGGATATGTAATGTTGTTCATGAGAGTCCACTATCTCTATAGTGATTTCCCATCTTTCAATGATTCTAATAATCAAATGAAAGTGCCACAACACATGTTTAGATCCAAGAGCGAGACTTGGGAACTATTCCTAGTTACGTAATGAACTTTTAATCCAAACAATCAACTTGCGCAACTTCATTTATAGCTATATACTTTGTCTTTATCACTAAACCAAAGAACTCTTTCTTTGTTTGGAACCTTTCCCATTCACTCGCACCTTTGCTCAAGATAACGCTTTACCTTAAAGTGAATTTTTCATCATCTTGGTGCGTCTCGAAAAACTTGAGTCTGTTAAGCCCTCTAGTTTTAATTTAGACCCACCATGAATATGATCACATCCTTAGTAATCTAGGTTAAGCACTTTAAGATGTTTTTCACTTACTCATAGTGAACTTCTCCATAATATGGTGATCAACATCGGTCTCGTGATATTTCATTGCATACATGATAATTCTTTCATGTGATCTCTCTTTTGGAGTCTTTGGGGACTATAAAGAGAGATACACTCCAAAGCTCATCAACATGAGACATCTCTTGGAGTTTGCCATGCTAAACAACTTTAGCGTCAAATGAATATACGTTCCTTGGGTTAAGTCGAGCATCCTTTTAAATCTATCTATATAGATTTGTATCCCCAATTAAGATACTTTTCCCAAATCATTCATGGAGGAATGTTTAGACAACTCTATCATTACTGATTGTAGCATTAGTATGTCATTCCTTATCCGTAGTATATCAACATATAATATTAGGAATGTCACGACGCTCCCACTGACCCTTTTGTACACACTAGAAGTCTTACCTCATCGAATGTAACTCTGGATCATCATCTTCTATGATGTGTACCTCATCATCATCATCCATGATGAATCCATACCTCCTAGGTATCTTTGGTACTATTCCAGCATTTACGATTTGGTTTGTGGTACAATAGGTCTATCTACGAGTTCCTCTTATTTGACTTATAGTGTTTTGTGGTTCTTGAACTCTTCAAGATCTATTATCCTCCCACTAGCCCCTTCAATGATAAACACCTTTATCTTAGAAGGTAGTGTGTTCATAACAAACACCTTTTGCTAAGTAGGATTATAGAAGCATATACCCTAAACTTATTTTAGGATGTCCCACAAATTGACATTTGGTCAAATCTTGTCCCAAGCTTATCCTTTTGAAACCTTTTCACATAAGTTGGACAATCCCTTATCTTAACATACTTAAGATTAGGAATCCTCCCCGTCCATAACTTTTATGGAGTCTTGAAATGGATTTTGAGGTTACCATTTTTCGTAGAGATCGACCATTTCTAGGACATTATCCCGGATGATATCTTTGGAATGTCGGTAAAATCATTATGGACCGCATTCATGTCCAACAAGGTACGATTTTCATTCGGATACATCAATCAATTATTGCGTGATCGGGATGTGTCCATTATGAGAAAACCATTTGAGATGATCTAAAACTTATTGCTCAAGTATTTATTCCTTGATCCGATCAAAGAATCCTAATACTTTGCCAATTTTTTTTTCACTTTTGAATTCTTTGAACCTTTCAAATAATTCACACTCAGTATTCAAAGAAATACACACATTCAACTCTTTGAATTATCATCTCCTTTTCTTATACTAATTTGTTCAATATACCCATGATTTTCATTAGTCAATGATTTTATTATGACTTTCATCATAAACCACGTAAACTATTCATTTTAGTTGAAGAAATATTTGAGGGTTTAAGAAATGGGTTTTTGTCTTTGGGGTCAATCTGAAATTCGATTTCACTCTAAAGTAGGCTAAGAAGTCTTCAAGAATACGCCGGAAATTTATTAATAATAGAAATATCATTCAAAAGCTGTGACTCTCATCCAAGACTTGGATAAGACGTCACATTGATACCAATTGTGACTTTTATCCCTTAACCTAGATAGCACCTCATAATGATACATATAAACTTGCCATCTTCATTCACGATGTCGCTTCTCTGAAAAAGTCCGCTTCGGTGCATTCCACACAAGGAAGTCAACAACGAAAGGTTCGGGGCTCTTTACTTATGGCTTGATATGACAATAATTGACTTTAGTAGTTTGGTTACTTGAATTCGCACAACAAAGGTTGGTTATGAATATAAAAGCTAACAACCTTACGAAAAGCATGATGAGTAGTTAACCAATTGATTCCTAAAATCACATCAAAGGCAAGTATTTTCAAAAGATAAGACCAATGTGTAACGTGAAAGTGTTTATTTGAATCAAACAAGATTTAAAAATAGTAAGCGGTAATAAAGGCTCCTACTAACGAAGTTTCAACTAATAAGTCAAAGTCTAACTTCTAGGAGTCAAATTTAAACGCCGAACGCAAGCAAGAGAGATAAAATAATGGGTAGAACCCAGATCTTAAAAGGTATAGACTTCATGCAATTTATAATTAACTAACCCGTCTAATTAACTTCGTTCGGTTTACTCGCTTTTGAGAAGTCATGAAAATGCACTTCCTAAAACCAACGACTTTGTTTTGTCCATATCCACCTTTGGTGCCACCGCCCAAGCAAGCTAGACTTGACTTTGGTGCACAACAAAATTGAGCTAAATGACCTTCTCTTCTTGCAATTTCCACTTCTATTATCTTTGCCATGATTACCACCAAAGTGGTTACCATTCTTAGCATGATAATTTCCACGATGGTTATCATTGTTCGATAAATTGCCACCGATATGATTATTATATGTATTGTTGGTCGTTACCTTTTTGTTTGGTGAATCAACACTCTCATGTGCTTCATTGCTTATCTCGGCATTTTCGGATGTCATTCTCAAAACACTCACACAAAACAAGGGTTAATTAACATATCACATATTATCCCTATACTCCAATCGTGACCAATTAAATACCAAATAAATTTAGGTAGGTCATACTTAGCGAAGGAATTCCCGAAATCTCTCCCTCCTAGTTCTTATCTCACATCTCACCAGGATCATATCCCTAAGCTCGATACCAACCGTGACGCCCCAAAATTAAGTATCGCCACCCATCTTGGGTCGCCACTTACATGGTACATAAATTCAAATACAAACTTAATTATACATCCGTAGGTGTAACATACGACAATACATAAACCGAGAGTTCTAATAGGAATATTGTCATTTAGACAATATCCATACTCAAGGAGTCCTCATTACATTTATTGTCACACTATTTAACGAATAGTGAGGACTACTAATGCTATCTTCGGGACCATCACTCTTTTTCCCGACTCGTCCCGCCTATATTCTCATTTCAAGAGAAACGGTGAAAGAAAGGGTGAGCTCAACTAGCCCAAGAAGAAATATTATAACTAAGATAATGCGAATAAATTATCAATAGTCTTCAACAATGTTAAAGCGATAAAATACAATAGACAACCGGTTTAAGCTGCAGCATTGAATATCTGATCCATTAAAAGAGTCAAGTAGGAAATAAAAGTCTACTATCTTTTAGGTTTTAAAAGGTTTTCATCAATTTTATCACTAAGACTCGGTTTAATGAATAAACCACAATATCTAATCATCCCCGTACCACGGTCAAGGATTTTCATCAAATTATCAATGGTCATGACTATACCGAATCACCCCTAGTCATAATCATACCAAAACTATCCATCACTGCATTACAGGGCCACTGAGGACTTTTGTCACATCATTTATATCAAGCCATGATTAACCGAATGAATCCTGGTCATAATCATACTAAGTTCATCTATGCACGTAAAGCAAAGATAACATAATATAACATGAGGATGATGACAATGACATAATAATTCAATAAAACAAGTTCACGAATTAATTTATTCGGGAATTAATAACGTCCAAATTGTCAACATAATCTTTGCTTTGTAGAGTAAAATTCAAGAATGCTCAGAAAAATATTTTCATTAAAAATAATGGATGAAGCGCAAATATCAAGGATATTCCACTAAATTCATGGAGTATAGAAGTCAAAGTTTTAACCAACTGGGTATAATAAAGAATGGAATAACAAAAGAAATCACCATGCATGCGATTGACCGCCTGCACGAGTTATTCCAACGAGAATAATAAATAACGGAACCGGTCCCGGCAGAAACGCATGCATGACAGGATGTTCCAAAAGAATAATAATAAAGGCGGAACCAGTCCGGTGTAAAACACACAGCATGGATGTTCCAATGAATAATAATAAAGATGGAACCGGTCGATTGTAAAACACATGCATGGATATTCAGCGAGATGTAATAATAAAGCGGAATAATATAAGGATTTCACCAAGTATAGGGAGTCCACAGCGTATCTGAGTTATTCCAACAGAATAAATAAGAATGGAATAACATAAGGATTTCACCAAGTATAGGGTATCTGGCGTATACAAAAGTTATTCCAACCGAATAATAAAGAATGGAATAATGTAAGTTCTCTTCGTGAATAAGAAAGAATAACACCCCTTACTAGTACAACAAATAATATCCCTTACCTTAGAAAAATTTGAATATTGGAAAAGTGAAGTAGAAAATACTTTTCTTCTTTCTCTCTATAGTTTCTCTCTACAGAGTTTCAGGTGAATTAAGTAAGAAATAATGAAGGAATGAGCTTTTATTTATAGAAAAAGCGAGGGTGGCTCTTGGTCTTAACGGAAGGGTCAAAATGACTCTTCGTAATATTGAAGAGACAACTACTATTCATGAAGGGTAATTAACCTTTGGAACATCAAGAAGAAGCGATTAACTCTTGGTAATATTGAAGGACAACTACTATTAAAGAAGGTAATTACTATTGGCGAAGGTAAATACTATTGACGAAGGTAATTACTATTCACAAAGGTAATTACTATTGAGGTAATTACTATTGTGAAGGTAAATACTATCGATTGTGAAGGTAATTCTTTTATTCACAAAGGTAATTACTTATTGACGAAGAGACTCTTAGATGATGACATATGGCCCCCATAAAATAATCAAACTTACCACAAACGTCTCATAATGTGGACTCTTTATATACATCAAGGATTGAATAAATATTACCACAAATCATTTTATTTTTAATCAACACATTTTTAATCTTTCAACAATTATTAATCATTTATAACTTATCGTCTCAATTAATAATATAACATATATATGAGATAATCTTGTGACAATAATTGAATCAATAATATAAGAGATATGATCAAAGAAATTCTTGTGTAGTAATAATTGAGTATAGCTAAGTGACTTCTCACGTAAGCATCAATAATCAATACTTAGTGTGCTACTTATGCACGACCATAGCGTATTCTTGTACTTTTACCACCGGGTAGTTCAACAGCTTTAAACGGTAACACCTCATCCATTGTTATTTTTATAGAAAGATCATTTTGTCGCTTTTTAACTATGACAATACTTTTCGTTGTGGGGTCCACTAATGATTGAGCCATCGCATTGAATATTCCCGACAAAAAAAGAATATTCCAAACCAAACGAATATTTTATAACAACTTGCTTTACTTTGCAAAATTTATAAATATTACCCACAACTATAACATTATATCAAATTTATTCCATAATATTCAAAAATAATATTTATAGAAAATTCATCTTTATTTATAAAAGCTGGGGTCTTACATCTAATGACATACAACCTCGTATCATCATAAGACAGGGTTGTGCACATCCACTTCTTCGAGTATATCTACAAGCACTACCTATATGATCTTGGTGTTTGTTTGAAGTATAATTCTCAATTAGAGAGTGGAGATAATGATATGTCGAAGAAGACTCACCATTGGAAATAATATGATAGTAATCTTCTCATTTTTCTTTGGGGTCTATTAGATCAACCAAGGATAATTTCGTGGCCATATGATATCTATCATAACTTTGGAAGCATGGCCTCCCCGTGTACGAAAGTTTTCTTGAGCACTTCCCAAAGATTCTAATTTCTAAAACATTTTTTGACTATACCTTTAGGTAGGTATCACTATGAGGTGATGTCCACTGATGGGACATTTGTCACATTACGGTTGGGGGACACAGTCGCGGATTGGTATATATTTGTATCCAAACTCACAGCATAAGTGTTGTTGTATTTTGTACGACAATTGTTGTAATAAAGTTGTAGTTGTTTTCTGTACCATGTATTTGGGGACTCAGAATGGGTTGGATGGAATGGACCTATTTTGGGGGCGTCACAATAAATGAGATATTTTTTATGTGATAGAAGAAATATAAAATGATATTAAAATATTTGTTATCTCCATTTATACCATTGGTTCTATTTGGAACCCTTAACGTTGTTCTCTCTTTTTAACCCTTCCTCATTTTTCCCTCTCCTCACCTGCTATAATAGCTCTATTTCCTTTTAGAGCTCTATAATAGCTCTATGTCACAACCTAATTTGAAATATAAGGCATTGTTGAAGTTGAATTATTAGATCATACCCAGACTATTACAAGAAAATGTCATATTTCATATTTTTTTTATTTCATAAAAAAAATCATTTTTACTAACAATAATATAAAATAACAATTTCGATTTTAAAATTGTTCATTGTCGTTTTCCTATCAAGTCATTGTTACTAAACTAACAATTTATAATTTTCAACGAATAACAAAATTAACAAATTTATTACTTTTGAAAACAAACGTAAAAAAAAAATACCTCTTTAATACCTTTTACAAATATAATAAATGAGATTTTTTTATGTGATAGAATAAATATAAAATCATATTAAAATATTTGTTATCTCCATTTATGTAAGACCCCAAAATTATTAATAAATGAAATTTATTTTCCTCTATTTATTATTTTGAAATAGTAAGGGTCGATTTGATTAATGTGGATAGTTATGGGTAAAATATGCAAATATTTCGAATAAGCAAGTGGTTATAAAATATTCATTATTGTCGGGGAATATTCGTTTGGTCGTGGAATATTAAATCGCTTTGTGGGAATATTAAACGCAATGGCCTTGATCTTTTATGGGCCCCATAACGAAAAAGCGATTGGATGAAGAAAACGACAAATATAAGTTATTTATAAATAATTACACAGCGTAGTTATTACAATTATCATTGTTGGAATACCCTGGTGGTAAAACACACTAATACTGGCGTTGTTGAGCAATGTAGCATACGGTATTGCACCAATTATTGATTCTTACGTGAAGGCATTACTCAATAATTGTTACGATGAATTACTTATTCAAAGTATTTTATTTTATTGATTTGATAATCACTGCATTGATATTTTATATTATCGTTGTTTCAATAAATTGTCATTACACAAGTATTTTCCTTTATCGAAGCAATAATTCATATTATCTGAATAATATTATTAGATAACATTATTGGCAATGTCTAGAAAGTTACATCAAGGAGAGGTTTGGTCACCTAATTCATGCGCCAAGAAGGAGAAATTCTTATTCGAAAGCCCCTCTTTTCAGGAGCGGCACTGGTTGCAAGATCTTTGTGATTCTGTAATATTATTTGTGAATAATTAATTATTGATTTATATGATGAGGAAAATATTAATTTTATGTGGATATAGATGGAGAAAAATTTTAATGTGACAATTGATTGTTGAAAATTAATATTTTATCTTTTTACGATAAAATAATTCATTTAAATATATTATTTTAATAATATATTAACGGTGATATTTTTATAATGAATGTGGGATATATGAGTATATGAGGAGGAAGAGTATTTTTGTGGCATTAAATGTTTAACACATATTTTTGTGTTGGTGGACCACAATTATTATTGAAATTTGATTATAGCTTTTGTAAAATCGCCTGGTTTGTGAATTTTGGTTAATTTTTGTTTGGAATTTGGAAAAACTTTCTTCTGCAAAGTTGTAGAGAATTGAATTTCCTATAAAAAGTCATGAGATTCAATTTTCTGATAAAAAGCTATTTATTGTAAATTATTGAAGTTTTGGTATATCTAGGTGTGAATTGATTTTTGGAGTTTAAATTATTTTGTTAGAAAAATGTTTTTTGTATTTTTTGGACATCATTAACATGTGTGGCTGGTGTTTTTGACCAAAAGGTGGGCTAAGGAAAATTTGTATAATTATATTAATATTATATTGATTTTACGCTTTTGGTGTTCTAAGCAATTTCTATAAATAGGTGCTTGGGTTAGAATTGAAAATCATACCGTAAACTGAAGTTTTATCTCTCTATATTATCGAGCGTATTCTTGTGAGTATACTTTGAGTATTGCTATACGGTGCAAGTTCAAGTCATAGCTTTATATCAGGTTTTTTATTAGAAATCTTGTCTTTCGAGGTAAGGGATGTTATTTTCTTCTCAAATGATATTATTTCTTCAATATCATTATCTTTGAAATATTGGTTGAAACTTTTATCAAATTTGGAACTTTTTCATGTCTGGAGTTACTATTCATGAGTTCTTATTCACGAGTTACTTATTCACGAAGTACTATTAATGAAGTGTGAAGAGATGTTTTTTGTGAAATTTCTATCTTTTGGTGTCTGAGTTACTTATTCACGTATCGACACTATTGGCGATATCTGGCCTTTATTCACAAATACGACACTATTCACAGAAAAATTAAATTTTCTTTTCTGTGTCCAAGATTGTCTGTTATGATTCCTATCTTGGATTGGATCTATGTTTTGATCATTCTTGAATTTTACTTCACTATGATTATTTATGAAGTATTTTTGAACTGGGATAAAACAAAGTACGAATCCTTAATCCTTAATCCTTGTCATTTTGTTTCACTGGATTCGTTTCTTTAAAAATATTTTTCATCATCCTCAGTCCTAAATGATGATATTACTGAATATCTTTGGCCTGTAGTGCAAAGATGAATGATTTCTTGATGAATATCTTTGGCCCGAAGTGGTAAAAAGATGAATAAGTGTTGAGATGAACATGACCAACTGATTAATATCTTTAGCCCGTAGTGCAAAGATGAACTGGTGTTTAGATGAACATGACCAACTGATGAATATCTTTGGCCTGTAGTGCAAAGATGAATATTTGATCCCAGATATATATTGATTGATGTTCTGAGGGGATAAAATATCGACGATGAACTTTTAAATTCATAGAAGATAGTAGTTTGCATTCTCTACTTAACTCTTCTAATGAATTATTATTTCTGCTGCGAAGATTGATTTAAAACTGGTTGTCTATTGTATTCTATTAGATTTTTCCCTGTTGGAGACTAATGATAATTTGTTGTATATTATCTTAGTCATAATATTCTTTATTGGGCTAGTTGAGCTCACCCTTTTCCTTTTTGTTCCATTTTTCTTCTCAGGAGGCGAGAATGTAGCGAGTACTAGTCGGGGTATGGAATGAAGGTTCTAGAGAGAGTTGTTTAGTAGTCCTCACTATTTTTGTAAAATAATATATCAATAATTATGATGGGGATTTGTTTGCGTGTAGATATTGTCTAGATAGCAATATCTGTATTTAAACTCACAGTATATATGTTGTCGTATTTTGCACGACAAATGTATTAATAAAGTTGTAGTTATTTCTGTACCATGTATTTGACGACTCAGAATGGGTTGGATGGAATGGACCTATTTTGGGGGCGTCACAATTTATACCATTAGTTCTATTTGGAACCATTAACGTCCTTCTTTTTCTCTCTCCTCACATGCTATAATAGCTCTATTTCCTTTTAGAGTTTTTATTTTGAGAGAACTGAGGTTGAGAGAAAGAGAAAATGAGTAAGATATATATATTTTCTTTTCTTTTCTTTTATTTGTTTGATCTCCTCTATCTATTTATCTTTTGTTTATCTTATTCAATTCTCAAATATTTAGAAGTATTTGAAAGTCTTCAAAGATGATGTCAGACTTTGAATATGAGTATCTCTTCTTCTAAAGTCTGTCAAACTAGCTCTACCATTTGATAGAAATTTAAAAAATCTATGACTTTTTGAATACCAAAATACATTTATATTCTTTGTAAAAGTCTTAATTTAATATCACCTAACTTTTTAAAAACATTACAAAAGTTGTAATTGAATACCAATAAACTTTTATAAACTTTTTAAATGTCTTGATTAAATACAACCAAACTTTTAAAGTATTTAAAAGTCTTATTTGAATACACCCTCCTTAATACTTATAACAATTTGTTAATGGGATATCAAATACTTAAATTTTTAATTAGTAAAAAATATAAAGTTAGTGTTTATTGATATCTTATAATCGTAAATGATAAATTATTGATATTGTTGATGAGTGAGTTTCATACCCATCAATTAAGTGTGTTTGAGCTTAATCATTTGGAAGTTTTTAAGTGTTTGTGTCTATTCATGCATGTTTTACTTTGTTTTGTAGGAATTAGTATAAAAGTTATTTGGATCAACGTTTGGGGAAGGTAGATTCGCATTTTTGGCTTGCCATTTACATAGCAGCCACTTCAGGGCCAATTTCATAATTGCTCCGGTCCTTATTTCGAAAAACTCAAATAATGAAAGTTGTATATCTACGTCTTCTCTTTCCGGAACATCTTGATTCATCTAAATCAAAGTTTGAACGAATAAGTTATGGTTATTTTTCAAAAGGACGTCAAAGTAGAAAATTCCATAAAAATGCCCAGCGCCAAGGCGCCCAAACCTAGGCTACTTCTAGCGTCGTGACGCCCAGAGGCAAATTTCTAGTGCCGTGAACAGCGCTGACGCGTTTTTGGGCAAATTTTGATACTTTTTTAACTTCAAATTGGATTGGATTTCCTTCTAAGCTAGAAATTGGACATGTATCATATAAATACATGACGTGAGGCATATAATATGGTAGGTTAGATTAGATAAAACACTCCATTAGATTAGAACATAAACCCTAGTTTATATATTGGATTGCTAGAGATTAAAGCAACTTAGGGATCATTGAAGATCAATAACAGGAGCAAGATGGGAGCATCAGATTTGTAGACAATAGATTTTATTCTTTACTCTAGTTCTATTTTTGTCTTTTAATGTTTATTCAATTGTGAATTCTATACTTTAATTCAATAACAATAGACTAAATTCTTGTTTAAGATTGCAATAGATCTTATTGCATAACTTATTTTAGTATGTTTCTTTGTTAATTACTGTGATCTATTCTATGGATTGTCTACTATGATTGTGTATAATTGTTTAATTGCCTAGCTAACAATTATATATCATGATAATTTATATGAATTCGGGAGATGTAATATAGATTTAGATTTGATCATAATAACATGTGATTGTGTTTTCTACATGGTGTTGGAATTCATTATCTGTGTTAAGGATATGGATACGCCTTTACGCCGCATGTAATCTGATAGGGAACCTGTGCTTTAAAACCTTTTTAATTGTAATTCACATGAGAATATAGTGAATTAATTAATTAGGGTGTTTGATTCAATTCTATCGACTGTGAATTTAGATTAATATGTTTGTGATGCATCGGAATGTGGTTATAGATACTAATAAGTTCTTGATTGACAATACAGAATAATGAGCATAATTAATAAGAAGTGTTTTAATATAAGTGAAATAATAAGTGAAATTGTGATCTTAAATCTCCATAACCTTATTTTCAACCCCGTGATAGTAGTAGTAGTTTAATTATATATTTTAATTCACAACATTAAATCGATTATTTAAATAAAAATAATTTGGTTAAGAACTAGTACTTGGTGATTTTTATTAAATAATTACTCGTGGGAACGATACTCTACTTTCACTTTATTACTTGTTGGCCGCGTATACTTGCACGCATATATTGATTGTGAAATCCATCAATAATTATCTACAACGATTATGAGAGATTCTTGATTGTTGTTTATAAAATTTATTGTTGTATATAGAAATTTTAATATTATAAGTTAAAATAAAAACTATGTCAAACACTTTATTTATAAATCACAACTTAAAATAATTTATAAATTATTTTAAATTAACTTATAAATCATTTTAAAATAAGTAATTGACGAACAGGTTATTAAAGAGTGTCCTACCGAAGACAGAGTGTTTGGAAACGAGGACAAGCTATAATAGGGCCGACCTCAATTGACCCCAATTTCACCTGACCATTGTCTAAGAGGAACACAAATTTAATTTTAACACCATCAAAATCAAGACTACTTTGTGCCATGGCTTCATCGTCGTCCGATCCTTACAACCAGTAAGTCTTGTAGACTATATTTATATAAATCTATCTATATCATCTGCATCATATATATGTAAATCTGAAATTGAATGTGTGAAATTGTTTTTGAAGGGAGGTTGCAATTAGAAAACAAAGAAAATCAGCTCCATTCAAGTTTTTGGTTCCTCTAGTTTACGCCCCTGTTCTTCCTCTCAGTAAGTTGCTATTTTTTCTTTTCAATTATTTAATTGCATAATTGTTGATTAAAATGATGTTTTTTCTACATTTGTTTTGTTTGTTAAACATTTTTTTACCTGGGTCTGTTTGGTTTTCAGTTCGGCTAACGCTGCGGCATAAACCGGTTCTGAGGGATCGTTTGTTCTTTGGTGTGTTGGTTGGGGCATTTGTTCATGGCTCTTACTTGGTGTATCCTTTTATTACCTTGACATATTATTGTTTCAAATTTGATTGAGGTGGAAGGTTAGTATTTAGCATTAAAGCTGCATCATCTTCTCATTAAAATTGAAATTTTATTTTAACTTGATATTCGTGTAAGTAACCTGCAATACTTAGCCTTTTGCACAAAATTTAGCAGAATAGTAAAACATGATTCAATGCGTATAGACCATAGAGTTGAGTAGTTGAAAAAGTTTTCAACAAGTTAGGGATCTGATCTGAGTAGGGTAGCTACTGGAAAGGCAGTGTTAAGTTGAATTCACAATTTAGAATTCTTTTGTGTATCGGAATACAAAACTAAGAAGAATTTGTATGTCATTTTGCTGGAAATATGAAAAAGGGAAAGGAACCAAATTGCATGTCGTTCTGAAATCATCTTATTCGTCAGAATTTAATAACAAGCTCAGGAAATTAAAGCTCAAATATTTGATTTCTCATTTCTTAACAAAAGGAATTCAAATTTAATTAGGTGATTCTCTTTATTTTCAGCCTTTAAATTGCCTTTGTTTTTTTTTTTTTTTGTTAATCTGTTTAAAGTAAAAGGGCAGAGTAGGGAACATTTGTGGGGACAAGATCATGTCTTTGACATCAATTATATATTTTCTTATTCTAAATATCAAATATCAGTCTCCACATTTTTATTTGGTTCTTGTGCACATTTTTCATTACCTTCTTACTTCGACTAGGACATGGAATACATGCATTAGGAGTTTCTATGTTAGGGTTGGTCCTCATGCAATGAAATATTGGGTCATAAATCTAAAGAATGATAAGCTAACTGATGTCTTTGACCTTATTTTGTAGGATGCATACTTGTTGATTTAACCTTGTTGGTTATGCTTAAAAATTATTATTATTTCTTTTAATATCCTAGCAGTTATGAGCTTTTATTGGCATTATTTTCCCCAATTGTAACTCCCAAGCGTTTCATTAAAACCATTAAATTCTCCAACTTTCCTTGTTCCTTATAAGGGATAGAAGAAAACATATTCAATATATTCAGTTTTCTTCATCTTCTTAGTTTATGTTCATGAAGAAAAAGATACACACAATAACAATTTTATTTTCCGCTCTATGTATCCTATTCTTATTCATATAGTCATCTCTTATACTCTGTTAATTGGGCAATCTACATAGACAAGTCCAAAGCCTCCTTCCGTGAGTACACACGATCGGAGACTTCAGATTGAATCTCGGAGAGTGAATGGTAATGGCAATCCATTTGTACCATGATTATTATCAGTGGGGGCGAAATCACTTTTTAGGACAGTAGCTACGCTACGCCTCGGTTTTCCAGCTAAGTTGTTCCAATTTATTTATATTATTCGTCTTGTTAATTGATATATTTTTCAACAACCTAAAAAGTGATTTCTTCTATTAACAAGAATATATGTTGTTTTAGTTAGAAGTTGAGATACAAAATTTTTCTTGAATTTATTTGTCCCCATAATTTTATTGGTACTAGAAGTTTCCATGTGCACATAATGAGAAATGATAAGTTACATAGTTAGCGCCAAATTTACATATACTGAAAGTGAGTTATCATTTTGAAATTAGATTGGATGAGAAAAGAGTTAAAACTCAAAATGTGTACAAAAACACCTCTCTCAACAGTCGGATTTGTATGTTAATAAATAAATATATATATATATATATATATATATATATATATATATATATATATATTAAGAACCCGAAGCAAGTTTTTTCCAGAGATTCGATTCAATCGCCGATCGGATTTGTATGTTAATATATAAATATATATATATATATATATATATATATATATATATATATTAAGAACCCAGAAGCAAGTTTTTTTCCAGAGATTCGATTCAATCGCCGATCTTTTCTATTCCTTCCTCGATTATTTCTTAGTCTCTCAAAAATGTTCCCAGATTTTGAAGTGTTCAAACTGTAGATACTAGATTTCATCTTTGTGTTTCTATATAAATTTGTGTGATTCCCAGTTATTGAAATTTGATTTCATTTTGTTTAATGGGAGATATTTACATGGGTAAATTGAGTTTGTTTTATTTACTATTTTAGAAATTTATGCTTGTGCAGCATCTGCAAGCTTTTATGTACGGATTCAAAGACATTTGAATTTCCAATTTCATCCTTGTTAGATAATTTTCCAGAATCTCATTGCCTTTAAAAGATAAAGCAGAATAATGTTTGCAATTGATTTGATCGATTTGATATTTGTGTTGTCAATCGTGTTTAATTGAAAATTTTGGTGGGTTCTCGATTGGAAAGTTTGTGTTTAGATTAGAGCTATTCACGTTTCTTATATCAACAGCAAAGAACTGAGTTTATTTCTTAATTTGATTATTTAGTATCTTCATTTTAAGTCTGTATTTTGATTTTGTTAATATTGTGAATAGACACAAACATGTAAGTATGCATGTAAATGATGAGGTGATAAGAGATTAGTCAGTAATGGTGCATAACTGCTGCTATACTAGCAATTTAAGCTACATATTTTATCACTGAGGAGAAATTGGCCCCATAAACAAGTGTGTTTAGTCACATTTAAGGGTTTGATAAGATTAAGGATATTAAGGCTTTGGAAGTATGAATTTTTCTTACAGAATTTTTGGGTTCAATCGGATTTCTTTGATGAAATGAACACTGATGATTGGGTTAATAGCTGTTGTTTACTTGCTTATTTTTTATTTTTCTTCTGGTGTGCAGAGATTTTATTGGCTAATAGTCACTGATTGAAAGTAATAGTTCTAATTCATTTACAGTAACTGAAACCACAAGTTTGAGCAATTGAAATTAATTAAAGTGGATTTTTCAATATTCATTAAAGTTTTGGTTTGCATTGTAAGAGTTTTACATGCATCTGCCTAGTTTCCAACATTTGGTTCATAGTTTGAATCAATAGCGTCACTAATTGGCTACTTTGGAGTTTAGTAGATTATGTATTTTAATTATGATGGGTTTCTAGTACGTGGGAAATGGGTATCATGGTTTAGTGGGTTGTTCATAGCTTGAATTGAGCATTTGGATTTAGGCTGAACTTCCTAATTTGCATGTAAGCATGAGATTGTGAAATTTTCCCTAGAGCCAAAGGACCCAATTAGAGTTATGTCTTCCATATTACTAGATTACCTGAATGTTTTATAGTGTTTTGAAATTTTTGATAAATTTTACATACTCATGAGCTGTTAACATACTTTTACTTTCTCGAAGTTGCACACTTTCATTTTAAGATCAAACTTGGTGGCCGTAAGGGTGGTTCCTCATGGAACTCCAAATGGGGTTTCTGAAAATTCTTGGCTGACCCGCGTACCCAAACCCGACCCAGTAACCCACGGACTGACCTACCTGACAAATTTTTATTTAATTTCAGAAAATGTTTTATTAATTATTTAATCATGGAAATCAATTAATAAATAGTTATTGTGATTATTAAATTATGAAAATTTAATGAGATATTAATTATTGGAATAAAATTAATATTTCCACTGAATTTTTGAAAAATTAATATATTTGGATAATTTTAGTTAATCTCTAATTTAATTATGCAATAGTTAATTAATTGTGATAATTTGCATGATCTTCATAAAAAATTCCAGAAAATTACAGTAACATTTGGTGATGATAAGATATTGTTGTAAATTTTATGAAAGTATTTTAATGTGTTTATAACATACTTGGAATATTAATCGAGTAATATTGTATGTTATTTAATTCCTTTGTTTGAAATATTAATTGTTGGTGCTTGGAATTAAATTACCATGTTGTAATAACACATGTACTCTAACTTGGGGTATCTTAAAATGTAGGGGTGTCTAGCTAAAGTAGCTATACCAGAATTTAAAAAGGGAATAAAATTGGACATAAAACAATGGTTTATATTTTTACTGGATATGTTTCAAACAGTGTTGCATCTAGACTTTTGAAACTGGAGATGACCCTAAGAAGCAATGGAGTCATTTGATGCAATCTTTTGTAAAGATGTTATCCATTATGAGTAATCATACATGAGAGCTAATTATTTTGCCTAAAAGATGTAAATCTATTGGGTGTTTAAAAGGAAGTTAAAAGCTGATTGATCTATTGATAATTTTAAAGAAAGTTTTTTCAGTACTAGTTGTTATGTGCTAATGTTCAGCATTATGTGAATTGTTTTAATGTGCACTCCGTGCAACAATGTAATAATAATTGTTAATAGTCTGTTGATGATTTAAGTTAATTGTTCTATGTGAACTATATAATTTGAGAAATGCGAAGTATGAGCATTATGGAGCATGTATCAAATGTCAAGCATGTATAAATGTACAATATGAGAAAGATGAAGCATGTATAAAATGCGAATTATACATAAGATGTGAAGCATGAGAAATGTGATATATGCATGAGATACAAAAGCATAAAAATTGTGATGTGATTATTTATTTATATGTGGAAGATCTGCTGATATTTGGTACTGATGAGAAAGTTGTGAAAACTGTTAAAACATTTTTTTTATCTTTGACATGAAAAACAAACTTGATTCTTGGCATGAGAATTAAAAAAATGCACATGGTTTGTTTTTATCTTAGTCTCATTATGTGAAATTCTTAAGAAATTTAATTTCTTTAATGAAGAGCCATTAGGAACACCTTGTGACTCTAGTGTGTGCATTTAAAGAAAAATAAAGGGGATTGGTATTGCACAAATTGAAGATGCCAGAATCATTGAAAGTGTAATGTACTTAATGAATTGTACTCGACCTGATGTTGAATATTTCATTAGTAGACTTGGCAGATATACGCATAATCATTCACAAGTTCATTGGAATGCATTGTCACGTCTAATGAGGTATTTAAGAGGAACAGTTAATGTAAGTGTACATTTTTCTGATAATCCTAATGTTTTTGAAGGATATTGTGATGCTAATTGGGTATCTGCTAATGATGAAACAAGCTCCACTAGTAGATATGTGTTTACTTTAAGTGGATGAGTTGTCTCTTGGAGATCTGCTAAACAAACTTGTACTGTTAAATCTACTATGAAATCTAAATTTATTGTATTAGAATTGACAGGTATAGAAGCAGAGTGGCTGAGGAATTTATTAGCAGACATAATAATTCCTTATATATCTCTGCATTGTGATTCTTAAGCTGCTATTGGATGAGGAATGAACCATGTGTATAATGGGAAATAGAGACATATTCGCTTGAGACATAATGTTGAATGAGGATTGATCAGTAAACGGTGTTATTTACATGAAAATTTGAAAGGTCTGAAAAGAACCTAGCGGATCTGATTACAAAGGGATTAATTAAAAAGAGAGTCTAAGAAGCATCCAGAGGGATGAGACTATTGTCAATATCTTGAGTAAGTAATACGCGATGGAAACCCAACTCATGTGATTGGAGATCCCATGAATTGGGTTCAATGGGTAACAACAAGTCACGTAATTACTTAATTATAGCACTACAATTATTTATATCCCTTCTTGTGTACATGTGGTGCTTACTGACAAATTGTGAAAGGATGAATCGTTTAGATTCTTAATGAAACTCATAGCCCCTAAAGGGTGGTGTATGTCAGTATACACTTGATGGGTTCACCTATATAAAGGTGGAAGTGTAGGCCGCTTCCTATGAGAGTCTTTGGCATACTCTCTAGAGCTTTTATGAAAATCTGGGATATGTCGCATGGCCTTGAACGCGCCCAACCGCGGACTTGTGTGGATTTAGGATTTTTTGATATGTGTGCAAGTTCAATTGATTGTATCATAGATAATGGGTTCAAGAATATAATTCACCTATAATCTACAGTCATGAGCTTGTTCCACTAAGTGTCGATTCAAACCCACAAGGTATCGACGTTATGTATCTAAAATCTATTGCACTTCTCACTTCCTTTTAATTTTTTTATCTTTGATAATTTTGAATCATGTGGGGGATTGTTGATTATGCTTAAAAATTATTATTATTTCTTTTAATATCCTAGCAGTTATGAGCTTTTATTGGCATTATTTTTCCCAATTGTAACTCCCAAGTGTTTCATTAAAACCATTAGATTCTCCAACTTTCCTTGTTCCTTATAAGGGATAGAAGAAAACATATTCAATATATTCAGTTTTCTTCATCTTCTTAGTTTATGTTCATGAAGAAAAAGATACACACAATAACAATTTTATTTTCCGCTCTATGTATCCTATTCTTATTCATATAGTCATCTCTTATACTCTGTTAATTGGGTAATCCACATAGACAAGTCCAAAGTCTCCTTCCGTGAGTACACATGATTGGAGACTTCGCCGTTGAATCCTGGAGAGTGACCGTCGGCAGCCCATTTGTACCATGATTATTATCAGTGGGGGCGAAATCACTTTTTAGGACAGTAGCTACGCTACGCCTCGGTTTTCCAGCTAAGTTGTTTCAATTTATTTATATTATTCGTCTTGTTAATTGCTATATTTTCCAATAAACCTCAACATTAGGACCACTGTATTGGATAGGTTTTCTCCTCTAGTTTATAGTCATTTAACTATTCTGATCATCTAGTCTTGTTTAACATCTGATACTGTTTCTGGTTCATCTGAAGGTAAAGCTTTAATCTGCAACTCTCATTAAAGCCCCTATATTTTGCAATTATTCATTATTTTAGATGGGATTCTTTTTCAGCGTACCCGACTAGCTTGGGATAAAAAGGTCTTGTTGAGTTTAGTAGAATTCTCGTTAAAGGGAACAATTACTAGTGTGTCCACACTTCTCCAAAAATAATTAAATATTACAAGAGAGTCCACTTCATGTGTTCGTATGTTAGGGGGATGGTGCAGAATGTTCTCAGTTCCCTGATAGTGCGATTCATTTATTTCTTAAATGATGACTATACTTCATGTGGTCAAGTCAATTCAGAATGTAATTACTCTTACCTTTGATTTTGTGCGTGTTGGTGTTGGTGGTGTTGAACTTTAGAGGAATCTATTGGACAACTTTCTAATCTAGGGAGTTTATATAATTATATTAAAAGGCATGTCAAGTTTGAAACTTTGTTCAATTTTATTTTTTCTTCTGCATTAAACTTTAATGCAACAGAAACTTCAACAACTCAATCTCTCCAGAAACGGTAATGATTCATACTCTAGTTGGCCCTGTCAACTGGCCAACCTTTGAAATCCTTTGTGATATATTGAAGTGTTAGGAGAGTTGGGAGTTGCAAAAAATTAACTAGAGAAAAGGTTGACGTTGAAATTTAGTTCCATATGGTTTGAAGCACAGGTACAAATTATAGTATATCACACAAAATGTCTGCCTGATGGCTTGTTGCAATGAGTTTTGTTTTGTGCATTGCGAATAGTCTGTAGCTTTCTGCTGAATCAATCAGCTGACTTTAGCCATAATAGTATCTACGAATAAACGAATACTAAGAAGTGAAAATGAAGCAACTTAAGTATGTATCTGAAAATGAAAATGAATCAATTTTATTATATCGGTTTATGTTGTTTTTCCTTATTGACATGTTTAGATCAGATCTATATGATGCCGAGAGCAAATGAACTGGTGGCCAATCTACCCGGTTGCATATGAGATTCAGATTTAGATACAGCATCACTATTTATTGTAATTTTTGATGTGGATTGGTTTTAGTTGGATAATTATTTACTTCAAAGTAAATTTATTATCCAATGAATAAGGTGCACATTTTATTTGAAGGAGTTAGATATTTGGACCGTTAAAAGTCTTGGATTATATTATACTAATGAAAAAAAGAAGAAGAGAGGCTTCTAAATTTATAATGCTATTTGCTCTACATTTTTGCTGTTGGTTTTCATAAATTGGCATCTAGGACTTTTAAGAGGCAATGTTTGATCTCATATTCTTTTATTAATCCCTATTGTTCATTTTGATATTGCCTCTAGCCTTAGAAGATTTTCAAAATGGAAAAAAGGCCTAAAAGAGAACAGACAACAGATATGAGAAAATTATGATATTAGATAATAGTAGAAGAAGATTGACTATTTGAAGTATAACCTTATAGATAATTAATTTCAAAATTATTTTAGTATTATAAAATGACACTATCTATTTAAGTTTGTCCGTTATTATTATAAAATTTTCATGTCAAATTTCTATATCCACCTATAAGGCTATAACAGCTCATTTCTAATTAAACACTTAACCGACAACATAATAGTAGTAGTACTAATCCTGTTTAAGATAAAATTAATTTACAAAGCCACTGCAGTCATCAATCACCGATCAACCGTTTCGGAATCCGTTAATGCAAATATTTTGCATTATTGCACCACGAAAACCAAACTTTATACACGCACAAATATGCACATTGATTGATTTTACTTTTAAGGAACCAAAATTGAAATTAAAAGTAAACACAAAATTTGATCTGATCGGTAGAAAACATTGATAGGTAAAGTACTAAGGTCACCGGAGACTCATAGATCTGACCAGTCGGGGTAATCGAAAGCTAGTCGAGAGGCGATAGCTGAGTGATACATAGTCATGAAACGCCGTGTCCTTGGTCATCATCCGAAGCTTTCTTGCCTTCTCCTCTGTGAAACTCCCCGGAGCAATCCGAGATCTCATCGGCATTGGTCCTAGATCCGAGTCCGGCTTGGCTTCAGCTTTGGCGGAGAGATCGTACTTGTTGTTGGCGTTGTTTTCGGAGTCAATGTAGTCCGGGTCGGAGGACCAGCTAAACAACGGGGTCCACCACTTGGATGAAGAATTACTTTTCTGGCTTTGCGATTCAGGTTTCCGACTGTCTGGCGTCGCGCATGCTGGAACTCCAGTAGATTGGAAGGGTAGAAGACCAATAGCCATTTTTTATAGAAAAATTAGATAGATGTTTAAAAAGGTAGAGGACTGTTGCGAGTACGGAGTACTAACTAGTATTTGTGCTTGTCGAGGTATGTTAGGTCTAAAGTCTAACAAATAATGGGGTTTTAAAGAGTAAGCGGATAAGATTGTAGTCGTGGGTGGCGCCTGACGCAATGCGTGGGTCAAAGGGTAACTAATACCTGTGTGACTGCATGTCCGTGGATAAATTTACTAGTAATTCTCTATTTTATTCCAGTTTTAAAAATCAGTGGCGAGGTGAGAATATAAAAACAAAAATTAGTCATAAAAAAGTACTACTACTTTGTTTTGAAAATTAGATTATATTTAATTTTAATTCAAATGAACGTATTTATTGTGTACTAATTAATATAATATTATTTATTATTTTTTAAAATTTTAATATTTCATAAATTAACTTAAAAATAAAATATATTTATAATTTAATGGAGGGAGTATAACACGTCTCCTTCACCAACATTCATACTATAAGGAGTAAGATATTTACATGAGTATATTATTTGTCTTGGATGAGGCGTCATTAATTAAATACGGAAAGTAGAATAAAAAAATTATTTTGTAAAATATGTTTTCTTATCTCTCCAAACACATTGACAAATACACACTTATTTTTTTTCTCCCTACGATTTATGTATCCAGATAGAATTAAAGCCTTATTTGATTCGATTATCATGAAGTTAAGTTGATTAATTGATTAATACAGTATTAACAGGGTCGGTCCTGAGTTTTTCAGGGCTTAAAGCGAAAAAAAAAAATTGGACCCTTTGTGATTGTTATTAAGATAGGCATAAAAAAAAAACTAAGAATTTTCTCTGAACAAAAGAGCATAAATACAAAAGAATACCAAATATAATAACTGATTATTTCAATATTTTTAAAGCATCATTCAGATATCACATTATCACTAATTCAAAAAAATAATCAGTTCAAAGACATAATATCATCAACAGAGGGGTGGATAATATCATCAACAACTCCTCTTGAATAACACTCACTTATAATGGGCAAATTATAAATAAAGAAGCATAAAATTTTATAATTCAGGTAATGGAATGTAACCTTACTGAATTTCAAATAGTTTCACAGAGATCAATCAGGGGTGACATATCCAAGCTATGACAATAGTTAACCTGTTTGATTATTCTTCAAATAGTACCCATGGTAGATAGTGTAAAACTCAAAATCTTTCCAGTAAGAGTTTACCTATTTTCTTTTGTATTATATTGGCTATATTATGACCTCAGTCTTTAACTGTCAAATTTTAATACCAATAAGTAAAATACTCATAACCCATAGTCTATTAATAGAGATAATCGTAAAGTCTGCACTAGCCAAATTAAGAGAAAAAAATGAAATTATACATATTTGCAAAGAAACACAAGAATGAGTAAAGACATAATTATGATGGATAAATGCATAGACTAACAAGGATTGAAATTAATTGAGACATATTGAAGTAATTATTTTTAATTTATGTGAACCTGGTTGGTATTTTTTTAAATGTACATATTAGAATTTTTAGTAGTGTTGGATCTAGTTTTACTTATGTAATAATTTTATTTGTAAAATTTTAAATATTTTAGAGAATGATTCTACATAATCAATTATACTCATCCATTAGAATAAAAATTGTACACATACAGATATATAAAAAAAGAAAAAGAAATAAAGCGGGATCGATCTTTTATATATTTTTATTGATAAACAATACATAAATTTTACTTTTTGTACACAACTTTTTATATACAATTTGTTTACATAATATTATTCTTTTTTATTTTATACATATATTCAACTATAGGGATTGACATTAACTTAAATTTCATCTCTTTCTTTAGTTTCGAAATGACTTTTCCAAAACAAATATCATATCAGGAGAATAAAAAGACAGAATGAAAAGGTTTTTTATTATTTATTATTATTACTAATTTGAAATTAAAATCGTAATTGAGTTAATACTATTAAGATTTAAGAAAGAGGTTCAAGCTCTAACCAACAAATAGTCGAACGGTTCGTCTTTTAACACTGGGATATTCCTACAACCTCAAAATGGAAATGGGCCCATAACCATAATATCAAAATTATTTAATCTCCACTCACAATAATATCTTTAAACAAAATAATTTTAACTATTAGTATTTCACTTAAAATAAATACAATTGTTTTCACTATATATATATATATATATATATATATATATATATATACCGGCTATAATGACGATTTTTTGAAATATAACGACAGTTCAAATCATCGTCATAGCTATGTCGTCGACTTTGTATGTTATAACAATGAAAAAAACCGTCACTATAGCCGATTTGTTTTTAATTCGCTGTAGAAGTAGACCATATATATATATATATATATATATATATAACAACTTATATTAAGTAACGGAGGGAGTAGGAAGTAAGCCGTGTGTTCGACATACACTAATAACAATAGTAAAACACCAAGTTTCACAAATAATTACTCCATTCGTGCTTTAATATAAGTCGTTTTAGAGTTGTGCACAAGTATTAAAGAAATGATTGTATAACATTAAATATAATATCAATTGTCTATATTGTCCTTGTATTGAAAAAAGAGTGTTATTTATTGAACAAAAAATAATGAGAGAACCAATGTTATATTTAATACTTGGGATAATATTAGAAATTAAGCAATTAATATTTACTTGAAATTAGCAAATGACTTATATTAAGGGATAAAAACATTTCTCTAAAACGACTTATATTAAGTGATGGAGAGAGTAATAGCCAAGACCAAAGAATGCTCCATTCAACAAAAATGATCTCGAGTCAATAAGTGAAAATGATCCCGAGTCGAGTCGAACAGTATCTCATTTATATTTTATTCGAACTTTTTTTAAAGTGTTTGAATTCGTAAACAAAATGAAAATTTTATATTAAGAAAATATTTAAATGAAACAAACTGTCATTAAAAAAAATAATACTCTCTCAATTCCAAAATACATGATCAAATTTTATTTATTTTAATCAATTTAAAATATTTATAAAATAAGTTAGTAGTATATGACATTCATTCATGAATGGAAGAAATATGATTTCATTAATATTTGAGGAAATCACTTGACTATGATATATCTTCCACTTGAGTTCAAATTGAGATTAGAGTTCTATTCCAAAATCAGGGTGGTCTGTAACCATTATTAGAAAAATAAGACTTTTACCGTTTGAAAATTCAAATTATAGGATCAAATTTTATTTTTCAAAATTAACTTGAGATATTTTATATTTTATGATTTGATTAATTTATTAAACTTTTAAAAACAAATTTTTTTTGTAATTGATACCACTATTCAAATAGTTTACATTTTTCTTAATTGTATAATTTAAAATTAAAATAATTATATCAATTTTTAACTTTAAAATATTTTAAATTAACTTCAAAAAATTAATATTGAAGTTTTATTTTCAAGTGTAAGGATTAAATAATGTACTATTTATTCGAGTATACTCGATACAGGATACTATAAAAGATCGTGCTCGGATACTGAATTAAAATTCGACTTGGGTTTCGAATCGGATGATTGTAAGCTGCCAGTGAGCCTGCCACATTTTGTTGTTTCCATTGGGCCGTTAAATTAAAATAAATTAACGGCCAAATGAAAAACGAAACCCACACTGTAAGGCTGATCCAGGAAGAATTTTATACTCCCTCCTCCGTTAGGATAAAAGTCTTGGTAGACTTTTCACGCATATTAAGAAGATAAATAAAATAACAAAATTGCCCATAATAATGTCATTAAATATGGAGAGAGAATTAGATTAAGAAAAATATTAAGATATTTAATGTTACGGGCATAATAGGAAAAAATGTGTAAAAATTTAGTTATTAAAAGAAAGTGGACATTTAACATGAGACAACCCAAAATAGTAATAAGACTTTTATCTTGGGACGGAGGGAGTATAAGCCAAAAATTTCAAAACCAAATATTCAAAAAACAATTATTCGCAATGAATGCCTGTAGGGCCCAAACAATGTTCCAAGTGGGGAAAGCCTTAACAAGAGATCCAATTCATATAAGTTTTGTAGTCCTGAGCACCTCTCCATAAACAATTCACTTATTATTTATTAACTACAGAAGATTATATTTGAATCAAGACCAATTGCATTGCAGCATAAGAAATGATATGTATTTAGGGAAGTGTACGCTGGTAGAGGGGTAATGCTCCCAATGCTTCACGTTCTCCACTCTCCCTCTTTACCTGCAAAAAGAGAAACAAGCCAAATGTAGGAAACCACCCCAAAGGACTAGCTATATAGTGGTAAAAATCTATAAATCTCCTAGAATCTTTCATAGGATGAGAGAGAAAAAAGCCATATAGAAGGTCCTCCCAATAAATTTAGTGTACATCATTTTTCTATGTGAATTATGCTAGCCAGAGGTCACCATCGCATCCATAGATTCTCAGAGAGAGAGAAAGAGAGGCGTAAAGACATATAAGGTAAGTAGGTCAGAGCAAAATAGTTACATTGTAACAAGTTTAGACCTTGACGGTGTGAGTGAGGTAGAATGAACAATGGGACACAATATATTAATGGGTTCTTGCAGTTTTACATTATTTTGTCGTATTTGATGTAATTTGATCACAAGGACTGGTATAAAACCACAAGGACCACATCAGGCCATGCAAGAGAAAAAACTGAATCTGAAATTACACTTGTATTGTAAAGGAAGTTAAACTATTACAATTGTAAACAAAAAATAAAATCAACAGGTCCAAACGAACATGAAACTCAAGTAGTAGGGGGAAAATAACAGACAAGAATGTGAATAAAAAAGAAACAAGAGGAAACTGCCCCCGTTTGGTTTGTCACATGGGAGTGGAGAAGAGACAAATGGAAGAACAAAAATGGTCCAAGTCCAGTATTTTCGATATTCAACAGGTAATGGGAAGTAACGAGACGAATTTCAGAAAAGCTTACTTTAATGCCCTCTCATTCAAAGCTTCTTGATAAAAGATGCAAGAAGACCATAGAAAGTAAATGTGATGGAAAAGTGAGGGAAGAGAAGAGGTAGAAGAAGAACTATGACAATGGCAATCTCGTCATATAAGCTTCATCAATAGATGCTTACTACAAAAGTTAAAGAGTGCACATTTTCTTACACAATAATATCTAGATTAATAAAACAAATCATGTGTGTTAAATTTATACTTTAACTCCTTCAAATTTAACAAATTTACTTATTAAAAAAAGTAAATAATGCAGAAGGGTGTAGGACAGAAGTTGTACTTGATCTAGGCATGACTATTGCACAGTTGCTTCTCACTTTCTCAGTTCCTTGTCAATAACTAGGAGTTATTGGTATCAGGCTCGAGTGGTGTACCCTGGTAACCAGTGCACACACTACTTGTGTGCTCTTATTCTTTTGATGACTATGCAGCAATAGGAAATGAGTGGGTTACGTAGGTCAATGCATGATTTTAGGAGATTTGGATGTCAACAAAATTTTAAAGGGGATGTATATCATGTGTTCAACTGGGGTATAATATTTGCGGAATTTGGATGCAAAGGTGAGGGACCTCAAAATTAAAGGTACTAATAATTATATTTATATTTGTAAGAAATTTATTCTGTAACTATATTATTACTAGATAATAACTATTTAGACTGTTAATTATTGAAATTTGAGTGATTTACGTTATCTCTCTTTGTCTGAGGATGTGAGTAATGTTTGGGAAGTGACCTCAAGACATCGTGCGGAGTGGCCGATTCTCTATGAAGATAGGCAAAAATCTATCTTTCCATTATTTTTCATCTTTCTACTTTAAGTCTTGTTAGTCTGTATCAAAGGCTATTTTATGGAATTTGTAATTTGGTATCCTAATAGTCCCCAATTGTCCACAAGATGTAGGAGTACTGCTTCCCTTTATATAGTAGCATATATTATATAAATCCATCATCCATTAGCATAACATAAGTATCACGCAGCCGTAATTGGTGCGTCTTTCATTTACAAGGCTCATGTAGGAAGTACATGACACTGAAAGTACTAGTATCTACAGACCATACTCAAAACTGAATCTATTATTGATGAAGTGCTTGACAGATAGCAATTCAAAAGATGCTTCAAAAAATCAATCTCAAATAAGACAAAATGTGAAAAATGTACAAAAGAACAAAACATGCAACCAAGAGAAAACGAAGAAAATAAAAAAGTAAAGTTGAAAACCCAGTTTCTCAAAAGCACTCACCAGGGCCAGCATATCTTTAAGATAGCTCCTAAATGGTGTCTGCATTGCCTGCATACAAATAACAGACAAGAATAAGCTTAATAAATAATTTACAAGATACAAGTATTTCATATGTCTAGCTAGTTCTTAATGAAATTCTTATCCAGATTACCTCAACTCCAAGTCACCAATTCTATGCATGTCTGAACACCAGTCTGTTGGATATACTTTCAGAAATTTCAATATCAATTATATTGCTAAAGTCTAGTTTAAAGAGAGGTTGACAAAACTCTAAAATGTTTTAAGTTTTTAGTTTCCTTTTCCTATCGTTTCCATCTGCTCTTTCCAGACTAGATGACAAAAAAGTTTTTAGTTTCCTTTTCCTTTTCCTATCGTTTCCAAATTCTCAAATTATAATTTGAACCCGAACAGGTTTCACTTCATCACTCTAAAATCTAAACACAAATATGCATAAACTAAGGTAATCAATACATATATAGAGAGAACACCTGCAGATCTTCGGGAAGATACTCGTGTTTCATGGAGAGATCCATGGCACGCAACAACCGCTGGTTTCTGGCATCAACGATTTCACGAGGCAAACGTTTAAGCGCTTCCTTGATGTCCAAATCTTCATACGGATCGTACAGATCCTCGAATCTCAACCCTAATTTTTACCAAATTCAACATCCACACAAAAATCATCACTAAAATTTGTCATTGCCGTAAATCTATAGCGATATATAGAGACATAAATGGAAAAAAAGGAAGGTTAATTACCGAATTTGCGGAGACTTTTAGAGACAGAGTTTTTGTGCATAGCTGCGAGAAAGTTCTTTGAAGGATTCAACAGCCACGATGATAGTGCCATATTCGATTGATTTCACTTCTCTAATCTCTCTTGTTCGTCAATATCCCAAGCTCTCGTCGGTCGAAGGTTACCGGCCTCCACCCTATACAAAAACCTAATAAGCGCCGTCCGTTTTGGTCAAATATATATATATATATATATATATATATATATATATATATTTGCTTAATTCTGTGTTGTGTTGGTCGGATTACTTTTTTTTTTAAAAAAAAAGAAAAGAAAAATTCTTTTTGAAAGAATTAAGAGTAAGTGTAGTAAAAATTTAAAAGGTTAATATTTTTTTATACTCCCTCTGTGTTCCGGGATAAAAGTTTTTATTATTATTTTGAGTAGTCCCATGTTAAATGTCCACTTTCTTTTAATAATCAAATTTTTACATATTTTTTTTCTATTATGCCCATAACATTAAATATCTCATACTTTTCTTATTCTAATTCTCTTTCCATATTTAATGACATTATTATAGGCAATTTTATCATTTTATTCCTTTTCTTAATATGGGTGAAAAGTTCATCAAGACTTTTATCCTGGGACGGATGGAGTATTATTTTTTATCATCACAGTAAGTATAAGAAAAATACTTACGTCTTTGATATACATATATACACACGCCTAATAATTCGTGCAAAACACCGATAAACTTAAAAATATTTTATCAAGTAATTTTATATATAATATTTTTGAACGATATTTTAATTAAAAACAGTTCAAATTTGATGACTTGATAACAAATGATACATTGTACCTTTAATAATAAATGTGTACTAAAATTTTATTAAAAGAATATAATTTTTGAACTTTTAAGTTGATTTTTGGTAATATTAAAATTTATGTCTAAGGGGGTGTTTGTTTAGAGCCGAATGGAGCTGAATCTGAATTGTTGAATCAGTAAGTGTGCTTGTTTTGGTCTGAATGGCTAAATCGGTAAGATAGACGAGCTGAATGGCTAAGTCAGATTTTTTGAGCTGAATAAAGTAAAAAAAATAATAAAAAATATTAACTATTATATTAAGTAATATTAAATAAATTTATAATAATTTTGAATTTTTTTAGAGGGGTTAAAATAATAAAGTTTTGTCATTCAGATATTTCAGACATGTCAATTATCAAACATTTTTTTTATTCAGATTCAGCTCATTCAGATTCAGATTCAGATTCAGATTTATTCAGTTTTTATCAAACATCCCGTAAGTTGACTTTTGGTAATATTAAAATTTGTGACCAAGAATCCCGGATGGTATTCTTTGGGATAGTCTTCCCCCAAATCTGATTAAAGCTACCACCATAATAGATTTAAATTTAACAAAAAAAAATATATTTTTTGAATTACCAAGTCACTAAAATTGGACTACTAAATTGACTCAAAACCAATTAAAATCATAATACAGTGTTTTGGGTGTGATTTGAATACACATAAGAAGATATGTATATACACTCAGACTGTACATACATATTTTGTTATGTGTATCCAAATCACACAAAAAACACTGTATTATGGAAAAAATTCAGTTCCATAAAATATTAAATTTTTTTTTAGTTGTTTTAAAAAAAAACAAAAAAAATATAAAAATTTGTCTCAAGATTTTATCGGTCAGGACTCCTAGAACTCGATCCTTGTTGGATATAGATATCTATTAGATATAAACCGTAGCGTTCTTGTAAGGATTATTCAATTTTTAATAATAATTGCCCAATATAACGGTAGATTGTTGTGCGATGATCAAATTTTACACAATAAAACAAATGAATATATGATGGGTTGCACGTTGCAAATGGTGGTTTGGTGCAACTTTCATGGTTGTGGAAGAGGATGAGAAGTGGGAACGAAAACGATGGATATGAATGATGATGATGAGAACGACCCAACGTGTATGCATGAATTTTCTTTAGTCAGGGTCTAAAATCCAAATGTAACATTAGAGTAATAGAATTTTATTTTATTTTCAAGAATAAAAAAAGGGTCGTTTTCCCCTTCAGTAACAATTTAACATATAAGCTCGTCCCTATCATGTATATAATTGCTTACATGTCTATTAATCTATATACCTCCCTCCATTCCGAAAAGAAAATAGTATAATAATGAAATTGACTCTTATTTAAACAATGATGGCATTCATTATGACAACAAAATTAAGAATGTGACATTTTTTATACTACTATGAAAAGAGTACAAAATAAATAAAAAAAGAAGGGCGAGTGGAACTCATTGTTAAGGAAGTATATATAATATGCATAGAAAAACAGGATGAGCTTAACCCATGAGTATCTTTACATTGTTCCTAAATTAGCAGAACAAATCTGCTAATTAGTTATACAAAAATGAATCCCAAGGCCAGGATAAAAACATTATATATACATATACATATAAGGGCAAAAAGAGCTGCTGCATATCTACATACACATGTCAAGCACTACGAAATCCTACTTTTTGTACAGGCGTTTACACACGATTCTCTCCAGCTGTTTCTAGGCAGTGATGTTTTGCCCATAAAAGAATGAATCTGCAAATCAGAATACAGCTCACTATGTATTAATACTTGGTTCATACACAATATCTGATCCATGTAATCCATGATATTTAAAGCTCAGCCTATAATCCATGTGGCAATCGATTTGATCTCTTTACTATAAAATATCTGGCATAGACGGTCAAAAAATTTAATAGAAGGTGGGTCTAAAAGTAAAAGTTTGAGTGATAAATTATGTATTAGTCACCTAATTTAGAGTCTTGGAGCACTGTGATCATCACCATTCTCAAATGGTCCAGTTCCCGGCTATAGCGAATCGTAAGAAGTGGATTTAAGCGAACAATAAGTTGAGCATAAACGGTTACGCCAATCTCTTCCATTTGTCTACCATTCTCAACCTCATCTAGATGGGCATTTGTAGATGAGTCACTGGGTAGTGGATTTGAACCGATGATAGGCCGAATGCAATTTGTTGATGAATCTCTTCTAGTTTTTCGAATCGCTTTCGTCTTTTATCCATCTCCATGACAATCCCGGTGAACAAATTTATATTAAACAAATAGAAGAGAGTTTTGAAAGTAAAGTTGGTTTTCAAATTGATACATGTAAGCAAGATTGTTTTTAAAAGGCGGTAAAAACCTTTGCAAGTAATAGATGTGGAAAAGGAGAAAGCTGAAAAGATCGGTGGGATGGTGAAACCAGAAGTAATGAAAGTAGTATGCACACAAGCCAATCATGTTTGATGATAAAGCATATACTTTGTAACAATCTTATTCATTTATTAATAAAAAGTATTAATTTATTAAAGGCTTTTAATTATCTACGTGATCTTTGTTTTTATAATATGTGATAAACCCATAGTTTTAAGCAATGCTTTTAGAATAATGATGATGATCATTCTAATGAGATCTAAATTCTTAGAAAGCTTAAAACTAAAATAGTTCCCAATCATTGGATTACTAAATTGGGGATTAGTGAATCCAGGATAGATTGGTACATACGTTCTTTGCTTCGTTGGATGAGGATGATTGATCTCGTGATCATTTGTGTGGAGACACTAAAAGCAAAGTATGTAGGTGCTTATTAGAGAATAAGTTCTTTGAGCGTGGCTCGCTAAGGAATACCTAATGGAGTTTTATTTGCTGTCGATAGGAATTCTCTGTAGTGATAGTAGTACAAGTAATCCTTGGACTTGAGATCATCATAGTATCTTGTGTATGATGAGTTATACTTTGACTTATTCCTTAAGACCCTTAGGGTATATCAAAGGGTATGCTTGGGTATAATAAGTTATACGTGGAGATAATGTATGATCAATAAAGAATCTACCACTTCTAATAAAGAAGAGAAATGTCTATGTGATTCGATAAATGACAACCAAGTAGTCCTTGGCAAGCGAGAATGAAATTAGAAAGGAGTTTCTAATTTGCATTATTTGGAGTTGTGCATTTAAGGATCGAAATACATATAATTAAATAAAATAAGACTTGACGGTAATTCCATGTCTTATATTTAATTGGGACATTGTATGGTGGAAGGATTGAATTTGTCTGGTAACTATTTACTCAAAGGTTCTTTAATGATTAATGTTGAAATCTATATTATCCGGAAAGTCGTTGATCGTTAGGGAGCTTATCCTATTGTAGAATAAATATTATTTATTTAAATAAATTAATTGTTTAATTTATTTATTTAAATAAGATTAGAATTGTTCTAATTGATTTATTCACAAATAGGTTTAATATGGAGAACCTAAAGGGTCACACCATAAAAGGAAGAATAATTATTTAAGAAGTTAAATGGCATAATCGTAATAATATGTTATGTATATTTAATTTAATCTATGGTGATAGAATAAATTAAATAGCTTAATATTATTATTTAATATTTTAGAAATATTAAATATAAATTAATAAGAGGAGTCTTATTAATATTATTACAATTATTATTATTTTAATTTCTAAAAGAGTTTAGGAATTAATTTAATATAAGTACTCTCATTTATTCCTAATTGGATTAGGAAGTTAAATTAATTAAAAGAGTTTAATTAATTATCCCTAATAAGATTAGGGAGCTTAATTAATTAAAAGAATTAATTAATTAAAACCCAATTCCTTAATTGTTAAGGTGGGTTGCCACATCTATAAATAAGAGGAGTCTTATTATGGGTGTGAATGGGTTGTTGATTTTTTCAACATACGTTATTCCAATTGTTGGGAGAATGCACACCTTTACTATAGAGATAAAAAAACTAGGGTTTGTAACCACCCTACTTCTTGAATTTTCTTCTTCCTTGGTGGATCACCTCAGAGGCCAAACATTTGGGTGGCTAACGTTGATCAAAGGAAGGAACCAAACCCGGTGGATTCAAGATTGAGCGAAAGGATTTGGAGGTGAACTTGTACACGAGGAAGCTCGATCTTGAGGTATGATTTTATTCTTTATCTTTTCGTTTAATTAATAATTGTGCATAAAGGATGATCCGGGTTTTATGGTTTGTAAATATTTTTTTAAACTCTGATTTTTACACGCTTCCGCACTTTTTATGCAATTTGATTGCGTTATGAATATTACAAACCTAACAGTGGCATCAGAGCCAAACCTTTATGCGAATTATTAATTGTTCAGATTTAATTTGTATATTGATATGTGTTTAGAACAATTTATTTGGGCATAATTTTATTGTATAAAATTTAATAAATAAAAAAAAAAAATAAAAAAAAAAAAAAAATAAAAACCGTCATTGTTTTTTTTTTTTTTTAAAAAACCGTCATTGTGCTGGATTATTTTTATTAAGGCAGCACGGAAATCGATACTAGCTTTTCATGCACTTACACTTTAAGTTAGCAGGAATAAGAGTAAGCAGCAGTGCACGGTAGGTTTAAAAAAAAAAAAAAAAAAAAGACGGCAGCATTTTTTTTGGTTAACAGGTATCAAGCTGCACGGATTTCAATGTAATTGTAATGCACGGTTTGCCGGAAAATTAAAAAAAAAAAAATGAAAAGGAACGAATATATATATATATATATATATATATATATATATATATATATTCTTAATTATTATATATAATTAAAATAAAAGTTTTATTTTAATTTTAAAATAAAAGGTTTATTTTAATATTAAAATATAAAGTTTTATTTTAATCTTAATAATTTTATAATTAAAATTAAAAGTTTATTTTAATTTTAAAATAAAAGGTTTATTTTAATATTAAAATAAAAGAGTTTATTTTAATTTTAAAATTAGAAATTTCATCTTAACTAATTAGAGTTGGAATTGGATTCCATGATAACTAATTGGAGTTGAAATTGGATTTTATTTTTCCTAAAATAAAGGAGTTTATTTGTGAATAGGAAGTAAATCCATCTTTCCTTAAATAAAAGAGTTTGTTTAGATATGAAATAAGATTTCATATTATTCAAAATAAAAGAGTTTATTTGTGAATAGGAAAGAGAATCCTAATTTCCTTAAATAAAGGAGTTTATTTAAATATGAAATGAGATTTCATATTATTCAAAATAAAGGAGTTTATTTGTGAATAGGAAAAGAATATCCGTGTTTCCTTTAATAATTTTTTTTTTATGAAATGGATTTATAATTAATTAAAATAAAAGAGTTTATTTTAATTAAAGATTTTTATTTTTATTACATGGAATTGGATTCCATAATTAATTAAAATAAAGGAGTTTATTTTGATTAAAATTTTGATTAAAATAAAATAGTTTATTTTATTCAAAATTGGATAAATTAAAATAAAATAGTTTTATTTTGATTTAAATTTGGATTAAAATAAAGGAGTTTATTTTGATTCAAAAATAGATTTTATACTAACTAAATTTGCCCATTAAATGATATCAATATATATATTAAATGTTTATTATTCATGAGATGAATGTTATTTATTGATGCATATGGTGATGTGTATGATAATAAATGGGATTGATTATGACTATTGACCAATGTGATTGGATTTATTTTAGTTGGATGCGTGAATGTATGGGTTTTATTAAATGGGGTCTGCGTAGCCTGCCTTCTAATTTTTTCGAATGTAAATTCTATCTCCTTCTATGTACTTCCCCTCGATCACGATCAAGGTTTCTATTTAATTTTAAATAGTTTTGTAATAGGAATAGTTAGAATTAATTTTGAAAAATTGGAGATCAAAAAGAGGAAGAGCTTGAAGACCCGTTTGTAATGAAGCTTAGGGTTTAAATGTAATAGTTATATTTAAATATTATTTCTTGCACCCCTAGGGTTTGACCTTTTGGTTCACTTGGTGGCTCAAGTGAACCAAACTAGAATAAAAGTCCATAATCAATCCGGGTAGAATATAGTATTCTATATGTGCATGCTTATACTATATATATATATTATATATTATGCAAACATGCTTCGCATGTTAATTAATATGACGCGTATTTTATATATATATGTGCATGCGCGCTAAACAAGATGAGACAAATTTAATAATAAATCCCTCAATTTATTATATTAAGTCCAAAGCGTTCAAAGATATTTGGAATATCGAACGTCGCCTTCTAGCATGATAAAATTAATAGAGTATTAAATATTTAATATGAGTTTGTTGTGTCACCACAAGGCAAGTATTAAGTATTTAAGATGTTAATTTATCACATTTGATGCTTATAAAGAAAATTGAACAATATTGTTTTGTTGTGTCACCACAAGGATGATATTTTTCTTTTTTGAATATATGGAGTGCTAGGTTGGACTTAACTTGGATAATTTTGATTCGGATGTGCCACCACTGATCAAAATAATCTAAGAGGCAAAATACAAGGAGTCAGATAGTTGATGTAATTGACAAAAGTTGTCTACCTATTTATTTATATATGGTTTGTTGTGTCACCACAAGGCTATATACATTTGAAATGGGATCCTTATTCTCACCTAGCAAATCTTTAATTAGATTTTCTTAACTATATAAGTGAGGTAATATAGTTTGAAGAAAATAGTGGGAGATACCAATTTAAAACAAGACCTAATTTATTTTGGTAATTAATAAAAGAATGTATGTTAAAATGTTGTTAATTACAAATTCATTTACAGAATTTTACAATGTCTAAAATTACTATCACTGCAGAGCATATTAGATGCTAAGTTAATCGCCAAGAATTAAAGCGGATTGGTTAAGGAATTTGAGAATAGTTCTCATAATTGAAAAGCTATCTTATGTCCTTAACACGCCTATCCTCGCAATGGTTGCAGAGACAATGCCTCGAGGAAGAGATTGCTACTTTTAGAAAGTGGCAAGATGATGCTGATTGGCTCAATGCATCATGCTCGTATCCACGAGTAACAAGCTTGACGTCGACCTGAAACTATGGATACTTCTACTATACTCCCGCACGCCAAGTAGTTGATGGTGAGAAAGTAGGGATCGATAGATATCGAGATATCTAAGGAGCTCTTCCGATCTAGAATGGCCAATGGCACTATAAAATGCATAACAAAAGTTCTTAACATAATCAATTTGATTGATCAATTAGACAACGAGTTTTGTCATGGATGGATAGTTGAGCCAAGATTTGATCTTGCACTCACTCCCGGACTCCTTTCACAATTGTTGTGAATTTTTCATATGAACAAGCTAGATATCACTTTCTTTGATTTTGCTTAACATGTTGAAAAATGTTGAGAGTCACTTTCCAACCAAGAAAAACCAAGTCTTACTGGTAGGGGCCAAAAGGATCTTCTCAAAAGAAGAATGATTCAAAGAAGGTATATAGAAAGGCATAAACAAAGGATAATAAGAAACAAAAGCGATCACGGATAGCAAAGGAGTTTGCTTCCACCGCAATAAGCTCGACCTTTGGAAAGAAAGCTGAGAAGCATCTTGCAAAGGCTAACCAAAGAAGCTTAGTGAAGTTTTAGGTTACAAATACAAATTTGTTCATGATTTAAAATAAAATTTACTTAAGTCAAGGTTCTACTTGGGTATTGGATACCGACTTTGGTTATCATAAATATAGATTTATGAAGGGACCAAGCAGAAGTAGAAAGCTAAACAAATATAAGTAATCTAAGTGCGGAAATGTAACAAAGGTTGCTACATTAGCCATAGAAACTTATAGTTTAGCAATGCCTATGGGAAAATCTATTAAGTCAATAAGTTGTTATTGTATTCCAGTTCTTGTTAAAAATATTATTTCCATTTTATTGTTGGACAATGAAATCTTTGGTATTATAATTAAGAACAATTGTTGTTCTATTTATAATAATAATGTTTTGTATAGAACTGGAATATTACTTAATAAATTTTGTATACTTGACTTACGTGAAAATAATTTTACAAATTGAACAAACTAGTATAAGAAAAGGAGATGATCATTCAAAGAGTTGAATGTATGTATTTATTGAAATACAAGTGTGAATTATTTGAAAGGTTCAAAGAATTCAAAAGTGAAACAAATTGACAAAGTATTAAGATTCTTTGATTAGATCAAGGAATAAATACTTGTGCAATAAGTTTCTAGATCATCTCAAATGATTTTCTCACAATGGACGCCTCCTGATATGCAATAATTGATTGATGTATCTAAAAGGAAAAATCGTACCTTGTTGGACATGGTGCGATCCATAATGATTTTACCGACATTCAAAGTATCCTTACAGGTTATGTCCTAGAAATGGTTGCATATCTACGAAAATGGTAACCTCAAAATCCAGGCCCCAAGACTCCATAAAAGTTATGGATGGGAGGATTCTAATCTTAAGTATGTTAAGATAAGGGTTGTCCAACTTATGTGAAAAGGTTTCAAAGGATAAGCTTGGGACAAGATTTGACAAGTGTCGATTTGTGGGACATTCTAAAGTAAGTTTAGGGTATATGTTCTATAATCCTCGCTTAAGAAAAGGTGTTTGTTCTGAAACACGCTTTGCCTTTTTAAGATAAAGGTGTTTATCATTCAAGGGCTAGTGGGAGGATAATAGATCTTGAAAAGTTCAAAGAACCACAAAACACTATAAATCAAATAAGAGGACACAGTAGATAGACTATTGTACCACAAAAAGAATCGTAAATCTGGAATAGTACCAAAGATGCCTAGGAGGTATGGATTCATCATGGATGATGATGATGAGGTACACATCATAGAAGATGATGATCCAGAGTAACATACGATGAGGTAAGAGTTCTAATGAGTACAAAAGGGTCAGTGGGAGCGTCGTGAAATTTCTAGTATTATATGTTGATATACTACGGATGAGGAATTACATACCAATGCTACAATCAGTAAAGATAAAGTTGTCTAAACATTCCTCCATGAATGGTTTGGGAAGAGTATCTTAATTGGGGATAAAATCTATATAGATAGATTTAAGAGGATGCTTTCGACTTAACCCGAGCGTATATTCATTTGATGCTAAAGTCGTTTAGCATGGCAAACTCAAGAGATGTCTCATGTAGATGAGCTATGGAGTGTATCTCTCTTAATAGTCCCCATAGACTCCAAAAGGAGAGGTCGCGTGAGTGACAATCATGTATGCAATGAAATATACGAGACACGATGTTGATCGGCCATATTGCGGAGAAGATCTTTGTAAGAAAGTGAAAAACATCTTAAAGTTCTTAACTTAAGCACTAAGGATGTGAGCATACATGGTGGAGTGCGAATTAAAACTAGAGGGCTTTACTGAGACTCAAGTTTTCGAATGAGACCAAGACGATCGAAAATCCACTTTAAGGTAAAGTGTTACCTTGAGCAGTGGTGCGTTGAATTGGAAAGGTTCCAAACAATGAAAAGAGTTCTTTGGTTTAGTGATAAAGACAAAGTATATAGCTATAAATGAAGGCGCAAGTTGATTGTTTGGATTAAAAGTTCATTACAGAACTAGAAATAGTTCCTAAGTCTCATCTTGGATCTAAACATGGGTTGTGGCACTTTCATTTGATTATTAGAATCATTGAAAGATGGGAAATCACTATAGAGATAGTGGACTCTCATGAACAACATTACATATCCATTAACTAAAGCTTATCCAACAGCGGGATAATCGTCACTTTAGAAGAAGAGTATAAGATACCATGACGATTGGCTTTAGTGCAAGTGGGAGATTGAAAGTAGTATGCACACAAGCCGATCATGTTTGATGATAAAGCATATACTTTGTAACAATCTTATTCATTTATTAATAAAAAGTATTAATTTATTAAAGGCTTTTAATTATCTACATGATCTTTGTTTTATAATATGTGATAAACCCATAGTTTTAAGCAATGCTTTTAGAATAATGATGATGATCATTCTAATGAGATCTAAATTCTTAGAAAGCTTAAAACTAAAATAGTTCCCAATCATTGGATTACTAAATTGGGGATTAGTGAATCCGGATAGATTGGTACACACGTTGCTTGCTTCGTTGGATGAGGATGATTGATCTCATGATCATTTGTGTGGAGACACTAAAGCAAGTATGTAGGTGCTTATTAGAGAATAAGTTCATTTGAGCATTGGCTCATTAAGGAATACCTAATGGAGTTTTATTTTGCTGTCCAATAGGAATTTCTGTAGTGATAGTAGAAGACAAGTAATCCTTGGACTTGAGATCATCATAGTATCTTGTGTATGATGAGTTATACTTTGACTTATTCCTTAAGACCCTTAGGGTATATCAAAGGGTATGCTTGGGTATAATAAGTTATACATGGAGATAATGTATGATCAATAAAGAATTTACCACTACTAATAAAAGAAGAGAAATGTCTATGTGATTCGATAAATGACAACCCAAGTAGTCCTTGGTTAAAGCGAGAATGAAATTAGAAAGGAGTTTCTAATTTGCATTATTTGAGTTGTGCATTTAAGGATCGAAATACATATAATTAAATAAAATAAGACTTGAAGTAATTCCATGTCTTATATTTAATTGGGACGTTGTATGGTGGAAGGATTGAATTGTCACGGTAACTATTTACTCAAAGGTTCTTTAATGATTAATGTTGAAATCTATATTATCCGGAAAGTCGTTGATGTTAGGGAGGCTTATCCCTATTGTAGAATAAATATTATTTATTTAAATAAATTAATTGTTTAATTTATTTATTTAAATAAGATTAGAATTGTTCTAATTGATTTATTCACAATAGGTTTAATATGGAGAACCTAAAGGGTCACACCATAAAAGGAAGAATAATTATTTAAGAAGTTAAATGGCATAATCGTAATAATATGTTATGTATATTTAATTTAATCTATGGTGATAGAATAAATTAAATAGCTTAATATTTATTATTTAATATTTTAGAAATATTAAATATAAATTAATAAGAGGAGTCTTATTAATATTATTACAATTATTATTATTTTAATTTCTAAAAGAGTTTAGGAATTAATTTAATATAAGTACTCTCATTTATTCCTAATTGGATTAGGAAGTTAAATTAATTAAAAGAGTTTAATTAATTATCCCTAATAAGATTAGGGAGCTTAATTAATTAAAAGAATTAATTAATTAAAACCCAATTCTTAATTGTTAAGGTGGGTTGCCCACATCTATAAATAAGAGGAGTCTTATTATGGGTGTGAATGGGTTGTTGATTTTTTCAACATACGTTATTCAATTGTTGGGAGAGTACACGCTTTTATAGAGATAGAAAAACTAGGGTTTAGCCAACCACCCTACTTCTTGAATTTTCTTCTTCTTGGTGGATCACTCTCAGAGGCCAAACATTTGGGTGGCTAACGTTGATCAAAGGAAGGAACCAAACCCGGTGGATTCAAGATTGAACGCGAAAGGATTTGGAGGTGAACTTGTACCTGAGGAAGCTCGATCTTCAAGGGTATGATTTTATTCTTTATCTTTTCGTTTAATTAATAATTGTGCATAAAGGATGATCCGGGTTTTATGGTTTGTAAATATTTTTTTAAACTCTGATTTTTACACGCTTCCGCACTTTTTATGCAATTTGATTGCGTTATGAATATTACAAACCTAACAAGTAATTGGTGCTTTTTTAATCCTGAAGACTCCCAAAACTACTGTTTGCATCAGCAGTAATGAGAAGATTATTGCATTATGCGCAATAGGCCAATAAAGTCCCCCAGTTTCATACTTTGTGACATATACATTATATGAAAAAGGAAGCATGAATCTTCATTCTCCCATATACAACTTTCTTTTCTCTTCTAATGAATATAATAAGGTCAAGAAATCAATGGACACAAAACTACATTGATTATGAACAACAAATATTTTTACAGTAATTATAGCAGTAATTTTAGATTTCCATAACTAACTGATTACTTCATCGAAGTAAAACATGAAATATCTACCACTGCTTGATTAATCGATAAGATTTCATTAATAAGGAAAAGATCGCAGCCAAAACTAAAACACGAAATACATCAGATCTACAACAATGATGATCCGAAGTCCGAACAACAACAGTAACCATAATTAGATCAAAACAGATGAATTTCAAAAGGAAAACTTACTTGAAAATCGGTACTCAATCCGAACAACAGCTCTTCAATTTATTATGTCATGTTCTGTGATTTAGTATATACAAGCTAAGCCCTCATTAACGAGGCTCAAAGCGGCTGTTTCATCACAGTCGATTTGACTCGATTTTAGTTCCATCCTACCCATGCAGATTTTGGAAATATGGTAACACAAGATTACTTCTAACATAACCTTGCTTTAATGGTTTTGCATGATTTTGACTTTTGGAACTCACATTACACATAACAAATAACACATGAAACCTTATTATTGATAACTCGTGGCTTGGCTATACTTTGGAACCATTTCCAGCGAGCATTCTTGATCTAACATAAGTTTATTATGGCCTAGCATAGTCAGAATCTCTAATTCCCTGTCATTGCCCCAAATGACATAGTTGTAAGCATGGATTTAGCATTATAACTCAAAACAGCCCCAAGCTATGTTAAGGTTAACATTGAGACATATATGCAACATGTGATTGCTAAACAACTTATTTACATGGTCAAGAGTTCATTACTTCATAGCTAGCATGTCATTGACACATAACAACCCCATTACTTGAGCTTTAGACATGAAACTACATAGCTATCCAAGTTAATCCTAAGCCATGTTACACTTAACATCTAAGCATCCAAGTAAGCATTTGATTACTATTATAACACATAGACATGGTCCTGGACTTGACTACATAGTTAACATAATATATAGCACCAAATAACTGTGTCTCAAGCATTATATCAAACAGTGTAAGTGCAGTCCATATAAGCACACTACATGGTTTTATTTATACGTTATACATACAAAGCACAAGTACTCCTTCATATATCCCAACCTTATAACTCCCGGACCCTTCATGGTCTCCAAACACAGCACAACAATAACAGCCTCAACCATATATGATCAAACAAATTAAAAAATGAATGGACAGTCAATATTTCAACACATGTAATAGTCCAATAAGAAGTTCAATTATATTTCATTTTCATAGAAAAATAATTAAAAAATAATTATTTTAATATCATAGAGAATTTTTTTTAAAAAATAATTGAACATGCATTTGGAGGTCCCAGCAATGATTTCATCTTCAGGAGGTCCATCTGCAACGGGAAGGCCCAATTGAATCATCAATCTTCAATGCCCCCGCATGGGTCTTTTTGAGATAACAAATGTATGTCCTGCTTCATGTCAACCAACATTTAAAAAATTATGGGCATTTACATGCAAGTAATCAAAACCTTAAAGCACAGAAACACTAATATATGGTGCTAAAATTGGCACTTAGAACCTTCCTTCTTATACAGGATGAGTATAATCTACATTAATTAAGCATTATGCAAAATGAAGTTTCCTATTCACAGAGAGGGCAAAAGGGAGATAGGGAGAGAGAAATTGTTATATTTAATAGTTACCACATCTATGGACTATGAATCACATGCATCTGCAAACACAAAACAAAAACAAAATACAAGCAGGAATAGCATAGAAACGAAATGGCTAGTTACGTTTTAAATCGTAAAAGAGAGAATATTTGTGAACTTACCTTGAAAGCATCCTCTTCTCCCAAAGCAGGTTCTCAAATCATTAACCAATATAACCAGTTAGCAATTTCAGAGCCATCAAGAGTTCTTCATAAAGTTTCATTCCATCAATTGCATTAACCTATAAATAAAAGTGGTTTTAAAAGTAAAAAAGTTCAAACAAACTACCGAAACTTATAGCTATGTTTGTCAAAATTTTAAGAAAAATGCTCGTTAAAGAGTTATTCCGCCTTTCCATCATTTATCTCAAGTAGAACAAAAGTTTTTACACTATTTGAGAGATTATGCTTCCCGGTGAAAATTTGTGTGGTAGAACTTGTGAGACCCCAGATTTTATCGATAAAGATTTAAATTTTGTCGAAATAATTTTTTAATATTATGGTGTGAATTTGAGATAATATTATAGTTGTGGGTAGTATTTATAAATTTTGCAAAAGTATGCAGTGGTTATATTATATTATATTCGATTGGTGGGGAATATTCGGTTTAGCAGGGAATATTAAATAAATGGCTCAATCATTGGTGGACCCCATAATGTAATTATTGTCGGATTGAGAAAAGCGACAAAAATATTTTATTGAAATAACGGCGGAAGTTTTACTGGTTGATCTTGTTGAACTACTCATTAGTAAAAGAAATGCGAATACATGTGTGGTTGCATAGTAGCACTTTGCGGTATTGATTATTGATCTTTATGTGAGAAGTCACTCGGTTTGATTCCATTATTGTCGATTAATAATGTGGCGACCCCAAAATAGGTCCATTCCATCCAACCCATTACGAGTCGCCAAATACATGGTACGAAACAACTACAACTTTATTATCACAACAATAAAAGCGTGAGTTTAAATACAAATATTATCTTCAGACAATATTTATACTCAAATAAATCCTCATCACATTTATTGATACATTATTTTACAATAATGGTGAGGACTACTAAACAACTCTCTCTAGAACCTTCATTCCATACCCCATTAAGTAGTACTCATTACATTCTCGCCTCACGAGAAGAAAAATGGAACAACAAGGAAAAGGGTGAGCTCAACTAGCCCGGTAAAGAATGTTATGACTAAGATAATATACAACAAATTATCGTTAGTCTCCAACGAGGAAAAATCGATAGAATACAATAGGCAACAAGTTTTGGATCAATATTCGCAGTGAAATAATAATTCATAGAAGAGTTACGTAGAGAATGAAATCTACTATAATCTATGAATTTAATAGTCCATCATCAATATTTTATCCTGTAACATCAATCAATATTCATCTCAAATCAAATATTCATCTTTGCACTACTGAGCCAAAGATATTCATCAATCGGTCGTATTCATCTCAACACTGTTCATCTTTGCACTAAAGGCCAAAGATATTCATCGATCGGTCGTATGTTCATTTAAACACTGTTCATCTTTGCACTAAAGGCCAAAGATATTCATCGATCGGTCATGTTCATTTAAACACTGTTCATCTTTGCACTCTGGGCCAAAGATATTCTTCAGAAATCATTCAATCTTTGCACTACTCTGGCCAAAGATATTCTTGAAATCATTCATCTTTGCACTACTGAATGGGCCAAAGATATTCAATCTATCATCATTTAAGACCGAGGATGATGAAAAATACTTTTAAAGAAGCGAATCCGGTGAAACAAAATGACAAATTTTATGGATTAGTACTTTAAACAATCCAAGTTCAAAAATACTTCATAAATAATCATAGTGAAGTAAAATTCAAGAATGATCAAAACATGGATACAATCAAAGCTAGTATCCGAATAGATATTTTAGGCGAAAAGAAAAATTTTCATTTTTAATTGAATAGTCTGAAATGATTCGTGAATAGTGAAGTATACGTGAATAGTCAAGAGTATCGTGAATAGTAACTCAGACACCAAAAGATAGAAATTCCACAAAAAACATTTTCACGCTTCATGAATAGTACTCGTGAATAGTAACTCGTGAATAGTAACTCATGAATAGTAACTCGTGAATAGTAACTCATGAATAGTAACCCCGAGAGCATGAAAAAATTTCAAATTTGATAAAAACTTCAGATCAACATTTCAAAGATAATGATATTGAAGAAATAATATCATTTACGAAAAAAATAATATCCCTTACCTCAAAGAATCGGTACTTGGAAGGAAAGGTGGAAGTGATCTTGAATGAAACTTGTCTTGAACAACAACTCTCAAAGTATCTAAATACTCACAAAATCGCTCAATAATATAGAGAGAGAAAGAAAACTTTGTTTACGGTGTGATTTTCAATTCTAACTTAGCCCTCTATTTATAGGAAAATGTTATTGGCCAACAAGCAGACTTGACACGCTTTACTGATGGCTTTACTCGCTACTATTGCCACCCACCACATTTGAAATAAAATTCAGCACATTTTTTCACCAACCACAAGTGGGGCCCACTCAATTCTAGAATTTTCCACCAAAATCAATTATAAACCTAATTTAGAATCCGACACCTCTTAAAATTCACAACAAATCATTCGTGCATTTTTAACGGTTTAAAATTTGTGGACATATACTCAACTTATGTATGTATAACATACCCAAAAATTACCACAATCCAGCGGTCGGATTAAAATTATAACCCCATGATATATCTCAAAACCCACGATTTGATTTTTAACACCTCAATCAGATAAAATCTCGATAAAACACCTCAACAATAATTTCTTCATTTATAACCACATAAATAAATCCATCATTTATATCCACATAAAATAAATATTTCTTTATCATATGAATCAATAATTAATTATTCACTGAATAATATTACGAGAATCATAATTATGACAATGACGGTAGTTCGAGGAAAGAGGGGCTTTCAGATAAGGATTTCTCCTTCTTGGCGGCATGATTAGGTGACCAAACCTCTCCTTAGGCATGAGAACTTTCTAGACATTGCCAATAATGTTATCTAATAATATTATTCAAATAATATGAATTATTGATCGATAATGGGAAATCTTTGTGCGGTGACAATTATTGAAAGCAATAATAATATAAAATACCAATGACAATTATTGAATCAATAAAATAAACTATTGAGCAATAACTCTTGTAATAATTATTGAGTAGTGCCATCTTACGTAAGGATCAATAATTCAACAAATACATGCGCAATCTGGTAATGTTCTTTATGCGACCACGCATTATTCTTGTATTTTAACCATAGGGTATTCAACGATCTTAATGGTAACAACTACGTAGTTATTTTTTAACCAACTTATATTTGTCGTTTTCTTCATCCAATCGCTTTCCGTTATGGGGCCCACACATGGCTGCGTCGTTGTACGAATATTCCCCGACAGTACGAATATTCCACGACCAAACGAATATTCCCCGACAAAAATGAATATTTTATAACCACTTGCTTATTTTGAAATATTTGCGTATTTAACCCTTAACTATCCACATTAATCAAATCAACCCTTACTATTTCAAGATAATAAATAAAGGAAATTCCTTTTTATTTAAAAAATTTGGGGTCTTACAACCTCCCCTCCTTATGAAATTTCGTCCTCGAAATTGACGTACGTACCTGGTGTTTCGAAAAGGTAAAGATACCTCGCTTTCATTTTCGTTTCCAACTCCCAGGTCATTTCCTCTATAGCATGATTCCTCCACAAAACTTTAACTTGTGGTATGACCTTTAACTTGGCGTGGGACATGCTCCTTCCTATCCAAAATCTTGTGGTACCTCCTCAACGACGTTAAGTCTTGATTTATCTCGTCCGGATTAACTTTCATAGCGTGTTTGAATTCGTCCACATATTTACGTAACATCGATATGTGAAAAGCGTTATGAACCGCGTCATACTTGGTGGTAAAAGCGAGTCTATAGGCCCACAGTTCTATTCGATCGAGAATTTCAAATGGATTAATAAATCGAAGGTTTGAGCTTTCCTCACCTCACCGATTCTCGCTTTTAAAATAACAACTTCTTGCACCTCCTTCTTCAAATTCATCGACGATTGTGTAGCTTTGAGCGACTTTAACTTTATCGATTAAAGTCGATTATACTCGTATATCATCACGTCTTTTCGTATATCATCACGTGGGTACCTAGAGTTTTCATCTCCATCTCTATTATTTGTAAATTATCTGAAATTAGTCTTTGACAATATCGTACTTTCATTTAGATATATCGATCTTCTACTCAACACGTCACTACCACGCTCGCTTTTCGAGGATGGCATGGTCGAACATATCTTTGAAATGAGTCTCTCTTGAGTTCTTGAAGCTCTTCCCACATTCCTTGCTCCATTTGAATTTTGTATCTCTATGAGTCGACTATGTTAATGGAATAGCGATTCGAGAATATCCTTCAACGAATCTCGATAATAACCAACTAAACTGAAAGCTACGTATTTCGATTCACGAGCTTAGGTTGTTCTCAAGCTGTGACTCATATCAAATCTTGGATAAGACGTCACAATGACACCTATCGATTTCTTATCGCATGCGAATATGGCGTCCCCTATAGAGAGTCGGCAGGTGAATTCCCAAAGGAAATCACAAGATAAAGGCTCGTGTACCAAATTTATAGTTGAATTTTTAACTCTGAAGTTCAATAGGAGCCATTCGATATGAGATTTTAGAAATGAGTTTTTGTCTAGGGTTCAAAGTCGATACAAAATTTAATATCGATCTTTGGGAGTAAGCCGATAAATTCTTCAGAAATACGTCGGGAAAAATCAATAACAACAAGAATATTATTCAAATCGGCGTGTCTTTATTCAAATCCATAACATGGACTAAGAAAACTTGACATCCGTAATAAGCGAATGACTTCATGGCTTGATATGAAAATGTTTGATTACAACGGTTTGATCGCTTGAGTTGAATAACGGAGTTGCTTAGGAATATGAAAACTAACAACCTTACAAAAGCAATCAATTTTGGTATGATGAGTAGTTAACCAATCAATCCCCAAAAGCAAGTATCTTTAAAGAGATAAAGGTCAATGGTAAAAGTAATGGTGCCAACTTGAATCAAACAAGATTTTTTAAACAACGGATGTAATGAAAGTTTCTCTAATGAGTCTCCATAAATAGGTCAAAGTCTAATTCTCTCGTAGTCAAGTTCAAAGCGTTGGTATGCAAAGTAAAGAGATAAAAGAATGGGTAGAAAGCAGGTATCTAGTAAGGTATAAACTTAGCAAGAATTTATAATTAACTAACCGTCTAACCGTTCGGGTTTCTCGCATTTTTGCCCGGTCACGACAAACGCTCTTCCAGAATCGTTGACTTTGACTTTTCCGGGACATCTTTTGAGTCACCATTCTGTTTGAATTTGGGTTTCGATATCGTCTGATCTCGGCGATATGTCCTTCTTTTCCACAATTATAGCATACCTTAAAGCTGTTGTGGGCGGTTTGAAATGATATATCCCTCTTTCCCGCATTTGTAACATGTCGACCATAGATGGTCTTTCTCCTCCTTGGAACCGGTTGCCCATTGGCGCCGACATCTTCACGTGGTCGTTGTTGAATCTCCTCTTTTAAAATCTCCTCCCAACTCGCTTCTTCTATTTTCATGGCCACGATTACCACCAGTGGTAACCGCCTTTGTCCGTATTCTTCTTTCTCCCATTTGGTTATCGTTATTACGATGATTGCTTATCTTTGGTATGATCTGGTTATGGTCCCTCTCGGTTGAGCGTACTCGTTATCTCGCTTCTAACAATGAGCCCTGTTGACAACATCCGAATAGAGAAAATTTATGAGAAATGAGATCTCGGCGTATGTCGGGTTTCAAACCTCTCGAAACATTCGCGTCATCGTTCCTCATTCTCCACCAAATGAGGTGCAAACACGGATAACTCTGCGAACTTCGCCTCGTCTTTGGGACACCGTCATGTTATTACGCTTTAGTCTAATAAACTCCACTTCCTTCATATAGCCGAATACTTTCGGGGAAGTACTTGTCATTGAACTGTTTCAAACGTCTCCACGATACGCTTTGAGTGCAAATTTGGATGGGTACGCTTCATGATTCCCACCCGATGTCTGTCTCGCCCACGGAACATAAAGGTAGCGAATGGAACCTTACATTTCCTCCGTGCATCAAGACATCGAATATCTTGGTAATTTGCTTGACCCATGTTTCCGCATGATCGGATCTGGCTTTCCCAGAATTCTCGGTGGTCCCGACTCTTTGAAGCTTGTTTGTGACCACCCGTGAATTGCTATCATCTCCTCCTGTATTTTGAACACGAGTCTCCTCGTCGATTTTGCATGAGAAGCAAAAAGCTTCTAAACATCCCTCGTTCATCATACGCTCGGTGGTGTTATTCACGGGAGGAACATTGTCACTTTGTTGCATGTTCTCCTCGTTGTTAAATACTGAGCATCTCCACGGTCTCATTTACACCACTATTAATATTCTCAAATCGACATTCTCAATTACTATCATAAAACAAGGGTTAATTAAATAAATTAATAAATCACATAATACCCCTATATTATGACCAACCAACAATAAGCTTAGGTAGGACACACTAGCGAAGGATTTACTCGTCTCTCCCTCCTAGTTACATATTCCCCGATCTCGCGAGAGATCATATCCCTAAGCTCGATACCAAGCATGGCGACCCCAAAATAGGTCCATTCCATCCAACCCATTCTCGAGTCGCCAAATACATAATGTACGAAACAACTACAACTTTATTATCACAACAATAAAGCGTGAGTTTAAATACAAATATTATCTTCAGACAATATTTATACTCAAATAAATCCTCATCACATTTATTGATACATTATTTTACAATAATGGTGAGGACTACTAAACAACTCTCTCTAGAACCTTCATTCCATACCCCATTTAGTACTCATTACATTCTCGCCTCACGAGAAGAAAAATGGAACAACAAGGAAAAGGGTGAGCTCAACTAGCCCAAGTAAAGAATGTTATGACTAAGATAATATACAACAAATTATCGTTAGTCTCCAACAGGAAAAATACGATAGAATACAATAGGCAACAAGTTTGAGATCAATATTCGCAATGGAAATAATAATTCATAGAAGAGTTACGTAGAGAATGAAATCTACTATAATCTATGAATTTAATAGTCCATCATCAATATTTTATCACCGTAACATCAATCAATATTCATCTCAAATCAAATATTCATCTTTGCACTACTCTGCCAAAGATATTCATCGATAAAGTCATGTTCATCTCAACACTGTTCATCTTTGCACTAAAGGCCAAAGATATTCATCGATCGGTCGTATTCATTTAAACACTGTTCATCTTTGCACTAAAAGGCCAAAGATATTCATCGATCGGTCATATTCATTTAAACACTGTTCATCTTTGCACTTCTGAGGCCAAAGATATTCTTGAGAAATCATTCATCTTTGCACTACTGGGCCAAAGATATTCTTGAAATCATTCATCTTTTGCACTACTGAGCCAAAGATATTCAATCTATCATCATTTAAGGCGAGGATGATGAAAAATACTTTTAAAGAACGAATCCGATTGAAACAAAATGACAAATTTTATGGATTCGTACTTTTAAACAATCAAAGTTCAAAAATACTTCATAAATAATCATAGTGAAGTAAAATTCAAGAATGATCAAAACATGGATACAATCAAAGCTAGTATCCGAATAGATATTTTAGGCGAAAAGAAAAATTTTCATTTTGATTGAATAAAGGCCGTATTCGTGAATAGTGAAGTATCGTGAATAGTCAAGGTATCGTGAATAGTAACTCAGACACCAAAAGATAGAAATTCCACAAAAAACATTTTCACGCTTCATGAATAGTACTCGTGAATAGTAACTCGTGAATAGTAACTCATGAATAGTAACTCGTGAATAGTAACTCATGAATAGTAACCCGACATGAAAAAATTTCAAATTTGATAAAACTTGGATCAACATTTCAAAGATAATGATATTGAAGAAATAATATCATTCTGAAAAAATAATAATATCACTTACCTCAAAGAATCGATTCTTGGAAGGAAAGGTCGGAAGTGATCTTTGAATGAAACTTATCTTAACAAAGAACAACTCAAAGTATCTAAATACTCACAAAATACGCTCAATAATATAGAGAGAAAGAGAAAACTTTGTTTACGGTGTGATTTTCAATTCTAACTTAGCCCTCTATTTATAGGAAAATGTTATTACCAAGCGAGGACTTGACAACTACCGATGGCTTTACCGCTACTATTGCCACCCACCACATTTGAAATAAAATTCAGCACATTTTTCACCAACCACAAGTGGGGCCCACTCAATTCTAGAATTTTCCACCAAAATCAATTATAAACCTAATTTAGAATCCGACACCTCTTAAAATTCACAACAAATCATTCGTGCATTTTTAACGGTTTAAAATTTGTGGACATATACTCAACTTATGTATGTATAACATACCCAAAAAATTACCACAATCCAACGGTCGGATTAAAAATTATAACCCCGCAATATATCTCAAAACCCCGATTTGATTTTTAACACCTCCAATCCGATAAAATCCGATAAAACACCTCAACAATAATTTCTTCATTTATAACCACATAAATAAATCCATCATTTATATCCACATAAAATAAATATTTCTTTATCATATGAATCAATAATTAATTATTCACAAATAATATTAGTAATCATAATTATAATGACAGTAGTTCCAGGAAGAGGGGCTTTCAGATAAGGATTTCTCCTTCTTGGCGCCATGATTAGGTGACCAAACCTCTCCTTAGGCAGAACTTTCTAGACATTGCCAATAATGTTATCTAATAATATTATTCAAATAATATGAATTATTGATCGATAATGGGAAATCTTTGTGCGATGACAATTATTGAAACAATGATAATATAAAATACCAACGCAAACAATTATTGAATCAATAAAATAAACTATTGAGCAAGAACTCTTTGTAATAATTATTGAGTAGTGCCATCTTACGTAAGGATCAATAATTCAACAATCTTGTGCTGCAATCTGGTGTATTTCTTTGTCAACCACAGCGTATTCATCGTATTTTAACCAAGGGTATTCAACGATCTTAATGGTAACAACTACGCCGTTATTTTTAACCAACTTATATTTGTCGTTTCTTCATCCAATCGCTTTTCGTTATGGGCCCACACATACGTTTCAAGGCGTCGTTATACGAATATTCCCAAAGCGATTGAATATTCCACGACCAAACGAATATTCTGAAGCGATACGAATATTCCACGACCAAACGAATATTCCCACAAACAAAATGAATATTTTATAACCACTTGCTTATTTTGAAATATTTGCGTATTTAACCCTTAACTATCCACATTAATCAAATCAACCCTTCTTATTTCAAGATAATAAATAAAGGAAATTCCTTTTTATTTAAAAAAAATTTGAGGTCTTACAAATAATATGAATTATTATAGCGATAATGACGTTTTGTTTTATTCGTATTATTAACGTAATAAAATGAAACATCTTTTATATAAAAGCAGAATACTTTATTAAAGTTATTCTATAAATAGAATATATTATATTTTATTATGCATAGTGTTACATAGTGTTTTGCGTAGTGTTGCATAGTGTTTGCATAGTAAAATATTTTTATATAAATAGAATATATGATATTTTATTTAAAAGATTTTGCTTTAAATATGGACCGTCGATTAAAGTAAATCAATCTACGACCGTTTCATGGATTAATTACTATGCATTCTATTTTCCTATAAATGAAGCTCATTCCTTCATTATTTTCTTACTTAATTCTTTGAAACTCTAGAGAGAGAAATTATAGAGAGAAGTTTATAGAGAGAAAATATATAGAGAGAAAGAAGAAGAGTATTCGGTACTTCACTACTTTGATATCCAAAGTGCTTTTTACGGTGAGGATATTATTCTTTTGTATTCAAAAAGAGAACTTACATTATTCCATTTCTTTATTATTACTGTTGGAATAACTTTGTATACGTGGTTTACCCTATACTTGGTGACATTTTCTATTATTACATTGGAACATCCACATGCTCTGTGTTATACACCGGACTGGTTAAAATCTTTATTATTATTCTGTTGGAATATCCATCGTGTGTTTTACACGGACACGGTTCCATTTTTATTATTCCGTCTTTATTATTCGCCGGAATATCATGCCGTCTTTATACGTCGGACTGGTTCCATCATTTATTATTCGCATTTATTATTTCTGTTGGAACATCCCGCGATTGTGAATTTCACCGACCGTTCCGTTATTATTATTCTCGTTGAATAACTTTTGCTATGCGGTCTATCGCATACATGGTGATTTCTTTTGTTATTCCATTCTTTATTATACCCAAATTGGTTAAAACTTTGACTTATATACTCCATGAAATTAGTAGAATATCCTCGATATTTGCGTTTCATCCAAAGATTCTTTTCATGGAAATATTCTTACGATCATTCTTGAATTTTACTCTCTAAAACAAAGATCATGTCGACAATTTGGACGTTAATAATTCTTGGATAAATTAATTCTTGAACTTGTTTTATTGAATTATTATGTCATTGACATCATCCTCATGTTATATTATGTTGAAAGTCATCTTTCGCTTACGTGCATAGATGGACTTAGTATGATTATGACCGAGGATCATTCTAAGATAATCATGACCTGTTATAAATGATGTGATAAAAGTCCTCAATGGCCTGTAAAGCATTGATGAATAGTTTTTGGTATGATTATGACCAGGGTTTATTCGGTATAGTCATGACCATTGATGATTTAATGAAAATTCTTGACCGTGGTACAGGGATGATTAGATGTGGTGGAATATTTATTAAAGTCGAGTCTCAGCTATAACAGTGATGAAAAACCTTTTAAATCATAAAAGATAGTAGATTTTATTTTCTACTTGACTCTTTTAATGGATTCTTTGGTTCATTGTAGTTAAACTTGATGTTCATTATATTTTATCGTTTAACATCACAAGGCTAATGATAATTTATTCGCATTATCTTAGTCATAATATTTCTTCTTGGGCTAGTTGAGCTCACCCTTTCTTTCACCGTTCTCTTGTGAAATGAGAATATAAATGGGACGAAAGTCGGGAAAGAGTAATAATGGTCCAAAGGATAACATTAGTAGTCCTCACTATTGTGTTAAATAGTGTGACAATAAATGTAATGAGGACTCTTCGAGTATGGATATTGTCTAAATGACAATATTCCTATTAGAACTCTCGGTTTATGTATTATCGTATGTTTACCTACGGATGTATAATTAAGTTTGTATTTAAATTTATGTACCATGTAAGTGGCGACCCAAGATGGGTGACGTATACCTAATTTTGGGGGCGCGCGGTTGGTATCGAGCTTAGGATATGATCCTGGCTAAGATGTGAGATAAGAACTAGGAGGGAGAGACGGAAATTCCTTCGCTAGTATGACCTACCTAAGTTTATTTGGTATTTAATTGGTGGTCGTGTATATAGGATAATATGTGACATGTTAATTAACCCTTGTTTTGTGACAGTGTTTGAGAATGACATCTGAAAATGCTGAGATAAGCAATGAAGCACATGAGAGTGTTAATTCAGCTCAAACAAAAGGTAACCACCAACAATACGATAATAATCATACTGGTGGCAACGGCTATCAGAACAATGATAACCATCGTGGGGGAAATTATCATGTTAAGAATGGTAACCACTTAAATTGGTAATCATGGCAAAGATAATAAGTGGAAATTGCAAGAAGAGAAGGTAATTTAGCTCAATTTTGTTGTGCACCAAAGTCAAGTCTAGCTGGGACGGTGGCACCAAAGGTGGATATTGAAAAAACAAAGTCGTTGGTTTTAGGAAGTGCATTTTTCATGACTTCTCAAAAGCGAGAAGTAAACCGAACGAAGTTAGCACGGGTTAGTTAATTATAAATTCATAAGTCTATACCTTATAAGATATCTGGGGTTCTACCCATTATTTTATCTCTCTTGCTTTGCGTTCAACGTTTAAATTTGACTCAGGAGAAGTTAGACTTTGACTTATTGGTTGAAACTTCGTTAGTAGGAGCCTTCGTATCGCTTACTATTTTTAAATCTTGTTTGATTCAAATAAACACTTTCACGTTACTGTCGATCTTATCTTTTGAAAATACTTGCCTTTGATGTGATTTTAGGAATCAATTGGTTAACTACTCATCATGCTTTTCGTAAGGTTGTTAGCTTTTATATTCATAACCAACTTGTTGTGCGAATTCAAGTAACCAAACTACTAAAGTCAATTATTGTCATATCAAGCCATAAGTAAAGAGCCCCGAACCTTTCGTTGCTGACTTCCTTGTGTGGAATGCACCAAAGCCGGACTTTCTCAGAGGCTTACATCGTGAATGAAGATGGCAAGTTTATAGGTATCATTGTGAGGTCTTATCTAAAGTTAAGGATAGAAGTCACAGTTGGTATCAATGTGACGTACTATCCAAGTCTTGGATAAGAGTAGCAGTTTTAAATGATATTTCTATCATTAATAAATTTCTTGACGTATTCTTGAAGATTTCCTAGCCCACTCTAGAGCGTGAAATCGAATTTTGTATTGACCCCAGTACAAAACCCATTTCTTAAACTCTCAAATATCTCTTCAACTAAAATGAACAGTTTACGTGGTTTATGATGAAAGTCATAATAAAAGCACTGGACTAATGAAAATCATGGGTATACGTGGTATTAGTAAGTGTTATGATAAGTTATGTTGGTTAGTATGTGAAAACATGAAAGTTTCTTAAAAATCACAAGGAGTTAAAAACCAGATTTTGGTGAAAAACGTAACATGAAATTCAATTGACCAAATCTCCTATTATATTTTGAATTTTTGAGTGTGGTCAAGTCCTAGAGTTAGATCTATGAGTTACCTAACTAATCCAAGTGGAATCACTTGAAAAGGTGTTGTAGATTTTCGTGTGGTGGGTGATTTTAGCAAAGGAGTCAAAACTTCAAAATGTCCAAAAAGCTGCTGCCATATTTTTGTAAGGGCTGTTTTGGCCACTTAATTAGTGAGAAAAATTCAGGCCTTTTGGGACATGAAAATATATGTTATAAAGTACCTCCTGTCCAAAAATGAGCTCATTCTGACTTAAAATGAACAAGTTATGACCATTTCAATATTTAGGTTTTTTAACAAAAAATGCTATAACCTGGAGTTCTATAACTCCAATGACCATGAAATTTAAACCTAGAGGCTCACATTAACATGTGTAAGGTCCTGCCAAGATTTGGGAATTTTGGAGTTAAACTTGAGGTAGCTAATTTCTTAAGGAATTAATTAGAAATTAATTTTTGAAAAATAGTAAATGAATTTTAAAAATTCAGAAAATATATTTTCATCATGGGACTATATTATGCTAAATCCCGAAAAGAAATATTTTTGGGACTGATTTGGTATTTTTCATAAAAATAGTTTAGTTATTCTGAACATATGAGTTAAATATGTTATGTGAAGTAACAAAATTGGAAAATAAATTTTATGGCTAGAGAATCCTATATAGAGTATATGCATATTTTTTGATGAGGATTTGATCATTGGTGATGATATCTTATGAGTATGGTATATTTTGAATGATTGATTAAATGCATTATATGGTAAAAGCGTAAACAATTGAAATAAATTGTTTATAAATTTAAGAAGTGATTAAAATATTGTTATAATATTAATGATATTAGATTATAAGATTATTAAGTGATTGATAACATGGGGATATTCTTGAACCGGATAAATTATATTATAAATGTTTAATATTTATCCTTTATCTCATTTGATTGATTCTTTATATCATTGTTGTGGCGCCCAAAATAGGTATACACAACACCCATTCGAGTCGCCAAATACATGGTACAAAAGCAAACTACAACTTCAATAATACAAAATGTGTCAGAAATACGATAATATATATGTGAGTTTAAATATAATATTGTCTTTTCAGACAATATCCACACGCAAATAAATCCCCATCATAATTATTGATTCATTATTTTACAAAATGGTGAGGACTACTAAACAACAACTCTCTAGAAACCTTCATTCCATACCCCGACTAAGACTCGCTACATTCTCGCCTCCCCGAGAAGAAAAATGGAACAACAAGGAAAAGGGTGAGCTCAACTAGCCCAAAGTAAAGAATATTATGACTAAGATAATATACAACAAATTATCGTTAGTCTTCAACAGGGAAAAATCGATAGAATACAATGTACAACAAGTTTCAGATCAATATTCGCTAATGAAATAATAATTCATGAAGAGTTACGTAGAGAATGAAATCTACTATAATCTATGAATTTAATACCCATCATCAATATTTTATCCTCAGAACATCAATCAATATACATTCGAATCAAATATTCATCTTTGCACTACATGTGCCAAAGATATTCATCATTGGTCATGTTCATTTAAACACTGCTCATCTTTGCACTACATGTGCCAAAGATATTAATCAAATCCATCATCATTCATCTCAACACCTGCTCATCTTTGCACTACTGTGCCAAAGATATTCTTCAGAAATCATTCATCTTTGCACTATGTGCCAAAGATATTCAATAATATCATCATTTAAGACTGAGGATGATGAAAAATATTTTTAAAGAAACGAATCCAGTGAAACAAAATGACAAGGATTAAGGATTAAGGATTCATACTTGGTTTTATCCACGCCCAAAAATACCTCAAAAATAATCATAGTGGTGTAAAATTCAAGAATGATCAAAACATGGATACAATCAGAGTTAGTATCCAGAATAGATATTTTGGACAAAAAGAAGAAATTTTATTTTTCGGTGAATAGTGCCAGATACGTGAATAAGGTCAGATACGTGAATAAGGTCGATACGTGAATAAGAATCGACACCAAAAGATAGAAATTCCACAAAAACATCTTCACGCCTATTAATAGTACTCGTGAATAGTAACTCGTGAATAAGAACTCATGAATAGAACTCGTGAATAAGAACTCATGAATAAGAACCCATGAATAGTAACCCGATATGAAAAAGTTCCAAATTTGATAAAACTTCAGATCAACATTTCAAAGATAATGATATTGAAGAAATAATATCATTACAAAAAAAATAATATCCCTTACCTCGAAGAAAGATCAAGATTTTAATTTAAACACCTGATATAGGCTATGACTTGGACTTGCAATCAGATAGCAATACTCAAAGTATACTCAAAATACTCACAAGAATATAGTATATAGAGAGAAAATACTTTCGTGTGATTTTCAATTCTAACCCAAGACCCTATTTATCGAAAATATATAAGAGAAAAGCGTAAAATTTAATATAATATTAATGATTTTCAATTTTAACTTAGCCCACCTTATTTATAGGAAATTGCACCAACACCACATGTGAAAAAATTTCCAAAAAAAAAAAAACGTTTTTCATAAAATAAATAATTAAAACTTCCAAAATTAATTATTTTTGAACTCGAACTTCAATAATTCATAATAAATAGCCCTTTCATCAGAAAAATTGAATCTCATGAGTTTTTATAGGAAATTCAATTCTCTACAACTTTGAAGAAGAAAGTTTTTCCAAATTCCAAATAGAAAATGATCAAATCCACAAACCAAGCGATTTTTGTGCTATAATCAAATTTCAATTAATAAATGGGGTCCACCGACACACACAAAACATGTTTTAAACATTTATTGCAACAAAAATACTCTTCCTCCTCATATACTCATATATCCCACATTCATTGTAAAATATCACCGTTAATATATTATTAAAATAATATATTTAAATGAATTATTTTATCGTAAAAGATAAAATATTAATTTTCAACAATTGTCATTTTAAAAATTTTTCCATCTATATCCACATAAAATCAATATTTTCCTCATCATATAAATCAATAATTAATTATTCACAAATAATATTACGTAATCACAATATCGACAACCGTGCAGCTTCCTGAAAGAGGGGCTTTCCAATAAGAATTTCTTCTTCATGGCCGCAATTAGGTGACTCAAACCTCTCCTTAGATGTAACTTTCTAGACATTGCCAATAATGTTATCTAATAATATTATTCAGATAATATGAATTATTGCTTTCGATAATGAAAGATAATCGTAATGACAATTATCAAACAACAAAGAATATAAAATATCAACGCAAAGAATTATTAACTCAATAAAATATCGAATAAAGAATTATCAGTAACCATTATCGAAAAGTGCCTTTCACGTAAGAATCAATAATTGGTGCAATACCGTGCGTGCATCGCTCAACAACGCCAGTATTAGTGTGTTTTAACCAACGGGTATTCCAACAAAAGATAATCTGTGAATAACTACGCCTGTTATTTAAAAACAACTTATATTTGTCGCTTTTCTTCATCCAATCACTTTCAAGTTATGGGGCCCACACATGGTCAAGGCTTGTCAGCATTTAATATTCCCGACAAAGCATTTAATATTCCACCACCAAACTAATATTCCCCGACGATAATGAATATTTTATAACCACTGCTTAATTTGAAATATTTGCATATTTAACCCTTAACTATCCACATTAATCAAATCAACCCTTACTATTTCAAAATAATAAATAAAGGAAATTCTTTTTTTTATTAAAAAATTTCGGTCTTACAACCTCCCTCCTTATGAAATTTCGTCCTCGAAAATCGACGACGCATTCGTGTGTTTTGAAAAGGTGAGGATACCTCGCTTTCATTTCCGCTTTCCAACTCCTGTGTCATTTCTCTATAAAGCATGATTCCTCCACAAAACTTTAACTTGTGGTATAACCTTTTTGGCGTAGGACATGCTCCTTCCTATCCAAAATCTCGACAGTACCTCCTCATACGTTAAGTCTTGGCTATCTCGTCTCGGTTCTAACTCTATAACGTGGTTCGGTCTTTCACATATTTATTTAAGCATGATATGTGAAACACATTATGAACACGTAGACATACTTTGAGGTAACGCAAGTCTATATAGGCTACATTTCCTACTCCTGGTCAAGAATTTGAAATGGACCGATAAATCGTGGATCGAGCTTTCCTCTCTTCCCAAATCTTGTAACTCCCTTCCATGGAGCAACTCGCAACAATACATGATCCCCTACATTAAATTCCACGCCCTTTCGATGAAGATCCGTGATAACTCTTTTGTCGATCTTGTGCCGCTTTTGTATACGTTGTCGAATCATTTGGATCTTTTCAGTAGTCATATCGCATTTAACCTCGGGTCCCAACAATGTTGCTTCACCCACCTCATCCCAACATATCGAGAACTACATTTTCGCCCATATAATGCTTCGAATGGAACCATGCCTATATTTGTTTAATAACTATCATTGTATGAGAATTCCACCAATGGCAAGTACTTATCCCAACTTCCTTTGAAATCTAGGACACGTAGTTTTAATATATCTTCAAGAGTTCGAGTAGTCCTTTTTCGATTGCCCATCCGCTTCGAGGATGGTATGCCAAAATCAATCAGAAATTGCGCCCATAGCTTTTTTACAAACTAACCCAAAATCATGAAGTGAATCTTGGGTCACGATCTAAAACTATGGATACCGGCATGCCATGCAATCTCACAATCTCATTTACGCATATACGAGAAAGACGCTCAAGGAATAAGTCTCTCAGACGGTAAGAAATGAGCAGACTTGGTTAATCTATCAACAATAACCCAAATAAAGATTGATGCCTTGAGAAACCGCAGGAAGACCCAGAACGAAATCCATAGTAATGTGTTCCCACTTCCATTCCTAATCTCAAGTGGTTGCAACGGACCTTAGGTACAAGATGCTCCGCCTTTACACGCTGACAAGTTAAACACATCGAGATAAACTACAATCTCTCTCTCTCATATTGTTCCACCAAAATGTATGTCAAGATCATAATACATTTTAGTACTTCCTGTGATGGATTGCAAATGGCGACAGGTGCCTCCATCATAATCTCAGACTTCAAATCGAGTCGTTAGAACACAAAGTCTAGAGTGGACTCAAGTATTCCTTCTTCATCAATTCTCGCTCCTAATAGCTCCTTCAGACTTTCTTCTTCATACGATCAACTCCGGCCCATGGGCTCGAGCAACCTTAACTTTTTCTATTAAAGTTGGCTCTACGCAGATACTTGACATCATCGCACTCGCTCCTCAAGATATAATCTTCTACTCATCGCGCTACCTACCACGCTCGCTTTTCCAGATGGCAATGATCGTAATACGTGCCGAAATGAGTCTCCTCTCGAGTTCTTCAAGCTCTTCCCACATTCCTCGCTTCCATTCGAATTTTGTATCTCTACGAGTCACCAAGTTAATGGAATAGCGATTCGAGAATATCCTTCAACGAATCTCCGATAATAACCAACTAAGCTTCTGAAAGCTACGCTTTTCGATAATCGATTTAGGTTGCTTCTCAATCGCGACTCATATCCCAATCTTCGATAAAGACGTCACAACGACACCTATCGCTTTACTATCGCATCTAATACGACGCCCCTACAGAGAGAGTCTCGCTTAGTGAATTCCACAAAGGAAGTCACAAAATAAAGGCTCAGTACCAAATTTATAGTTGAATTTTTAACTCCTCAAGTTCAATAGAGCCATTCGATATGAGATTTTAGAAATGAGTTTCAGACGGGTTCAAAGTCGATACAAAATTTAATATCAAAGCTTTGGGAGTAAGCCAAGAAATTCTTCAGAAATACGCCAGAAAAATCAATAACAACAGAATATTATTCAAATCGACGTGTCTTTATTCAAATCCATAACACGGACTAAGAAAACTCGACATCCGTAATAAACGAATGACTTCATGGCTTGATATGAAAATGTTTGACTACAATGGTTTGATTGCTTGAATTCAATAACAAAGTTGCTTTAGAATATGAAAACTAACAACCTTACAAAAGTAATCAATTTGGCATGATGAGTAGTTAACCTTAAAATCACATCAAAAGCAAATATCTCTATGTAAATAAGGTTAATGTGTAATGATGATAGTGCCAACTTGAATCAAGCAAGATTTTTAAACAACGGATGTAATGAAAGTTTCTCCTAATGGAGTCTCCACAGATAGTCAAAGTTTAATTTCTCCGTAGTCAAGTTCAAACGCTGAGCGCAAAGTAAGAGAGATAAAAGAATGGGTAGAACCAATATCTAGTAAGGTATATACTTCGCAAGAATTTATAATTAACTAACCTGTATAACTTCGTCGTCGTTCCTCGTGATTTTGACCTACCACAACAAACGCTTCTTCCCTAATCGCTGACTTTTGACTTTTTTCGGGACATCCTTTTCGAGTCACCGTCCTCACTGAACTAGGGTTTCATCATCGCATAATCTCGAGTTTATATGTCCTTCTTTCCACAATTATAGCATACCTTAAATCGCTCAAAGGCGCTCAACCGATATGTCCCTCTTTCCAAGATTTGTAAATATATGACCGGTGGTCGCTTCTCCTCCCTTAAAACTAGTCACATCGGCGCCGACGCCTTCACATGGTCGTTGTTGAATCTCTCTCTTTAAAATCTCCTCCCGACTCGCTTCTTCTATTTTCATGGGCCACGATTACCACCAGAGTGGTTACCGCTTTTGTCCGTATTCTTTCTTTCTCCATTGGTTATCGTTATTTCGATGATCGCTATCTTCAGATGATCCTCGTTATGGGTCCCTCATTGAACGTATCGTTATCTCGCCTAACAACCGAGCCTCGCTGACAACATCCTAATAGAGAGAAAATTTATGAGAAATGAGATATCGACGACGTCGCAAGTTTCAAACCTCGTAAACATCCGCCATACGCTCCTCATTCTCCACCAAATGAGGTGCAAACTCGATAACTCCGCGAACTTCGCCAGATCGGGACACCGCCATGTTATTCTCGCTTCTAGTCTAATAAACTCCACTTCCTTCATACGATTTAATACTTTCGTGGAAGTACTTGTTATTGAACTGCTTCAAACGCCTCCCACGACACGCCGAAAGGCAAAATGGATGGGTACGCCTCACGATTCCCACCAAGAATCGCTTCGCCATTTTAACATAAAGGTGGCGAATGGAACTTTCTCTCTCCTCCGCATCCCAAGACATCGAATATCTTGTAATTTGTTTGACCCACGCCTCCGCCTTTAATCGGATCCGCTTCCCTGCACTCGTGGTCCCAACTTCGAATCGCTTGGGTCATGACCACCCGTGAATTGCTATCATTTCTCCTCAGATTTTGAACACGAAGTCTCTCCTCGTCTCGATTTTTGCATGAATCGCAAAAAGCTTCTAAACATCCCCTCGCTCATCATCTCGCCGGTGGTGTTGTTTCATGTGGAGGAACATTGCCACTGCAGACGCTTCTCCTCGTTGGCAAAGACAGCATCTCCACTGGCCTCATTTACTCCATCGTTAATATTCTCAACGACATTCTCAAACATCGCCATAAAATAAGGGTTAATTAAGGAAATCAATATATCACATAATATCCCTATATATATCGACCAACTAACAAATAAGCTTAGTAGACACACTCAGCAAGGATTTACTCTGCCTCTCCTCCTAGTTCTATTCCCCGATCTCCGCCAGAGATCATATCCCTAAGCTCGATATTAACCGTGACGCCCAAAAAATAGTATACACAACACCCATTCTCGAAGTCGCCAAATACATGGTACAAAAAGCAAACTACAACTTCAATAATACAAATGTCGGTGAAATACTTACAATATATATCATGAGTTTAAATATAATATTGTCTTCTAGACAATATCCACACGCAAATAAATCCCCATCATAATTATTGATTCATTATTTTACAAAATGGTGAGGACTACTAAACAACTCTCTCTAACCTTCATTCCATACCCCGACTAAGACTCGCTACATTCTCGCCTCCCGAGAAGAAAAAAATGGAACAACAAGGAAAAGGGTGAGCTCAACTAGCCCAAGAAGAATATTATGACTAAGATAATATACAACAAATTATCGTTAGTCTTCAACAGGAAAAATCTGATAGAATACAATGTACAACAAGTTTCAGATCAATATTCGCAAATGAAATAATAATTCATGTAAGAGTTACGTAGAGAATGAAATCTACTATAATCTATGAATTTAATACCATCATCAATATTTTATCCCTCAGAACATCAATCAATATACATCTCTGAATCAAATATTCATCTTTGCACTATGTGCCAAAGATATTCATCACTGGTCATGTTCATTTAAACACTGCTCATCTTTGCACTACATGTGCCAAAGATATTAATCAATCTGGCCATGTTCATCTCAACACTGCTCATCTTTGCACTACAAAAGCCAAAGATATTCTTCAGAAATCATTCATTTTGCACTACAAAGCCAAAGATATTCAATAATATCATCATTTAAGACCGAGGATGATGAAAATATTTTTAAAGAAACGAATCCAAAGGAAACAAAATGACAAGGATTAAGGATTAAGGATTTCAGACTTGGTTTTATCCACGCCCAAAAATACCTCAAAAATAATCATAGTGGTGTAAAATTCAAGAATGATCAAAACATGGATACAATCGTAGTTAGTATCCGTAATAGATATTTTGGACAAAAAGAAGAAATTTTATTTTTCTATGAATAAAGTCAGATACGTGAATAAGGTCAGATACGTGAATAAAGGCCGATACGTGAATAGAACTCGACACCAAAAGATAGAAATTCCACAAAAACATCTTCACGCTTCATGAATAGTACTAGACTGTGAATAAGAATCGTGAATAAGAGAACTCATTAATAAGAACTCGTGAATAAGAACTCATGAATAAAACCCATGAATAAGAACCCCGATATGAAAAAGTTCCAAATTTGATAAAACTTCAGATCAACATTTCAAAGATAATGATATCAAGAAATAATATCATTACAAAAAAAATAATATCCCTTACCTCGAAAAGATCAAGATTTCTAAATTAAAACACCTGATATAAAGCTATGACTTTGACTTGCAATCAGATAGCAATACTCAAAGTATACTCAAAATACTCACAAGAATACGCCGATAATATATATAGAGAAAACTTCAGCTTCGTGTGATTTTCAATTCTAACCCAAGACCCTATTTATAGAAATCGCTGTAACACCAAAGCAGTAAAATTTAATAAATATATATATATATATATATCAAATTCATACGCCAACCTTAGAATTCTGAATTCAGCATTTCAAACACATGCCACCTTCTAGAAAGAAATGATAAAAAACGTTTTTCATAAAATAAATAATTAAAACTTCCAAAATTAATTATTTTGAGCTTCGTAACTTCAATAATTCATAATAAATAGCCCTTTCATCAGAAAATTCGAATCTCATGAGTTTTTATAGGAAATTCAATTTCTACAACTTTGCAGAAGAAAGTTTTTCCAAATTCCAAATAGAAATTGACCGAAATCCACAAAATCCAGCGATTTTATAAAGCTATAATCAAATTTTCAATAATAAATGGGGTCCACCAACACATGTTTAACATGTTTTAAACATTTATTGCAACAAAAATACTCTTCCTCCTCATATACTCATATATCCCACATTCATTGTAAAATATCACCGCTAATATATTATTAAAATAATATATTTAAACGAATTATTTTATCGTAAAAGATAAAATATTAATTTTCAACAATTGTCATTTTAAAATTTTTCCATCTATATCCACATAAAATCAATATTTTCCTCATCATATAAATCAATAATTAATTATTCACAAATAATATTACGTAATCACAATATCGACAACCGTGCAGCCTCAGAGAAGAGGGCTTTCAATAAGAATTTCTTCATCGGCGCAAGCAAATTAGTGACCAAACCTCTCCTTAGATGTAACTTTCTAGACATTGCCAATAATGTTATCTAATAATATTATTCAGATAATATGAATTATCTTCGATAATGAAAAAGATATCGTAATGACAATTATCAAACAACAAAGAATATAAAATATCAACGCAAAGAATTATTAACTCAATAAAATAATCGAATAAAGAATTATCGTAACCATTATCGAAGTAAAGGCCTTCACGTAAGAATCAATAATTGGTGCAATACCTGCAGCTGCCATCGCTCAACAACGCCAGATTAGTGTGTTTTAACCAATCGGTATTCCAACAAGATAATCTGTGAATAACTACGCCTGCTATTTAAAAACAACTTATATTTGTCGCTTTCTTCATCCAATCACTTTCACATGGGCCCACACATGGTCGCTACTACATTGCATTTAATATTTCCCGACAATCAAATTTAATATTCCATTTACCAAACGAATATTCCACTTGCTTAATTTGAAATACGCATATAATGAATATTTTATAACCACTGCTTAATTTGAAATATTTGCATATTTAACCCTTAACTATCCACATTAATCAAATCAACCCTTACTATTTCAAAATAATAAATAAAGGAAATTCCTTTTATTTAAAAATTTTGTAGGGTCTTGTGATACTTAATGAATACACGATTATCTTTCGCCGTAGTGCATGGATAATTCGTGGTCGTGGATACTAAAGAATATCGATTATCTTTCGTAGTGCGGTAATGGATGATTCGATGATATGGATTAATTATGATTCGATGATATGGATGAGTCTCGAAATGAGTCTCAAGAATGAAATATTAATTCATGGATGTGGTAAAAGTCATCTTCGTCAGTAGTGCATTGATAGACTTGGTATGATTATGACCACGGATTATTCAGATAATCATGATCGTAATTGAAAACACGAATATCCTTGGCCATGAGTGCATGGATAATACGTGGTCGTGATACTAAGGCTGTCGTCTAGAAGGCCTCAAAGATTTGGTTTTACAATAGTATATCTTTGGCCCAGTAGTGCAAAAGATGAGTTGTTAATGAATATCTTTGGTAGGATCACGAAGATGAATTTAATATTTTTAACGATAAAGGTATTCAAGGTATCCTCACCTCTTTATCATATCAGTAACGTACCTCTAATTTCGAGGGCTTAAATTCCATAAGGAGGGAGATTGTGAGACCCCAGGATTTTATCAATAAAGATTTAAATTTTATCAAAATAATTTTTAATATTATGGTGTGAATTTGAGATAAATATTATAGTTGTGGGTAGTATTTATAAATTTTGCAAAAGTATGCAAGTGGTTATATTTTATTCGATTGGTCTGGGAATATTCGATTTAGCAGGAATATTCGTATAACTACTCAATCATTGGTGGACCCCACAATGTAATTATGTCGGATCGAGAAAACGATAAAAATATTTTATGAAATAACTACGGAAGTTTTACTGTTGATCATCGTTGAACTACTCCTGTAATAAAAGTACAAAGAATACGTGTGGTTGCATAAGAAAGCATTACCTTGTATTGATTATCGATGCTTATGTGAGAAGTCACCTCAGTTTGATTCCATTATCGTCGATTAATAATATGAATTATTATAAGCGATAATGACGTTTTGTTTTATTCGTATTATTAACGTAATAAAAATGTAAACATCTTTTTATATAAAATGTAATACTTTATTAAAGTTATTCTATAAATGTAATATATTATATTTTATTATGCATAGTGTTGCGATAGTATTTTGATAAATAGTGTATAAATAGTGTTTGCATAGTAAAATATTTTTATATAAATAGAATATATGATATTTTATTTAAAAGATTTTGCTTTTAAATATGGACGTCACGATTAAAGTAAATCAATCTGGACCGCTCATGGATTAATTACTATGCATTCTATTTTCCTATAAATAAGCTCATTCCTTCATTATTTTCTTACTTAATTCATCGAAACTCTAGAGAGAGAAATTATGAGATAGGTTTAGAGAGAAAAAATATATAGAGAAAGAAAGAAGAGTATTCTCGTACTTCACTACTTTGATATCCAAAGTGTCTTTACTAGTAAGGGATATTATTCTTTGTATTCAAAAAGAGAACTTCGTTATTCCATTTCTTTATTATTATTCATTGAATAACCTCGTGATACGTGTATACATCACCTATTCCGAAGTTGTCAATACATGGCATGTAAACAACTACAACTTTATTATTACAACAAGAAACTCGTGAGTTTGAATACAAATATTATCTTCTGTATAATATCTATACTCAAATAAATCCTCATCACATTTATCGATACATTATTTTACAAAAATGGTGAGGACTACTAAACAATCCTTTCTAAAACCTTCATTCCATACCCCGACTGCACTCGCTTATATTCTCGCCTCCCGAGAAAAATGGAACAAAAGGAAAAGGGTGAGCTCAACTAGCTCAAGAAAGAATATTATGACTAAGATAATATACAACAAATTATCGTTAGTCTTCAACAGGAAAAAATATAATAGAATACAATAGACAACAAATTTTAAATCAATATTCGCAATGAAAATAATAATTCATTGTAAGAGTTAAGTAGAGAATGCAAACTACTATCTTCTATGTATGAATTTAAAAGTTCATCGCTCATCTTTTATCCTCGTAACATCAATCCATAAACATCTGGAATCAAATATTCATCTTTGCACTACAGGCCAAAGATATTCATCAGGTTGTCATGTTCATTTAAACACCTGCTCATCTTTGCACTACGGCCAAAGATATTCTTCAGAAATCATTCATCTTTGCACTACAAAAGCCAAAGATATTCTTAAGAAATCATTCATCTTTGCACTCACAGCCAAAGATATTCCATAATATCATCATTTAAGACCGAGGATGATGAAAAATTTTTTTTTTTTTAAAGAAACGAATCCAAAGGAAACAAAATGACAAGGATTAAGGATTAAGGATTCAGATTTGGTTTTATCCACGCCCAAAAATACCTCAAAAATAATCATAGTGGTGTAAAATTCAAGAATGATCAAAACATGGATACAATCGAAAGTTAGTATCCGTAATAGATGTTTTGGACTTAAAAAAGAAGAAATTTTATTTTTCTATGAATAAGTATCAGATACGTGAATAGTGTCAGATACGTGAATAAAGGCCAGATACGTGAATAGTAACTCGACACCAAAAGATAGAAATTCCACAAAAACATCTTCACGCTTCATGAATAGTACTCGTGAATAAGACTCGTGAATGAAAGAACTCATGAATAAGAATCGTGAATAAGAACTCGTGAATAAGAACCTCAAGAAATAATAAGAACCCATGAATAAGTAACCCCATACATGAAAAAGTTCCAAATTTGATAAAACTTCAGATCAATATTTCAAAGATAATGATATCAAGAAATAATATCATTACGAAAAAAAATAATATCCCTTACCTCGAAAAGATCAAGATTTTTAATTAAACACCTGATATAAGGTATGATTGGAACTTCAGACCAGATATAGCAATACTCAAAGTATACTCAAAATACTCACAAGAATACGCCGATAATATAGAGAGAAAACTTCAGCTTTCGTGTGATTTTCAATTCTAACCCAAGACCCTATTTATAGAAAACGCTAGAACACCAAAGTTAGTAAAATTTAATAAAATATATTATTATTAATAAATTTCCCACGCACTCTTTGGAAATCAGATCCCAACATTTCCCACATGCCAACCTTCTAGAAAGAAATGATAAAAAACGTTTTTCATAAAATAAATAATTAAAACTTCCAAAAATCAATTATTTTGAGCTTTAGTAACTTCAATAATTCATAATAAATAGCCCTTTCATCAGAAAATTCGAATCTCGCGAGTTTTTATAGGAAATTCAATTTCTACAACTTTGCAGAAGAAAGTTTTTCCAAATTCCAAATAGAAATTGACCAAATCCACAAACCAAGCGATTTTATAAAGCTATAATCAAATTTCAACCAATAAATGGGGTCCACCGACATGTTTAACATGTTTTAAACATTTATTGCAACAAAAATACTCTTCCTCCTCAGATACTCATATATCCCACATTCGTTGTAAAATATCACCATTAATATATTATTAAAATAATATATTTAAACGAATTATTTTATCGTAAAAGATAAAATATTAATTTTCAACAATTGTCATTTTAAAAATTTTTCCATCTATATCCACATAAAATCAATATTTTCTCATCATATAAATCAATAATTAATTATTCACAAATAATATTACGTAATCACAATATCGACAACCGTGCAGCTCCTCAGAAAGAGGGGCTTCCAATAAGAATTTTTCTTCATCGGGCGCCGCAATTAGTGACCAAACCTCTCCTTAGATGTAACTTTCTAGACATTGCCAATAATGTTATCTAATAATATTATTCAGATAATATGAATTATTGCTTCGATAATGAAAAATACGCGTAATGACAATTATCAAACAACAAAGAATATAAAATATCAACGCAACAATTATTAACTCAATAAAATATCGAATAAAGAATTATCGTAACCATTATCGAGTAAAGGCCTTCACGTAAGAATCAATAATTGGTGCAATACCGCAAAGCTATCGCTCAACAACGCCAGACAGTGTGTTTTAACCACCGGTATTCCAACAAAGATTAATCTCAGAATAACTACGCCTGCTATTTAAAAACAACTTATATTTTCGCTTTTTTCATCCAATCGCTTTCACATGGGCTCACACATGGTCGCTACTGTCATTGCATTTAATATTCCCGACAAAGATTTAATATTCCACCACCAAACTAATATTCCCACAATAATGAATATTTTATAACCACTGCTTATTTTCAAATATTTCATGATTTAACCCTTAACTATCCACATTAATCAAATCAACCCTTACTATTTCAAAATAATAAATAAAGGAAATTCCTTTTATTTAAAAATTTCGGTCTTACAACCTCCCTCCTTATGAAATTTCGCCTCTAAATCGACGACGCATTCGTGTGTTTCAAAAAGGTGAGGATACCTCGCTTTCATTTCCGCTTCCAATTCCTGTGTCATTTCTATAAAGCATGATTCCTCCACAAAACTTTAACTTGTGGTATGATGACTTTGCGCAGTAGGACATGCTCCTTCCTATCCAAGATCTTGACAGTACCTCCTCACACGTTAAGTCTTCTGGCTATCTCGTCCTGGTTCTAACTCAATAACGTGATTCGGTCTTTCACATATTTATTTAAGTACGTATACGTGAAACACATTATGAACACGTAGACATACTTTGAGGTAACGCAAGTCTATAAGCTACATTTCCTACTCTGTCAAGAATTTGAAATGGACCAATAAATCGTGGATCGAGCTTTCTCTCTTCCCAAATCTTGTAACTCCCTTCCACGGAGCAACTCGCAACAATACATGATCCCTCACATTAAATTCCACGCCCTTTCGATGAAGATCCCGATAACTCTTTTGTCGATCTTGTGCCGCTTTTGTATACGCTTGTCAATCATTTGGATCTTTTTTCAGAGTCATATCGCATTTAACTCGGTCCCAACAATGTTGCTTCACCCACCTCATCCCAACATATGGAGAATCCACATTTTCGGCCCATATAATGCTTCAATGGAGCCACACCTATACTTGCTCGATAACTCGTTGTTGTAGGAGAATTCCACCAATGGTAAATACTTATCCCAACTACCCTTGAAGTCTAGGACACAGAGTCTTAATAGATCTTCAAGAGTTTGAATAGTCCCTCTCGATTGTCTCGTCTGCTTGGGGGGATGGTACGCCAACTAAATCGCAAACTGCGCTCATAGCTTTTTTGCAAGCTAACCCAAAATCTTGAAGTGAATCTTGGGTCACGATCCAAACTATGGATACAGTGCATGCCATGCAACCTCACAATCTCATTCACGCATATACTAAAGAAGACGCTCAAGGAATAAGTCTCCAGACGGCAAGAAATGAGCAGACTTGGTTAATCTATCAACAATAACCCAAATAAGATTGATGCCTTGAGAAACCGTAGGAAGACCCGTGAACTAAATCCATAGTAATGTGTTCCTACTTCCATTCCGGAATCTCAAGTGGTTGCAACGGACCCTTAGGTACAAGATGCTCCGCCTTTACACGCTGGCAAGTTAAACACATCGAGATAAACTTTGCAATCTCTCTCTTCATATTGTTCCACCAAAATGTATGTCAAGATCACGATACATTTTAGTACTTCCGTGATGGATTGCAAAATGGCGATTGTGTGCCTCCATCATAATCTTGTACTTCAAATCGTAGTCGTTAGAACACAAAGTCTAGAGTGGACTCAAGTATTCCTTCTTCATCAATTCTCGCCCTAATAGCTCCTTCTCAGACTTTCTTCTTCATACGATCGCCTCCTGCCTGCTGGCTTCGAGCAACCTTAACTTTTTCTATTAAAGTTGGCTCTACGCGATACTTGACATCATCGCACTTGCTCCCTCGCAGATATGATCTTCTACTCAACGCGCACCTACCACGCTCGCTTTTACTGTGATGGTATCAATAGTGTGGTCGTAGTCTTCAATAGCTCGAGCCAACGTCGCCGCCGCATGTTGAGTTCTTTTTGAGTGAAGAAATATTTAAGGCTTTTATGGTCCCAATATATCTCCACTTTCTCCCATATAGATAGTGCTCCATATTTTTAGCGAAAACGATCGGGCCGCTAACTCTAGATCACGAGTAGGATAATTCCTCTCATACTCTTTTAAGTTGTCGCGAGGCATAAAGCTATGACTTTCCCACGCTGCATGAGAACACATCCTAACCCTTTGCCTCAAGCATCGTCAGAGATAACAAATCCATCCGAACCAGATGGTATGTTGTAACAAAAATAAATAAGTCTCCTCTTAAGCTCTTGGAAACTTTTCTCGATTCTTCGCTCCAAACGAATTTTGTATCCTTCCGAAGTTAGCCGAAGTTAATGGAGTAGCGATTCGAGAAAACCCTTCCACTAATCTCCGATAATAACCAAATTTAAGCCCAAAAGCTACGACTTCCACCACCGATTTCGGTTGTTCCTAACTTCAGATTGCTTCAATCTTCACGGATCAACAGATACTCCATGTTTCGACACCACGCGCTCAAGGAATGCTACTTCCTCGCCGTAACTCGCATTTCTTCAATTTGGCATATAGTTGGTTTTCACGAAGCCTTTCGAGTACCAGCTTCAAATGGTGCTCATGATCTTCACTTTTTGAATATATGAGGATGTCATCAATAAAGACAACAACGAATCGATCCAAATATTCCTGAATACTCGGCTCATCATATCCATGAAAGTCGCAGGAGCATTAGTTAGTCCGAAAAGACATGACTAAGAATTCATAATGCCCATACCGAAGTTCTCAAGGCGCCTTTGAATATCCTCATTCTAATCTTCAATTGATGATATCCGTAACTAAGATCGATTTTTGAAAAAGAATGTGGCCCTTGCAATCGGTCAAACAAGTCATCAATACGAGGTAGAGGATACCTATTCTCGATGGTGACATGGTTCAATTCCCGATAGTCAATACAAAGTCGCATACTCCCCGCTTCTTTCTTCTTTACAAATAAAACAGAGAGCACCCAAGGAGATGTACTAGACGAATGAAACCGATGTCCAACAATTCTCAGTAGTTGGACCTTTAACTCCTCAAGTTCAATAGAGCCATTCGACATGGGGTTTTAGAAATGGGCTTTGTACAAAGTTCAAGATCAATAAAGAATTCAACTTCACGCTCGGGGGTAGACCGGAAGTTCTTCTGAAATACGCCAGAAAGTCAATAACAACAGAATATTATTCAAATTTGACGTGTCTTTATTCAAATCCATAACATGGGCTAAGAAAGCTTGACATCCGCTTTTTTAATAAACTAATAGCTTTATGATTAGATATGATGTTGATTGATTTTAATGGTTTAGTTGCTTGAATTGCATAACAAAAGTTGGTTAGAATATGAAAACTAACAACCTTATTTAAAACAATCAATTTTGGTATGATGATGAGTAGTTAACCAATCAATCCCTAAAATCACATCAAAAGCAAGTATCTTTAAAGAGATAAGGTCAACAGTAAGGTAATGGTGCCAACTTGAATCAAACAAGATTTATAAATGTTGGATGTGATGAAAGTTTCTCCTAACTGAGTTTCCACAGATAAAGTCAAAGTCTAATTTCTCCTGAGTCAAGTTTAAACGCTGAGCACATGCAGTGAGAGATAAATGAATGGGTAGCACCGTTATCAAGTAAGGTATAAACTTCGCAAGAATTTATAAATAGCTTACACCGTGATCACCTCGCTTGGGTTCCTCGATTATGACCAACCACAACAAACGCCTTCCCTAATCGCTGACTTTGACTTTCGGGACGATTTTTGAGTCACCGCCCCTCAATGAACTAGGTTTCGCCATCATCATAATCTCGAGCGATATGTCCTTCCTTTCCACAATTATAGCATACCTTGAATCTGTCAGGCGCTTTGACCGATATGTCCTCTTTTTCCGATTTAGAAGAGATATGACCGGTGGTCGTTTCTCTCCTCCCTTAGAACCGCTTCGTCGCGCAAGACCGCTATCTTCACACGGTCGTTGTTAAATCTCTCTTTTAAAATCTCCTCCCGACTCGCTTCTTCTATTTTCATGGCTATGATTACCACCAGAGTGGTTACCATTTTGTCATTCTGCTTTTCTCCGCCAGTTATCATTATTCTCGCTGATCGCTATCTCCGTACGATCCTCGTCAGGGTCCTCAACCGACCGTGATATCAAGTTATCTCGCCTAATAATTCGAGCCTCGCTATACAACATCTCGAATAAAGAGAAAATTTATGAGAAATGAGATATCGACGACGCCGGGTTTCAAACCTCTAAGAAACATCCCGCCACACGCTCCTCATTCTCCACCAAATGAGGTGCAAACCGATAACTCGCAAACTTTGCCTCGCATCGAGACACCGCCATGTTGTTTTGTTCCAATCTGATGAACTCCACTTCCTTCATACGATTTAACACTTTCGTGAAAGTATTTGTCATTAAATAGCTTCAAACGCCTCCCAAGACACGCCGAAAAGGGCCGGATGGGTACGCTTCACGACTCCCACCAAAGAGTCCGCTTCGCCACTTTTAACATAAAGGTGGCGAATGGAACCTTCGTTTCTCCGCATCCCAAGACATCGAATATCTTGGTAATTTGTTTGACCCATGTTTCCGCCCATGATCGGATCCGCTTTCTTTAAATTCGTGGGTCCCAACTTCGAATCGCTTGGTCGTGACAACCCGTGAATTGCTATCATTTCTCCTCAGATTTTGAACACGAAGTTTCCTCGTCCGATTTTGCATGAATCGCAAAAACTTCTAAACATCCCCTCGCTCATCATCTCGCTTCAATGGTGTTGTTCATGTGAGGAACATTGCCACTGCAGACGCTCTCCTCGCTGGTGAGTACAGCATCTCCACTGGCCTCATTTCCATTGTTAATATTCTCACGACATTCTCAAACATCGCCATAAAACAAGGGTTAATTAAGGAAATCAATATATCACATAATATCCCTATATATCGACCAACTAACAAATAAGCTTAGTAGTAGACACACTAGCAAGGATTTACTCGCCTCTCTCCTCCTAGTTCTATTCCCCGATCTCCGCCAGAGATCATATCCCTAAGCTCGATACCAATCGTAACTCGACGCCTGAAAATAGTATACATCACCCATTCTCGAGTGTCAATACATGGTACGTAAACAACTACAACTTTATTATTACAACAAGCCCCAAAATAGTAAATCTCGAAAGTTGTGAGTTTGTAAACAATACAAATATTATCTTACAAATATTACATAATATCTATACTCAAATAAATCCTCATCACATTTATCGATACATTATTTTACAAAATGGTGAGGACTACTAAACAATCCTTTCTAAAACCTTCATTCCATACCCCCCACTGCACTCGCTTATATTCTCGCCTCCCCGAGAGAAAAATGGAACAAAAAAGGAAAAGGGTGAGCTCAACTAGCTCAAGAAGAATATTACGACTAAGATAATATACAACAAATTATCGTTAGTCTTCAACAGAAAAATATAATAGTAATACAATAGACAACAAATTTTAAATCAATATTCGCAATGAAATAATAATTCATTGTAAGAGTTAAGTAGAGAATGCAAACTACTATCTTCTATGTATGAATTTAAAAGTTCATCGCTCATCTTTTATCCCCGTAACATCAATCAATATACATCCGAATCAAATATTCATCTTTGCACTATGTGCCAAAGATATTCATCACTGGTCATGTTCATTTAAACACTGCTCATCTTTTGACTACGGCCAAAGATATTCTTCAGAAATCATTCATCTTTGCACATGTGCCAAAGATATTCTTAAGAAATCATTCATCTTTGCACTATGTGCCAAAGATATTCCATAATATCATCATTTAAGACCGAGGATGATGAAAAATATTTTTTTTTAAAGAAACGAATCCAAAGGAAACAAAATGACAAGGATTAAGGATTAAGGATTCGACTTGGTTTTATCCACGCCCAAAAATACCTCAAAATAATAATCATAGTGGTGTAAAATTCAAGAATGATCAAAACATGGATACAATCAAAGTTAAGATCCGTAATAGATGTTTTGGACGAAAAGAAGAAATTTTATTTTTCTATGAATAGTACCAGATACGTGAATAGTGTCAGATATACGTGAATAGGCCAGATACGTGAATAAGTAACTCGACACCAAAAGATAGAAATTCCACAAAAACATCTTCACGCTTTCATGAATAGTACTCGTGAATAAGAACTCGTGAATAAGAACTCATTAATAGTAACTCGTGAATAAGAAACTCATGAATAAGAACTCCATGAATAGTAACCCGACATGAAAAAGTTCCAAATTTGATAAAAACTTCAGATCAATATTTCAAAGATAATGATATTGAAGAAATAATATCATTACGAAAAAAATAATATCCCTTTACCTCGAAAGATCAAGATTTCTAAATGAAGAATACCTGATATATAGTCAAGGAACTTCAACCGCCTAGCAATACTCAAAGTATACTCAAAATACTCACAAGAATACGCCGATAATATAGAGAGAGAAAACTTCAGCTTCGGTGTGATTTTCAATTCTAACCCAAGACCTATTATTTATAGAAATCGCTAGAACACCAAAGCAGTAAAATTTAATAAAAATATATTATATATTAATAAATTTCTCATACCTCTTTGGAAATCAGATCCCAACATTTCCACATGCCAACCTTCTAGAAAAAAATGATAAAAAAACGTTTTTTTAATAAAATAAATATTTTAAACTTCCAAAAATCAATTATTTTGAGCTTTCTAACTTCAATAATTCATAATAAATAGCCCTTTCATCAGAAAATTGAATCTCGCGAGTTTTTATAGGAAATTCAATTTCTACAACTTTGCGTAAGAAAGTTTTTCCAAATTCCAAATAGAAATTGAATCAAATCCACAAACGGGCGATTTTTTGTGCTATAATCAAATTTCAACCAATAAATGGGGTCCACCGACATGTTTAACATGTTTTAAACATTTATTGCAACAAAAATACTCTTCCTCCTCAGATATACTCATATATCCCACATTCGTTGTAAAAATATCACCATTAATATATTATTAAAATAATATATTTAAACGAATTATTTTATCGTAAAAGATAAAATATTAATTTTCAACAATTGTCATTTTAAAATTTTTCCATCTATATCCACATAAAATCAATATTTTCTCATCATATAAATCAATAATTAATTATTCACAAATAATATTATGTAATCACAATATCGACAACCGTGCAGCTGCCTCCTGTGAAGAGGGGCTTTCCAATAAGAATTTCTTCATCGCTGGCGCGCAATTAGGTGACCAAACCTCTCCTTAGATGTAACTTTCTAGACATTGCCAATAATGTTATCTAATAATATTATTCAGATAATATGAATTATTGCTTCGATAATGAAAAAATACCGTAGTAATGACAATTATCAAACAACAAAGAATATAAAATATCAACGCAAAGAATTATTAACTCAATAAAATAAATGAAAAGAATTATCAGAACCATTATTGAGTAAAGCCTTTCACGTAAGAATCAATAATTGGTGCAATACTGCAGCATCGCTCAACAACGCCAGATTATGTGTTTTAACCACGGTATTCCAACAAGATTAATCTCAGAATAACTACGCGTTATTTAAAAACAACTTATATTTGTCTGCTTTCTTCATCCATCGCTTTTTCACATGGGCCCACACACGGTCGGCCATTGCATATTAATAATATTCCCGATAAAGCATTTTTAATATTCCACCACCAAATTTAATATTCCCTTAACTATCCAATGAATATTTTATAACCATTTGCTTATTTTGAAATATTTCATGATTTAAACCTTTAACTATCCACATTAATCAAATCAACCCTTACTATTTTAAAAATAATAAATAAAGGAAATTCCTTTTTATTTAAAAATTTATTGGTCTTACAATGGGTGACGTATACCTAATTTTGGGGGCGTCACAGAACTATTCTCCAGAGGCACATCACAAGGCCCTAAGCAGAAATGTAAAAGAATCAGATATTCTTTTTGAGTAACTAAGAAGTAGATATCTATCTGTAGCTTATGGCAGCATCAACAACAACAAAGAGAAGAGATTCATAAGGGAGAAATCATAAAAGAAAACAGAAAGAGAAAAGTTTCAATAATGCACATTCTGTGTAATTCCTTTCTAAACAAAAAGAGAGGAAAAAAAAACTTCAAAAAAAAAAGTTTCAAACATTTGCAGAGTATACCCAAGGCATGTTAAAATTATAACATATCATTAACAAAAATATTTATGTTGCATAAAATTAGCCTTATTTTAATAAGGTGTAATACGGCTTAGTGTATTCAATGAACATGTATCAAATTTAAATTGTTTCCAACATGGTTTAAACTTTTCCATATGATGTAAAGTTTTGAATTTGGAACTAAATTTTTAGCTCCTTCCCATTACGGTATAAACTATGCCCAAATAAATGTTCAATATTGCACATGAAAAATGTAAGACCCCAAATTATTAATAAATGAAATTTATTTTCCTCTATTTATTATTTTGAAATAGTAAGGGTTGATTGGATTAATGTGGATAGTTATGGGTAAAATATGCAAATATTTCAAAATAAGCAAGTGGTTATAAAATATTCATTCATTGTTTGGGAATATTCGTTTGGTCGTGGAATATTCTCATTGTCGTAGGGAATATTAAATGATTTACGGCCAGATCTTTTGTGGGCCCCATAACTGAAAAGCGATTGGATGAAGAAACCACAAATATAAGTTGTTTATAAATAATGGCGTGATTATTACCAATTATCTTGTTGGAATACCCATTGGTTAAAACACACAATAATACGCGTTGTTAACAAGAAGACATCAGATTGCACCAATTATTGATTCTTACGTGAAGAAGGCACTACTCAATAATTGTTACAGAATTACTATTCAAAGATTTTATTTTATTGATTCAATAATTCACGCATTGATATTTTATATTATTGTTGTTTCAATAAATTGTCATTACATAGTATTTTTCATTATCAGAGCAATAATTCATATTATCCGAATAATATTATTGGATAACATTATTGGCAATGTCTAGAAAGTTACGTCTAAGGAGAGGTTTGGTCACCTAATCATGCGCCAAGAAGGAGAGATCCTTATTCGAAAGCCCTCTTTCCCAAGGCGGCACCGGTTGCCAAAGATCTTTGTGATTTCGTAATATTATTTGTGAATAATTAATTATTGATTTATATGATAAGGAAAATATTGATTTTATGTGGATATAGATGGAGAAAATTTTTAATGTGACAATTGTTGAAAATTAATATTTTATCTTTTCTCGATAAAATAATTCATTTAAATATATTATTTTAATAATATATTAACGGTGATATTTTTATAATGAATGTGGGATATATGAGTATATGAGGAGGAATAGTATTTTTGTGGCATTAAATGTTTAACACATATTTTGTGTGTTGGTGGACACAATTATCGATCGAAATTTGATTATGTAATCGTAAAATCGCCTGTTTGTAGATTTTGGTCAATTTGCATTTGGAATTTGGAAAACTTTCTTCCGCAAAGTTGTAGAGAATTGAATTTCCTATAAAAAAGATGCTAGATTCGAAATTTTCTGATAAAAGGGCTATTTATTATGAATTATTGAAGTTCGAAGTTCAAATAATTGATTTTGGAAGTTTAAAATATTTTTAATTACAAAAACATTTTTTTTCATTTTGAAACTCATTTAACATGTGATTAGGAGGTTGAATTCAGATTGTTAGTGTGCGTGTATGAAGTTGTGGAAAAATTATAATATTAATTTATTAAATTTTTTACTTTGGTGTTCTAAAGATTTTCCTATAAATAGGTGCTTAGGTTAGAATTGAAAATCACATTTAAACTCAAGTTTTCTCTCTATTTTATCGAGCGTATTCTTGTGAGTATTTTGAGTATACTTTGAGTATTGCTATACTAGTGCAAGTTCAAGTCATAGCCTATATCCTGTTTCAAATTTAGAAGATTGATCTTTCGAGGTAAGAGATCTTTATTTTATTCGAAAATGATATTATTTCTTCAATATCATTATGCCGAAATATTGGTTGGAAATTTTATCAAATTCGGAACTTTTTCATGTCGGGTTTACTATTCATGAGTTCTTATTCACGAGTTACTATTCATGAAAGTACTATTCATAAACGTTGAAGATGTTTTTTGTGAAATTTCTATCTTTTGGTGTCTGAGTTACTATTCACATATACGGACTATTCACGATATCAAGACTATTCATTTATCATGACTACTATTCACCTAAAAATGAAATTTCTTCTTTTTCGTCAAAATATCTATTATGGATACTAGCTTTGATTGTATCCATGTTTTGATCATTCTTGAATTTTACTCCACCGATTACTTATGAAGTATTTTTGAACTTGGATTGTTTAAAATACTAATCCTTTATATTTGTTCTTTTGTTTCTTTGGATTCGTTTTCTTTGAAATATTTTTCATCATCCTCACCCTAAATGATGATATTATGAATATCTTTGGCACGTAGTATAAAGATAAATGATTTCTTGATGAATATCTTGGCCCGTAGTGCAAAAGATGAACAGTGTTGAGATGAACATGACCGATCGATTAATATCTTTGGCCCGTAGTGCAAAGATGAACAGTGTTTAGATGAACATGACTAATCGATGAATATCTTTGGCTCAGAGTGCAAAGATGAATATTTGATTCCGGATATATATTGATTGATGTTCTGAGGATAAAATATCGACGATGAACTTTTAAATTCATATATAGAAGATAGTAGTTTGCATTCTCTACTTAACTCTTCTAATGAATTATTATTTCACAAGTAATCTTCGATTTAAAACTTGTTGTCTATCAGATTCTATTAGATTTTTCCTGTTGAAGACTAACGATAATTTGTTGTATATTATCTTAGTCATAATATTCTTTATCGGGCTAGTTGAGCTCACCCTTTTCCTTGTTGTTCCATTTTTCTTCAGAGAGGCGAGAATGTAGCGAGTACTTAGTTGGGTATGGAATGAAGGTTCTAGAGAGAGTTGTTTAAGTAGTCCTCACCATTTTATAAAATAATGTATAAATAATTGTGATGAGGATTTATTTGGTATGTATATTGTCTAGAAGACAATAATTGTATTTAAACTCACAAGATATATGTTGTCGTATTTTGCACGACAAATGTATTAATAAAGTTGTAGTTATTTCTGTACCATGTATTTGGCGACTCAGAATGGGTTGGATGGAATGGACCTATTTTGGGGGCGTCATAAAAAACCACTTTGAAAGGTCACTATAAAATGACACCAAAAAAGTCACCAAGAGAGAAAATAAATACAATTGATCCGAAGTTTTTATTATTAGAACCAAAATCACAGTACAGATACAAGCATGATAAAAAACGGAGAGAAGATAAAGAACAAAAAATTGAAGAAATTCTTGCAAATTATAAAAAATGCGCAAGTTAATTTAGTTGTGTAATGCAAAGATGCAAGAGATAGTGTGGTAATTCTTTTGACATGTAAGATCTGTTTCAAGAGTGGAAACAACTCTATATTAAGCTCTAGCCTATGGGTCTTGATAAATAAGGTTGGAAATGCCCATATTGATTGTTCTCGCGAAGAGATTAAATGTTTTTTACCTCACTATACTTTAAATCAACTTACAAACTGCCTAATTATATTTTTTTTATTACAATCAACTAACTAAACTTTTATTTTCTTACAAAAATTTGAACTTCCGTCTTGATCGTTAAAGTTTATAACAGAAGTTTGGCAAGGCAGTGTCAGGTATATACATAATCTTAACTGGAATGTTTTTTAAATAGGTTTTTACACGTCATTCATAACCCACACACAAAAACAAATTTAACAATACTTAAAAACAAACTGTTTAGATTTTTAGTAGTGATTTAGGGGATTAAAATTAATAAATTAAGAGATAACAATTAAATTACAAAGGATAATATCATAATTAAATTACAAACTATGAAGATGATAAAAAGGATAACATTCAAAATTCAGGATTCTTCTAATACTTAATAACATAACATATGCTATATAAATCAATCCTGACAAAATCAAGCTATAAGATATGGAATGGAACACATACCTTTTCATGAATATGGACATTAGTCATAAAATATATCAGAACATAAATCACAATAATAAATTCAGCAGATTTATTTGGTGGTTACGACTTAAATTAAAAACACAAATAATTGATTTCATTGTACCAGTCAAAATCAACATATAGATGATGAATGTTCGTTGAACAGAAACAATCGGAACATAAACGATCAAAGCATATGTGCGTATTTATACATGATATATAATTGATTTCATTTACTACCAAAATCGCCAGATATCTCTGAGATCGTTAACAACATCTGCGTATGCTATGTAAATGCAAGGTAAAAATATATCATGCGACAGATAAAGGAGTTTACCTCTGAAACCTTAGCTGAAGAATCCACTTCGAGAATTGATTTCAACACGAGAAAAGAGATCCACGGGTTTTGAGCGGACGTGAATCGAGAGGAAAAGGAAGAGGATATGGGTACCGCGCCTCGGTAAGTGGTCGTGTTCTTCCTATTCCGCCTTCCTCAGTGGTATCTTCCGGCGAAAATCTGATCGGAGGTCGCAGGAATCGATGCGTCGAGAGAGAGAGTAAATGCCATATTTGGGGATAGCTATCCAGGGGTTGAGCTTGAAAGAATTTGAATAAATATGGAATTAAATTAGTTGCCATTTTTGAATTTTGAAAATATTATCCCAGATTTAGGGGATTTGTGAATAAAATTTAGGTTTTTTTACTGTATCCTACGTATCTGTATAAGATAATTAGGAATATTAATTAGGATGGACAGGTGTTGAGTTTTGTCAAAATAATATGTCATATACTAAATCACAATCCATGACATAATATATTCACATCTGTCATTCTAAAAACTCAATTCCTGTCCATCCTAATTAATGTTCCTAAATATCTTTTACCAAAATACCCTTCACAACAGTGCCCCTCTTACATAACAACTGTAATCCTATCTTCAACTTTGACGTTTTTTATTATCTAAAACTTGAAGCGATATAGTTGATGATGACGGTTCTTTGTTGCTCCAACGAATTAGGGTTTGTGCTAATCTGATTTTCTCTCTCTACTTTTGAATTTATACTCCTAATTAGTTTGAGATTTCCTTATTGATTTGATATACACAATTACGTACATTTCTGGCTGGTAATGATTTTCTGTTTTGTTATATGGTTTGTTATTTTTAGCTAATTTTTAAATTTTTGGCTGCTTAATTTTAAATAATTCTGATCATTTTGTTTGTTTTTGTTGTTGTTTAATGGTAAAATTAGGCATTGTTGATTGCACTGTTATAACACCAATTAAGAAGCATTGTAATGAGAACTTGAATTTGGGGTCTGAGAAATCTATGATTGAAATGCTGCCGCAAGACATTCTGGTTTGTTTATAGGTTTGATTGAGCTGCAGTGGTAATTTTTGGTATTTTTGTATTGCATGTGGTGTGGAACATGATGATTTAAAGAGGGTAGTCCATGTATCGAAATCTATTAGAGAAACTGTGAGTTTCAGAGTGTTTTGATAGTATAATTTGAAGCTTTCGTTTTGTTTTGGTTTAATTTGAGTAATGGAAATTGTTTCTGATTTGTGTTCTGTGAATAAACAGGCTTTGTTGGCAAATATTGAATATTCAGTCAGACCCCCAAGATCCTTAAAAGTAATCTTTTTCTTTTCTTTTCTTTTTTGAAACAGTGAAGATCAATTTTAATAAAGATCCTTGAAAGATTACCACTTTCTCACCCATGACCATCAGTATTCCAGCTGTCTGTCTGTGTAATTATGGCTACCTAGATGAAGCAGGTTTAAAGTATTACGTGTGGCTAAATTACTGATGGTAATTTTGAGCTAATTGAAGCAGTTGTTAGTTTTATTGTTATATCAACTGTTGAGCCAAGTAGTCTAACAGCAGGGGCCACTTGAATAATCTGGATTATGTAATTTCTACTTTTATCATGTTTCTCATTTAAGCCTTGGATTCACTCTGATTTACCATCCCCACTCATTAACTGTTCCATCAAGTTCCTGAACCATGAAGTTATCGATTCCCGTCTGGTCAGTTGGGTCCTGTAATTCTAAAAATTGTTGGGTCAGTTGTTAAGTTGAAAATGTTGGTAAGAGTTAAATTGTATTAGCACAGGGAATATGGGTGGTGGATTTAAAGTATGAATATCCAAATAATGGCCAACCTTAGAAACACCTTTTCCAAGGTAGGCTGATCCTCCATCTCTTAGTTCCAGAGCCAGATAAAAGTAGGACAGTGTGATGGTTCTATGGCTGATTATTGGCCACATAAATTATGAAATCTAATAATGTAACAACATTGTTCAGTAGGAACTGTTGATTGGTTTCTCTTTGGTTTAGTATAAGTTGCATTTGCAGGTCATGCTTAGATAATACACATTTGTATTGCTGGTAGCAGAGGGAGTGAGACTGACTGAGGGTGGCATGTATGAATCTATTAGAAGTGTACAATGTCATTAGAAGTATAGAGGAATGTGGTGGGGTGGTGCACCAAAATTAGAAGAATGTGGATGTGGTTAGGAATAAACCGAGTGTGCACTTTAATTGTCATTATCAACATTAACCAAAAATTGATACAATTGGATGATGATTACACAAATTTGTTGGAGTGAATTGAAAGGTGATTATTTTTTCCACACGGGAATTATTCCTTGAGCTGCCAAACGCTTCTCAACCCAGAAGACAACATGTTTTGCAGAGATCCTCCTCTCATCAATGAGAAAGGGCTCGACCGTGATCGCTTACAACCCGTAGGATGACAAAGAAATTCCTTTTGGACCTGCAAGGGCAAGAAGAGAGAGGCGGTTGGGTGGGTTAGTTAGTTAGTTAGTTAAATGAGTACCGGGGATGGGAATGGGATTATAGTTATTAAGAGCATAAAAAAGGCTTAACTACCTGTGAGAACTCCGTCGGGGAAGAATGCTCAAAATGAATAAGGAATGCTCTTCTTTAGAAAGGAACCTTCTAGCTGTAGTAGTAGTAGTAGTAGTAGTAGTAGTGTGTGATAAAAAAGAAGAAGAAATTTTTTGTTATTCGGCTTCCCCATTTGGGCTCAAGTAAGAAAGACACTGGAAATGTATGAATGAAATTAGGGGACAAGCTAACCAACCCTGTTGTCTCCAAAAGACAAGTCGATCTGGGAGATGTCATCTTGAGCTTCAAGTGAAGGGATGACATCCTCTTCCATCATCTGAGGTAATGGCTTGGCTGGAGCTTTTGCCGGAGGCTTTGGCTTTGCGGGAGCTGCTTCTTTGGCAGACTCCGCCTCCTTTTTATCCTTTGTTTCAGCAGTAGCTACTTTTTAACAACACAAGTGCAGAGAAATTAGACAGACCAAATAAAATCATTTGCCAAAAATAGATAAAAAAACCAAAAATTTATGGTAGGAGTGTGAGTATATTAATTGTAGACAACACAATTATGAGCAGTGCATCAAAATTGATATGAAAATGAATGGAAGGGAGGAAGCTCTCTCTCTATATATATATATGTATATGTATACGTTTATTGGTGAGAAGGTAGAATTAAGTTACCAACCAGTAGGTGAGGATGATTCTTGAATAATCTCGCCGCAACGCGCGGGTTTATATCTAATATCTAACTAATTGTTAGAAATTCTATTGTTCTAAAAAAAAGATTTTATTAACAACGTGTTAGGTAATTATATTAACTTGGGCTTTTGAATGATTATAAGGTTCTCGCATAATCCACATTTATTTTTTCATATTTAATACACCTAAACAAATTTTAATTGCATTACAAAAAAATATACGAACAACTTAGTTCTTAACTTGGGTTGGTAGGTCTATAAACACAAGCAAATTTGAATTCAATATTTAAATTTATTTATTTAAAAAATTAAACTTGAATAAGTAAACATTTAGATTAAATGTGCTAAACTAATGGTAAGACTAATTGTATGATAAATTTGGTTTAGAATTAATATGGAATCTAAGAGATAAAATAGAATAAATTAGTGTGGGCATCTCTTTTATTATTTTTTATCTCATGTATTAATTAATAGTGAAATGATCCATAACATGTATTTGCTATGGATCCTTATAAAAAAAAAGTAACATAGGCTAATTATAATAAGAGTTAGATTGTACCAATAAATGTTTAGGGTTTATTAACCAATGTTTATGGTTTATTAACGAGTGTTAGGGTTTATTAACCTTATCTAAACCCTAAACACATTTAATAAATCTTAAACACATTAATAAACCCTAAATCTTAGTTGACAAATCATAAATCCTAGTTAATAAATTCTAAATCTTAATTAATTAATAAAATCTAAATCATAGTTAATATACTCTAAATTCTAGTTAATAAACCTTAAACATTTATTGGTCAAAGTCAAACTCTTATTCTCATTAGCGTTCACTACTATTAGTAGCGGATGATATGTATTTTTTTTTACCACCCCTATGAATAATAGCGGATACCGATTTTCAATTTCTAATTATTATAGTTCTTTTATGTTTTCAAAATGGTATAGATAGTATGACTTGTAAAAATTCATAACAAATACTACATAGTATGAATCATTATCCTAATTAATACTCCCTCCGTCCCAGAATAAAAGTTTTGGTGGACTTTTTATGCATATTAAGAAGAGGAATAAAATGACAAAATTGCCCATAATAATATGTCATTAAATATGGAGAGAGAATTAGAATAAGAAAAGTATGAGATATTTAATGCTACGGGCATAATAAAAAAAATGTGTAAAAGTTTGGTTATTAAAGGAAAGTAGTAATAAGAATTTTTATCCTGGGACGGAGGGAGTATATATTAATATTTAATACCGACATAAATTGAATATTATTGTGGGACTGTTTACTCTTTTTGGGTTTTTAATTTGTCAGTAAATCGTAAGAATTTTATTGCAAATGAATCCAGAATCTGTATTTGAAAGCAAGCTTTTGGAAATGCAAACGACTTTGAACTGAAAATGGATTCCCAACGAATGATCCAATTTGATTAGTAAATCTGGAGCTGGCCATATCATTATCAACCAACAGGACAAGCCCATTTCCATATTTTATAATCCTTTTGGGATAATATCTCCTTCCTTTAAAAATTATATTATTATTTATAAATTTTAGATATATATTATTGTTGTAGACCGTAGAGTATTATACTCGGTCCAGATTTCTGCACCCTTCCACATATTTTGGAAATGTCAGCCCATTAGCTATAATCTAAGAAAATGGGGATGGACCCGTAACTAAAATTGTCCCAAATCTATATAGTATTTCTTCTCATTGTTTTAGATTTATTCATTATATGATTATTATTTTTCATGATCTCTCCATAGAGAAGGTTTGATTTGTATTAATTGATAAAGAATCTATTTAGATTCGGGTGTGATCACGACGACCTACTTTTCGTTGTTTGCATTTCAATTTGGGACGGGAGGAGGTATCATATTGTCTCTAGTGTTTTTGAAAAATATTCTTTGTTCTTTTGTAGGGCTTTATCAAAAAAATACTGTATTTTTAATTTAAAATGAAAAGTATTTATAAGGAAACACAAATAAACTCCATAAAAAACGATTCACGTAACAAATTGACTATAAAAATGGCCTTCTGAAATAGTATGATTATTGCTTCTTTTTAAACAAAAGATAAAAATAATAATTTTCAGGTCAACTGTTTACACGTGTACAATAAGGAGAGAATTTCTTTATAAAGAAATTTAAAACAAAAGAATCAACCTGAATAATATTTAAGATAATTTTAATTCTAAACTCTGTAGTTGATATTTTATTACTCCTATTTGATACTCCTCTCTTCCAAATTAAACGTCTTAATTTCGTTTTTGGGATATTTCAAAATAAATATCCTATTTCTATATTAGTAATTATATTTATCTTATTCTTCCTCTTATAATCTCATAAGTATTCAATATACTTATTGGGAATGTGAGAGTTACAAAAAAATATACTATCTAGAGAATTAAATGACATGTGAAAGATTAATTATTAGGGTCATAGAAAAATAAAAAACAATTATTAAGGCCATAGAAAAGTATAAAAATAATTATTGTGGTCATAAAAAAATGAAAAAATACTTCAATTAATAAATAATCAAAAAAATTAATTTAAATAAAATAAACTTTATTAATCAACGTGCCAAAATTAATTAAGACGTTTATTTTGTAACGGAGGGAGCGAGGGAGTATATTATTAAGTGGGTCCGTCTCTACCCTCTAGCCTCTAGGCAGGGTTTAAGAAAAAAGTTGACAAAGCGGCGGAAAATATCTGCCCGTGATTAAGAAAGAGATTATTTTTTTCTTATAAATATAGAAAACAATACAATTATTGGTAATTAAAAAGTAAAAATTATTAAAAGTGGATGTATAGGTCCGTGGAAATGTTATTTTTGTGATATTTTAAAATAAGTTGGCTATACGTTCGGCTTGACTGGAATAAATAAATGGCAATGTGGTGGCATTCACTAATTGCTGATTCTTATAGTAGTAGTATTTTCCAAGTTTATTGAAAATTGGGATGTAATGAATTTCTGTTTGATTAATTGATTGATCCTTCTTTCTTTCTCTTTGTAGAAATATAAGTAATTTTTCAATGGAAGATCCGATTATCATGAAGTTAACTTGATAATAAGTTGGTCAGTTGAACAATACAGTGTTGACTGTTGACACGTAGGGAGATTACCTCCCAACGTACGTGTGACATTATATTAATCAATTGACCAAAATTAATTTCATGTTAACCTTTCTTTCTAATGAGTTTGATACTAGTAAGAGTCACTAAACATGGAATCCTCATACTCCACAAAGCAGTTGATTTTTAATGGTTTGGTCTTGTATTTGTATAATTGAAAAAATAAATAAATAAAAATTATATAATAAACTCTTTAATTACTTTTATATCAATGCAATTAATTTATATTAAAAATTTATTCAAATAAACCGCACAAAATCAATTGTCTAATGTCCAAATAAATTAGTCGTCTAAAATTAAAAATCAAATGGCTATATGGCAGGTCAAGCTTTAGGCCGCATATGGTTCCAATTATCACAATTAAATGTTGCCATTTACAGGTGTCTTTGGACAATAATACAATTAATAATAATGGATAGTTTTGGACATGTATGTTAGTAATTTAAAATAGAATATACTCGGAAATCGATAGGGGCGGGCTAGGTTAGGCTAGGCTTTGGCTAGTTGGTCGGTAAACTTCAACCGCGTTTCTTTAATATAAGTCGATTTAGAGTTATACATAAATATTTAAAAAAATAATTGTAAAATATTAGTAATAATTTTGTGATTAGTGTTGGGTGCAAACTGCAAAGTATAAGTCGGATGAAATGAGTGAAGAATACGCGTATAATTAATATTGTTAGAATAAAGTTAATTATATTAGTATTTGAGTAATAATTATCCTTTAATTATAATATATTCTTTTAATTCTCTTCAATACACCAAACATTTATATATTGAAATTGTTACTGATCGATTAATTTTTATTATTGAGTCGAATAATTACAAAACAATTTTAGAGTAATGAGATTTTTTTTCCACCAAACACATGTACATTTTATCAAAATTTTAATGATTAAAAGTAATTACGTACTCCATCCGTTCATAAAAGGACGTTCATAATACAAATTTACACAAATTAAGAAAATTAAAGCAGATAGGATAATATAAAATAAAAAAATACATTTTTATAACGATGACCTTTTAAGAAAAAAAATAGTGGATCCCACTTTAGCATACTTGAATACTTGTAGACATTTTTTTATAGGCAAAATATTTTGTACTTGAAGGGATTAAATACTTTTTAAGTCATTTTACTATATGTCAACTTAAAACTGGGTCACTAAACTTTTTTTTCTTACGGTCAACTCACTAAACTCGATTTTTCTAACAAAAAGTTAAAAAAACCGTTACACTAGTTTGACTGTTAACGGAAAACGGCTGAGTTGTCAAAAAAAACTTATGTGGCAGTTAGTATGCGACGTGGCAGTGATGATGTGGATTTGTATGAAAAAATTAGAAAAAAATATTTTAAAGTATATAAATTTAAAAAATTAGCCAAAAAAAATAAATAAATAACTGCATTTTTTTAAGAAGAAAAAAAAATTGCGTTTTTTATTTTTAATAAAACTGCTTTTTATTTTTTAAGAAAATAAACTTTTTTTAAAAAAAACAAAAATAATTGCTTTATTTTTCTTTTAAAACCTGCTTTTTATTTTTTTAACAAAAATTAAAGCATTTTTTTAAAAACAAAAATAATTGCTTTATTTTCTTAAAAAAAATAATTGTTTTTTTATTAAAAAATAACGCAGTTTTTTAATAAAATAAAAAATGCAGTTTTTTAAGAAAATGAAAACGATTTTTTAAATAAAAAAACACAGTTTTTTATTAATAAAAAAACTGTTTATTTTCTTAAAAAATAAAAAACAGCTTTTATTTAAAAAATAAAAAACGCAGTTTTTTTTCTTAAAAATTAAAAAAACAATTTTATTAAAAATAAAAAAGTAGTTTTTTAAAGAAAAATAAAGCAATTACTTTTGCTTTTTAAAAAATGCTTTTATTTTTGTTAAAAAAAACTGTTTTTTAAAAGAAAAATAAAGCAATTAATTTTGTTTTTTTTAAAAATGCTTTTATTTTTGTTAAAAAAGCAGTTTTAAAGAAAAATAAAGCAATTATTTTTGTTTTTTAAAAGAATAGCTTTTTATTAAAAAAAAAAAAGCTAGCTTTTTTTTTCTTCTTAAAAACTGCTTTTTTTTTTTTTAAGAAAAATAAAGCTGCGTTTTTTTATTTAAAAAATGCGTTTATTTTCTTAAAAAAAAGCTGCGTTTTTTTTTTTTTTTTATTTTTTGGTTAATTTTTTAAATTTATATTATACTTTAAAATATTTTTCCCCATTTTTTTCATAAATTTTTCCTCTAACCACATTATCATCGCCATCGTCAAGATACTAATCGCCACATAATCTTTTTTTGACAACTCAAATTGCTTTCAAGTTAACTGTCAAACTAGTGTAACGCTTTTTTTAATTTTTTGTTAGAAAAATCGAAGTTTAATGATGATCGTAAAAAAAAAAGTTCAATGACCCAATTATTAGTATAAGCATATAGATGTGATTTCAGAAAGCATTTAACCTAAGATTTTGAAGATGTAAGACCCCAAATTATTAATAAATGAAATTTATTTTCCTCTAATTATTATTTTGAAATAGTATGGGTTGATTTGATTAATGTGGATAATTATGGGTAAAATATATAAATATTTCGAATAAGCAAGTGGTTATAAAATATTCATTATTGTCGGAGAATATTCGTTTTGGTCGTGGAATATTCGTATTGTTGGGAAATATTAAATGCATTACTTGATCTTTTGTGGGCCCCATAACTGAAAGCGATTGGATGAAGAAAACGACAAATATAAGTTGTTTATAAATAATGGGCGTAGTTATTATAATATCTTGTTGGAATCTTGTAAGACCCCAACTTATTATTAATGAAATTTAATTTTCTATTTATTATTTTGAAATAGAAGGGTTGATTTGATTAATGTGAATAGTTATGGGTAAAATACGCAAATATTTCAAAATAAGCAAGTGGTTATAAAATATTCATTGTTGTTTGGGAATATTCGTTTGGTCGTGGAATATTCTTTCTTGTCGGGAATATTCGCATGACGGCCATAAAGATTTTTGTGGGCCCCATAACCTGAAAAAGCGATTGGATGAAGAAAACGACAAATATAAGTTGTTTAAAAATAACAACAGTAGTTATTCACAGCTATTATCTTTGTTAAAATACTCGGTGGTTAAAACACAAGAAGACACTGCGGTATCGCACCAATTATTGATTCTACGTAAGAAGGCACTACTCAATAATGGTTACGATGAATTCTTGCTTTAGTATTTTATTGATTCAACAATTCTTTGCGTTGATATTTTATATCTTTGTTGTTTCAATAATTGTCAAGATACGAGTATTTTTCATTATCGAAGCAATAATTCATATTATCCGAATAATATTATTAGATAACATTATTGGCAATGTCTAGAAAGTTCTCATTTCAAGGAGAGGTTTGGTCACCTAATCATGCGCAAGAAGGAGAAATTCTTATCGAAAGCCCTCTCTTCCTGAACCCGCTGGTCAATAATATTGTGATTACGTAATATTATTTGTGAATAATTAATTATTGATTCATATGATGAGAAAAATATTGATTTTATGTGGATATAGATGGAGAAAAATTTTAATGTGACAATTGTTGAAAATTGAAATTTTATCTTTTTTCGATAAGATAATTCATTTAAATGTATTATTATATTTTAATAATATAATAATGGTGATATTTTTACAACGAATGTGGGATATATGAGTATACGAGGAGGAAAAATATTTTGTTGCAATAAATGTTTAAAACATGTTAAACATGCTCGGTGGACCCCATTTATCGATGAAATTTGATTATACCAGTAAAATCGCCTGCTTGTGGATTTTGGCCAATTTACATTTGGAATTCGGAAAACTTTCTTCTCGCAAAGTTGTAGAGAATTGAATTTCCTATAAAAACTCACGAGATTGAATTTTCTCGATAAAAGGGCTATTTATTATGAATTCATGAAGTTTCAAAGCTCAAATAATTGATTTTGGAAGTTTAAAATATTTAAAATAGTAAAAACATTTTTTTACACTTGTGGGCCTCATGAAACATGTGCAAAGTGCTGAAGCTAGAGGATTCAAAGTGGGCGTAAGAAAATTTATTTATATATTAATATTATATTAAATTTTCGCTTTGGTGTTCTAAGAATTTCTATAAATAGGTGCTTAGGTTAGAATTGAAAATCACACCGTAAACTCAAGTTTTCTCTCTATATTATCGAGCGTATTCTTGTGAGTATTTTGAGTATACTTTGAGTATTGCTATACGGCAAGTTTAAGTCATAGCTTTATATCCAGGTTTTAATTAAGATCGATCTTTCGAGGTAAGGGATATTATTTTTTTATAATGATATTATTTCTTCAATATCATTATCTTTGAAATATTGATCTCAAGTTTTTATCAAATTTGGAATTTTTTGGTGTCTGAGTTACTATTCACGATATCTGACACTATTCACGAATCATGACACTATATTCATCTGAAAAATGAAAATTTTTCCTTTTCGTCTAAAATATCTATTGTGGATACTAGCTTTGATTGTATCCATGTTTTGATCATTCTTGAATTTTACACCACTATGATTATTTTTGAAGTATTTTGGACATGGATAAAACAAAGTATTTAATCCTTAATCCTTAATCCTTGTCATTTTGTTTTTTGGATTCGTTTCTTTAAAAATATTTTTCATCATTCTCGGCCTTAAACGATGATATTATTGAATATCTTTTGGTAGTAGTGCAAAGATGAATGATTTCGATGAATATCTTTGGCCCGTAGTGCAAAGATGAGCAGTGTTTAGATGAAACATGACCAATCGATGAATATCTTTGGCCAGTAGTGCAAAAGATGAATATTTGATTCCGGATGTATATTGATTGATGTTACAGGATAAAAGATAGACGATGAACTTTTAAATTCATACATAGAAGATAGTAGTTTGCATTCTCCACTTAACTCTTCTAATGAATTATTATTTCACTGCGAAGATTGATTTAAAACTTGTCATCTATCAGTATTCTATTAGATTTTTCCTCGTGAAGACTAACGATAATTTGTTGTATATTATCTTAGTCATAATATTCTTTCTTGGGCTAGTTGAGCTCACCCTTTTCCTTGTTGTTCTATTTTTCTTCTCGGGAGGCGAGAATGTAGCGAGTACTAGTCGGAGTATGGAATGAAGGTTCTAGAGAGAGTTGTTTAGTAGTCCTCACCATTTTTGTAAAATAATGTATCAATAATTATGATGGGGATTTATTTGCGTGTGGATATTGTCTAGATGACAATATCTCGTATTTAAACTCACAGATTTATATGTTGTAATAATAAAGTTGTAGTTATTTACGTATCATGTATTGACAACTCGAATGGGTGATGTATACCTATTTTGGGGCGCCACGGTTTGGTGTCGAGTTTAGGATATGATCTCCAAGGAGATCGGAATAGAACTAGGAGGGGAGAGACGAGTAATGTGACACCCCCAAAATTAGGTATACATCACCCATCTTGGGTAGTCAGATACATGGTACTGAATTTAAATACAACTTACTAATATAACTGTCGTGTACAATACGACATAAACTATGAGTTTGAATACAAATATTGTCTACTAGATATTATACAAACTCAAAAGGAGTCCTCATTACAATTATTATCACACTATTTCACGTAATAGTGAGGACTACTAATGCTATCCTCCGGACCATTACTCCGCTCCCCGACTCGTCCCGCCTATATTCTCATTTTCGAAGAACAAATGAAAGAAAGGGTGAGCTCAACTAGCTCAAGAAGAAATATTATGACTAAGATAATGCGAATAAATTATCATTAGCCTACACAAAAAATGTTAAACCGATAAAATATAATGAACATCAAGTTAACTACAACGGAACCAAAGAATCCATTAAAAGAGTCAAGTAAAAAATAAAATCTACTATCTTTTATGATTTAAAAGGTTTTCATCATCATTATAAATGAGACTCACTTTAATAAATATTCCACATCATCGAAATCCCCTCGCACTACTGCCAAGGATATTCTTTAGTATCACGACCACAATTATTCATGCGCACTACGGGCCAAGAATAGTTGTGTATTCATTAATGGTCATGATCATGCCAACAATCGTCCATCAATGCACTACTACTAATCGAGGATTTTTATCACATCATTTGTAACATTACTACCATGATTACAATCAATAGTCTCGGTCATAATCATACCAAGTCCATCTATGCACTATCTGCCACGTGATGACTTTCAACATAATATAAACATGAGGATGATGACAATGATATAAGAATTCAATAAAACAAGTTCAAGAATTATTTTATCCAGGAATTATTAACGTCCAAATTGTCAACACGACATTGTTTTTGAGAGTAAAATTCAAGAATGATCGTAGAAGAATATTTCCATGAAAAGATCTTTGGATGAAACGCAAATATCAAGGATATTCTACTAATTTCATGGAGTATAGAAGTCAAAGTTTTAACCAATTGGGTATAATAAAGAATGGAATAACAAAAGAAATCACCATGCATGCGATAGATCCTTGCAGCAAAAGTTATTCCAATGTAATAATAAATAACGGAATCAGTGTCGGCGTAGAAACGCACGCATGCAGGATGATGTTCCAAATGTAATAATAATAAAGATGCGAAACCGTGTAGGTGTAAAACACATGCATGTGATGTTCCAATGAATAATAATAAAAGACGGAACCAGTCAGGTGTAAAACACATGCATGTGATGTTCCAATGTAATAATAATAAAGATTTTAACCAGTCCGGTGTAAAACACATGCATGTGATGTTCCAATGTAATAATAGAAGAATGTCACCAAGTATAGGGTAAACCGCGTATAAAAGTTATTCCAATAGAATAATAAGCAATGGAATAACAACAGTTCTCTTCATGAATAAGAAAGAATAACACCTTTTACTTAGTACAACAAATAATATTCCCTACCTTAGAAGAACCGAATATTGGAAAAGTGAAGTAGCGAGAATACTTTTCTTTTTTCTCTATATAGTTCTCTCTAGAGTTTCAATGAATTCGTAAGAAATAATGAAGGAATGAGCTTTTATTTATAGAAAACCGAGGGTGGCTCTTGGTCTTAACGAAGGGTCAAAATGACTCTTCGATAATATCAAGAGACAACTACTATTCATGAAGGGGTAATTAACCTTTCGAACAAAAAGAAAGGCAGCTTAACTCTTGGTAATATCAAGGGACAACTACTTATTTGCGAAGGGGTAATTACTATCGACGAAGGTAATTATACTATCGACGAAGGTAAATACTATCGACGAAGGTAATTACTATTCACAAAGGTAATTACTATTCACAAAGTTAATTACTTATCGACGAAGAGACTCTTAGATGATGACATATGGGCCCCCCATAAAATAATCAAACTTACCACAAATGTCTCATAATGTACTCTTTATATACATCAAGGATTGAATAAATATTACCACAAATCATTTTATTTTTAATCAACACATTTTTAATCTTTCAACAATTATTAATCATTTATAACTTGTCGTCTCAATTAATAATATAACATATTATACATGATGATAATCGTGACAATAATTGAATCAATAATATAAGAGATATGATGCCATAATTATCGTAGAAAGTAATAATCGAGTATAGCTAAGTGTCTTTCTCACGTAAAGATCAATAATCAATACCGTGTGTGCTACTACGCAACCACGCCAGACATCGCATTTTTTTACCACCGGGTAGTTCAACAGCTTTTAACGGTAACACCTCCGCCAAGTTATTTTTATAGAAAGATAATTTTGTCATTTTCTAACTACGATAATACTTCCGTTGTGGGGTCCACTAATGATTGAGCCGTCGTATTTAATATTCCCCGACAAAAAGAATATTCCCCGACCAAACTAATATTTTATAATAACTTGCTTACTTTGCAAAATTTATAAATATTACCCACAACTATAACATTATATCAAATTTATTCCATAATATTCAAAATAATATTTATAGAAAATTCATCTTTATTTATAAAAGTCGGGTCTTACAACCTCCCTTCTTATGAAATTTCGCCTCGAAATTAGGGTACGCACTGGTATGTCGAAGAGGTAAGGATACCTTGATTTCATTTCAAATTCTAACTCCCAAGTCATTTCCTCAACATCGTGGTTCCTCTCCACAAAACTTCGACTTGAGGTATAACCTCGAGCGTAGAATATGTTCATTCTTATCCAAAATTTGAACAGAACCTCTTCATACGTCAAATCTTCCGCTATTTCGTCCGGTTCTAACTCAATAATATGGTTCGGGTCTTTCACATATTTACGTAATATGGATATGTGAAAACGTTATGAACACGAGACATATTTGGCAGAAAGCGAGTCTATAGGCCACGTTCCTACTCGATCGAGGATTAAAATGGACCGATGAATCGAGGATTAAGTTTTCTCTCTTTTCAAATCTTGTAACTCCTTTCCATGGAGCAACTCTTAACAACACACGATCTCCTATATCGAATTCCACGCCCTTTCGATGAAGATCAAAGATAACTCTTTTGTCGATTTTGTGAGGTTTTTATACGTTGTCGGATCGTTTGAATCTTTTCCGTAGTCATACGCATCAACTCCGGCCCCAACAACGTTGTTTCACCCACCTCATCCCAAAGATCTTGGAGAGAACGACACTTTCTTCCATACAACGCTTCGAATGGAGCCATGCCAATACTTTCTTGATAACTGTTGTTGTAGGAAAACTCCACCAATGGTAAGAACTTGTCCCAACTCCCCTTGAAATCAAGGACACAGAGTCTTAATAGATCTTCAAGAGTTTGAATAGTCCTTCCGATCGTCCGGTAAAATCTCATGGATGATACGCCGAGCTAAATCGTAAGTCTGTGCCCATAGCTTTTTGCAAACTAACCCAAAATCGTGAAGTGAATCTTGGGTCTCGATCGTAAACTATGGATACCTAAGATACCATGCGATCTTACAATCTCGTTTATGTACATACTAAAGCAAGACGTTCAAGTGTATAAGTTTCTCAGATCGATAAGAAATGAGCAGACTTGGTCAATCTATCAACAATGACCCAAATCGCATCAACGCCTTGAGAAACCTTAGAAAGACCCAGAACTTAAATCCATGGTAATGTGCTCCCACTTCCATTACGGAATTTCAAGTGGTTGCAATGGACCTTTTGGTACTTGATGCTCCGCTTTAACTCGTTGACAAGTAAGACACCTTGAGATAAGCGCTATCTCTCTCTCTTCATATTGCTCCACCAAAATGTATGATTTAATATCATGATACATTTGGTACTCCTAAGATGGATTGCAAATGGTGTGTTGTGCGCCTCCATCATGATATTATACTTTAAATCGTGGTCGTTAGAACACAAAGTCCGGAGTCGACTCAAGTATTCCTTCTTCATCGATTCTTTCTTCCCAAGATAGCACCTTTCGCACTTTCTTCCTCATACGCATCACCTCCGTGTCAGTAGCTTAAGCAACTTTAACTTTATCGATTAAAGTCGGCTCTACTCAGATACCGCTTATCATCACACGCGTCCCTAGAGTCTTTAACTCTATCTCCATCCTTTGCAAGTCACACAAAATGGGCTCATGCGACAATAACGCACTCAGATTTCTTGCATACGATCTTCACTCAACGCGCTACCACTACCACGCTCGCTTTTCCGGGATGGTATTGGATGGTATGATCATAATCTTTCAGCAGATTCAAGCCAACGTCGTTGTCGCATGTTGAGTTCCTTTTGAGTGAAGAAATATTTGAGGCTTTTATGATCCGTAAAGATCTCCACTTTCTCCCATACAAGTAATGCCTCCAAATTTTAAGTGCAGAAGACAACAACCGCCAACTCTCAGATCATGAGTAGGATAATTCCTCTCATATTCTTTGAGTTATCGCGAGGCATAAAGCTATAACTTTTCTATGTTGCATGAGAACACATCCCAACCCTTTGCTCGGAAGATCATCGTAGATGACAAATCCCTCCGAGCCGGATGGTATTGTCGTAATAGGTCTTTGAAATAAGTCTCCTCTCGAGTTCTTGAAAACTCTTCTCACATTCTTCACCAAACTTTGTATCTTTTCGAAGTTACCGAAGTCGATGGAGTAGCGATTCGAGAAAATCCTTCCACGAATCTCCGATAATAACCGCCTAAACCGAGAAAGCTACGATTTCTGATCCATCGATTTAGGTTGTTCCCAGATTTGAATAGCTTCAATCTTTCACGGGTGTCAGATATTCCATGACTTGATACCACGCGCTCAAAGAATGCTACTTCTTCAAGCCGTAACTCGCATTTCTTCAACTTGGCATAAAGCTTATATTCACGGCTATTGGAGTGTCGGCCTTAAGTGTTGCTCATGATCTTCACGACTTTTGGAATAAATAAGGATGTCATCAATAAAGACGACCACAAAGTGATCTAAATATTCCTGCAGTTGGGTCTTTAACTCCTGAAGTTCAATAGGAGCCATTCGATATGGGGCTTTGGAAATAGGTTTTGTACCGGGTTCAAGGTCGATACAAAATTCAATTTCACGCTCTGGGGGTAGGTCAGGAAGTTCTTCGGGGAATACGTCAGGAAATTTATTAACAATAGAAATATCGCTCAAAACTGACGTATTTTTGTTTAAATCTGTGACATGAGCTAAGAAAGCTTGACATCCGTTTTTCAATAAACGAATAGCTTTATGGCTTGAGATGACCGTGATTGATTTTAATGGTTTGGTCGTTTGAATTCGCATAATAGGTTGATTAGGAATATGAAAGCTAACAACCTTACGAAAACAATCAATTTTTGCATGATAAGTAGTTAACCAATCAATCCCTAGAATCACGTCAAATGCAAGTATTTTAATGAAATAAGATCGATGTAATGTGAGGGTACCGATTTGAACCAAACAAGACTTATAAGCGATTGGATGTAATAAAGGTTTCTCCCAACGGAGTTTCCACAGATAAGTCAAAGTCTAATTTCTCCTGAGTCAAATTTAATCGATGAACGCAAGTAGGAGAAATAAAAGAATGGGTAGAACCCCAGATCAAATAAAGTATAGACTTCATTAGAGTTTATGATAAGCTTACCCGTGATGACCTCATTCGGGTTCCTTGCTCTCTGGGAGGTCACAACAAACGCCTCCTCAGACCACCGATTTTGACTTTTCCGGAACGGCCTTTGGTGCCTCCATCCTAGTTGAATTTGTCTTCGGTAAACGACAAAATCGAGCTAAGTGACCTTCTCTTCCACAATTATAACATGCTTTGGACGGCATGGCGCAGTTCGGATTGATGTGTCCCTCTCCTCCGCATTTGAAGCATATGATAGGTGGTCTTTCTCCTTCCTTAACAACGGGTCTTTGGTCGACGCTTTTCCATCATTGTTGAATCTCCTTTTCTTGAAATGTCCATTCTTATTATTTTGGCCTCGACACCACAAAGTGGTTACCATATCCGGCCCGTTGATTCCTCCACGCTTGTTGTCGCCGCTTCGATGACTACTCATTTGGTATTATAATTTTGCTCACGCTTCTCTTTTAGTTCGTTGACTCGTTATCTCGCTCCACTAATCGAGCCCTATTTACAACATCTGAATACAAACACGGTTTACGAGAAATAAAATGTTCGACGATCTCCCGCTTCAAACCTCTTAAAAACATTCGCGCCATTCTCTTCATTATCCACCAAGTGGGGACGAACCGTGATAACTCCGCAAATTTTGCCTCGTATTGTATTAATTGGCCATATTGTTTTGTTCCAACTTGATAAACTCCACCTCCTTCATGTATGGCGAATACTTTCGGGAAAGTATTTGTCGTTGAATGACTCCCGAACTTCTCCCAAGATATCTTCAAGACAAAGAAAGTTGAGTATGTAAGACCCCAAATTTTATGAAATAAAAGTATTCAATTTTTTAATTACTATTCATGAGTTCTTATTCATGAGTTACTATTCACGAGTTACTATTCATGAGTTCTTATTCACGAAGTTACTATTCATGAGTTACTATTCACGAAGTTACTATTCACGAAAGTACTACTATTCATAAAGCATGATAATTTTTTTTTTTTTAGTAAGAAGGCATTACTCAATAATTGTTACAAAGAATATTGCTCAATATTTTATTTTATTGATTCAATAATTGCTACGTTGATATTTTATATTATTGTTGTTTCAATAATTGTCATAAGACAAGATTTTCCATTATCGAGACAATAATTCATATTATCTGAATAATATTATTGGATAACATTATTGGCAATGCCTAGAAAGTTCTCTGTCTAAGGAGAGGTTTGGTCACCTAATTACTGCGCCAAGAAGAGAGAAATTCTTATTGGAAAGTCCCTTTCCAGGAAACTACCGGTTGCAAGATTGTGATTCTGTAATATTATTTGTGAATAATTAATTATTGATTTATATTGATTTTATGTGGATATAGATGGAGAAAATTTTTAATGTGACAATTGTTGAAAATTAATATTTTATCTTTTTCTGATAAAATAATTCATTTAAATATATTATTTTAATAATATATTAACGGTGATATTTTTATAATGAATGTGTGATATGTGAGTATATGAGGAGGAAGAGTATTTTTGTGGCATTAAATGATTAACACATGTTTTGTGTGTCGGTGGACCCCATTTCTTGACTGAAATTTGATTATAGCCTGTAAAATCGCCTGTTTGTGGATTTCGGTCAATTTATGTTTGGAATTTGGAAAAACTTTCTTCTGTAAAGTTGTAGAGAATTGAATTTCCTATAAAAACTCATGGGATTGAATTTTCTGATAAAAGGGCTATTTATTATGAATTATTGAAGTTTCAAGTTCAAATAATTGATTTTGGAAGTTTAAAATATTTAAAATAAAAAAACGTTTTTGTGTTTGGTGGGCATCTTTAACATGTGTTAGGATGGCTGAGTTCAGATTCATGGAAGCATAGGAAGATGTGGAAAATAATTAATATTAATTTATTAAATTTTCGCTTTGGTGTTCTAAAGATTTTCCTATATAAACAAGTGGCTTAGGTTAGAATTGAAAATCACATTTAAACTGAAGTTCTCTCTCTCTATATTATCGGCGTATTCTTGTGAGTATTTTGAGTATACTTTGAGTATTGCTATACTATGCAAGTTCGTTTCGTTATTCCAAATGTAAGATCGCTTTTTTGAGGTAAAAGGATAGTAAAGGGATTTTTAAGGGTGATTATGTTTTTCAGTTTTGTATTTTTTCGAAACTTCAAAAATTCTGGAAAAATTTGAAATGATATTTTGATGAGTTTTGTAGATTGTGTCCAAAAATGGCGATTTTTGGATGTATAGATTAGGAGTTATGGATTTTATGAGAAAAGACTATTTTAAAAGTAACTGTTTATAACTCCTTGTGATTAACTCCAAAATTGATGAAATTTTTATTGGGAGTACATCTATATAATATCAGTATACCATGTAAATTTCAGAATTGTTGGATAAAAGTATAATTTATGATAAATGTTTAAATATTCGGTGGTTTTGGCCATATGAAAAATAGTAAATGAATTTTTAAAATTTTGAGAAAAATATATGTTCAATATGGGACTATGTTATGCTAAATCCCAGAAAAGAAATATTTTTGGAACTGATTTGGTATTTTTCATGAAAATGTTCTAGTTATAAGTAAATGAATTAAATATGTTATGTGAAGTAAGAAAATTGGAAAATATGATTTATTGGCTTGAGAATCATATATGAGGTATATACAGATTTTTATGAGGATTTTGGTTAATGATGATGAAATCTTATGAGTTTGGCATTTTTAGATGATTAAATGCATTAATTATTAAAGTGTAAATAATTGGATTAAATTATTTATAAGTTTAAGAAATGATTAAAATATTATTATAATATTAATAATATTAGATTATGAGATTTCTAAGTGATTTATAACATTTGGATTAAGGTGTTATAAATATGGATATGAATTTTATTATGAAACTTTATCTTTTTAAAGGTCGAGGTTCTTTATACGCACGATACTATGATTTACTTATGTATTTAACACGGGTACTATTCACGACAAATTGGTTTCTTCTCGACCAAATTATCGTTGATTTATGAATCTTACTCTTGAAATTAAAACCATGTTTTGATTATATTATTTTTATATAACATTCTTATAACCCTAATGATGATATTTCTCTTCGACTCGAGTGTAAAGATGGGTAGATTATTGGTACGATCGTGACTATAGGTTCTCTTTGGCCAAGAGTGCAAAAGTTGAATTGTCATTTGGTATGATCATGACCATTGAATTTACAATTGAATATTTTTAGCTTAAGTGCAAAGGTGAATCGATCAACATGGTTATAATTATTGTTATATAACTTCCGAAATGATTATGTATTTCTTTGATATATGAATATCTTTGGCTCAGTAGTGCAAAGATGACTTGTTGATGAATATCTTAGCTTTGTAGTGCAAAGATGAATTATTGATGAATATCTTTTCGTCGTAATGCAAAGATGACTGTTGTTGAATATCTTTTTGCTTTCAGAAGTGCAAAAAAAGATGAATTATTGATGAATATCTTTGGCTCAGAATGCAAAGATGACTCGTTGTTAAATATCTTTAATTTTGTAGTGTAAAGATGAACTGTTGATGAATATCTTTGGCCGTGGTGAAAAGATGAATTTATTAGTATGATTATGAACATGAACTGTGATTTGGTATAACCATGATCTTTGATGTTTCAGGTAAAGACAAGTGATGAAAATTATCTTTGTCTTTGGATGAGGAAAGGAATTTAGAACTACAATTACGATTATGAAGTTATACACGTGATTGTGGATGAGAATTGTTGATTGATGTTACGAGGATAAAACATTGTTGGTGGACTTTTAACATGGAGAAGATAATAGATTTTATGGTCTATTTGACTCTTCTAATGGATCGCTTCGTTCATTGCAACTATGGTTGAAAAGTTTTATCATCTACCATATGTTTCTAAATCTCGATTTATTATCGATGAAGACTATTGATAATTTATTTATCTTTAGTCATAATATTCTTTATCGAGCTAGTCATATAAGGCCACCCTTTTGTTTCACAATTCCTTTCGTGTAATAAAAGTGTAATTTTGGGTCGGCGGGGATAGCGAGGAATAGAATGGTGGTTTATAGATGTTGAGGGTGAGGTGAATTTAACTTGGAAAGGTGTTTTGCCACTATCATACAAGATGTCTAATGACATACAACCTCGTGTCATCATAAGACATGATTGTGCTCATCCACTTGCCGAGTATATTTACAAGCACTACTATATAATCTTGGTGTTTGTTTGGAGTATAATACCCAATTAGAGACGGTGGAGATAATGATATGTCAAGAGAAGACTCACCATTGGGAAGAATATGATAGTAATCTTCTCGCGTTTTCTTTGGGGTCTATTGGGTCAACCAAGGATAATTCTGCGGGCCATATGATATCTACCATAACCTAAAAGCATGGCCTCCCATGTATGAAGGTTTCTTGAGCACTTCCCAAAGATTCTAATTTCTTAAACAGCTTTTTTGACTATACCTTTATGTAAGGTGTCATTGTGACGTGCACAGCTTGGTATATATTTGTATCCAAACTCACAAAGATATGTGTTGTTGTATTTTGTACGACAATTGTTGTAATAAAGTTGTAGTTGTTTTCGCGTACCATATATTTGGCGACTCAGAATGGGTTGGATGGAATGGACCTATTTTGGGGTCGTTACAGAGTACGTTTTACCGATTCCCACCAATAATCTGCCTCTCCGCGCAACATAAAGGCGGCAAAGGGAACCTTTTGCTCATCTGAGCATCCCAAGACATCAAATATCTTGATAACTGCTTTATCCATGCTTCCGCCGAAGTGGTTTTGGCTTCTCCTTAAACTCCGGTGGTCCGGCTCCTTGAATTGTTTAGCGGTGGACCGCCCGAGAGTTTTCCGTGTTTCCACCTACGTTTTGGACAAGAGTCGCTCTTTCATTGTTGCATAAATTGCATAAAGCCTCCGAACATTTGATCATTCATCATTTGGTCGGTGTTGTTGTTTGCATGAGGATTTCGCCGCCTCGATGCACATTATCCTTATTATTGATATGTGGTGAATCAACGATCGCTTTGTGCTCCATTGCTATTCTCAACATTCTCGATGTCATTTTCAGACATCGCCACAAAATAAAAGGTTAATTAACATGTAACAATTTATCTCTATATTTCGACCGACCAATAAAATATAGCACATAAACTTAGTAGTCATACTAGCAAGGTATTCCCTGCTCTCCCTCCTAGTACTATTCTCAGCATCTTAGCTGAGGATCATATCCTAAGCTCGATACCAATGTGACACCCCCAAAATTAGGTATACATCACCCATCTTGGGTAGTCGATATCGGTATGTAATTTAAATACAACTTACTAATATAACTGCGTAGGTACAATACAACATAAATCGTGAGTTTGAATATACAAATATTGTCTACTAGATATTATACAAACTCAAAAGGAGTCCTCATTACAATTATTATCACACTATTTCACAGAATAGTGAGGACTACTAATGCTATCCTCTCGACCATTACTCCGCTCCCCGACTCGTAAGTCCGCCTATATTTTCATTTCAAGAAGAGAATAAGTGAAAGAAAGGTGAGCTCAACTAGCTCAAGAAAAATATTTTGACTAAGATAATGCGAATAAATTATCATTAGCCTACAACAAATGTTAAACCGATAAAATATAATGAACATCAAGTTTAACTACAATGAACCAACAATCCATTAAAAGAGTCAAGTAGAAAATAAAATCTACTATCTTTTATGATTTAAAAGGTTTTTCATCATTGTATAAATTTGAGACTCAAATTTTAATAAATATTCCACATCATCGAATCACATCCGCACTACTACCAAGGATATTCTTTAAGATCACAACCACAATTATTCATGCACTACGGCCAAGAATAGTTGTGTATTCATTAATGGTCATGATCATGCCAACAATCATCCATCAATGCACTACTACCACTAAGGATTTTTATCACATCATTTATAACATTACGGCCATGATTACACCAAATAGTCTCTCGGTCATAATCATACCAAGTCCATCTACGCACTACATGTGCCATACGATGACTTTCAACATAATATAAAATATGAGGATGATGACAATGATATAAGAATTCAATAAAACAAGTTCAAGAATTATTTTATCCAGAATTATTAACGCCCAAATTGTCAACACGACATCTGTTTTAGAGAGTAAAATTCAAGAATGATCGGAAGAATATTTCCATGAAAAGATATGGATGAAACGCAAATATCAAGGATATTCTACTAATTTCATGGAGTATAGAAGTCAAAGTTTTAACCAACTGGGTATAATAAAGAATGGAATAACAAAAGAAATCACCGTGCACGCGATAGACCGCAGACAGCAAAAGTTATTCCAATGTAATAATAAATAACGGAATTGTGTCCCATGTAAAAACGCATGCAGACGAGGATGTTCCAAATGTAATAATAATAAAGAGCGGAAACCAGTCCTGTAAAACACATGCATGTGATGTTCCAATGTAATAATAATAAAGAGGCGGAACCAGTCGGTGTAAAACACACATGCATGTGATGTTCCAAATGTAATAATAGAAGAATGTCACCAAGTATAGGTAAATAGCAGACACAAAGTTATTCCAATAGAATAATAAGCAATGGAATAACAAATTCTTCTTCATGAATAAGAAAGAATAACACCCTTTACTTAGTACAACAAATAATATTCCCTACCTAGAAGAATGAATATTGGAAAAGTGAAGTAGCGAGAATACTTTTCTTCTTTTCTCTATAGTTTTCTCTCTGAGTTTCAATGAATTCGTAAGAAATAATGAAGAAATGAGCTTTTATTTATAGAAAAACCGAGGGGTGGCTCTTGGTCTTAACGAAGGGTCAAAATGACTCTTGGTAATATTGAAGAGACAACTACTATTCATGAAGGGGTAATTAACCTTTGGAACAATCAAGAAGAAGCGGTTAACTCTTGGTAATATTGAAAGGACAACTACTATTTTTGCGAAGGGTAATTACTATCGACGAAGGTAATTACTATCGACGAAGGTAAATACTATTGAAGAAGGTAATTACTATTGACGAATGTAAATACTATCGACAAAGGTAATTACTTATTCACAAAGGTAATTACTATTCACAAAGGTAATTACTATCGACGAAGAGACTCTTAGATGATGACATATGGGCCCCCATAAAATAATCAAACTTACCACAAACGCTCTCATAATGACTCTTTATATACATCAAGGATTGAATAAATATTACCACAAATCATTTTATTTTTAATCAACACATTTTAATCTTTCAACAATTATTAATCATTTATAACTTGTCGTCTCAATTAATAATATAACATATTATACGAGATGATAATTGTGACAATAATTGAATCAATAATATAAGAGATATGATGCAGCAATTACTGTAGCAATAATTGAGTATAGCTAAGTGACTTCTCACGTAAGCATCAATAATCAATACCGTGTGCTACTATGCAACCACGCATATTACTGTACTTTTACTACCGGGTAGTTCAACAGTTTTAATGGTAACACCTCCGCCGTTATTTTTTTAGAAAGATAATTTTGTCGTTTTCTAACTACGACAATACTTCCGCCATGGGGTCCACTAATGATTGAGCCGTCGCATTTAATATTCCCCGACAAAAAGAATATTCCCCACCAAACGAATATTTTATAACAACTTGCTTACTTTTGCAAAATTTATAAATATTACCCACAACTATAACATTATATAAAATTTATTCCATAATATTCAAAAATAATATTTATAGAAAATTCATCTTTATTTATAAAATTTGGGTCTTACAAGTAAATCCTTCGCAGTGTGTGTCCTACCTAAGCTTATTTGTTAGTTGGTCAAGATATATAGGGATATTATGTGATATATTGATTTCCTTAATTAACCCTTGTTTTATAGACAAGATTTGAGAATGTCGATCGAGAATATTAACAATGGAAATGAGACAGAGTGGAGACGCTCAGACTCACAAACGAGGAGAACGTGCAACAGTCGGGCAATGTTCCTCCCGTGAACAACACCACCGAAAGCGAGATAATGAACGAGGGGATGTTTAGAAGCTTTTTGCGATTCATGCAAAATCGAGACGAGGAGACTCGTGTTCAAAATATAGGAGAAATGATAGCAATTCACGGGTTAGAATACCATGCCAGATTCAAAGAGTTGGGACCACGAATTTAAGGAAAGCGAGATCCGATCATGGTGGAAACATGGGTCAAGCAAATTACCAAGATATTCGATGTCTTGGGATGCACGGAGAAACAGAAGGTTCCATTCGCCACCTTTATGTTCCGTGGCTAAGCGCAGACTCATTGGTGGAGATGCGTGAAGCGTCCTCCATCGGTACAAGACTCAAAAGATGTCTTGGGAGACATTTCAGAAACTATTTAATGACAAATACTTTTCCGAAAGTGTTTCGTCATATGAAGGAAGTGGAGTTTATTAGACTGAGCGAGTAACAACATGGCGGTGTCTCGAAGACGAGGCAAAGTTTGCAGAGTTATCCGGGTTTACAGACCTCATTTGGTGGAGAATGAGGAACGATGACGCGGATGTTTCTTAGAGGTTTGAAACCCGGCATACGCCAAGATCTCATTTCTCATAAATTTTCTCTCTATTCGAGATGTTGTAAAGCAGGCTCAATTATTAGAGCGAGATAACGAGTACGGCCGGTGAGAGGACCACAACCGAGGATCATCTAGGAGATGGTAGTCAACAAAACAACGATAACCAAATGAGAAAAAAAAAGACGGACAAAAATGGTAACAACTCGGTGGTAGTCATGGCCATGAAAATAGAAGAAAGCGAGTGGGAGGAGATTTTAAAAGAGGAGATTTAACAACGACCATGTGAAGGCAGATAAAGGTTTCGTGACAGAATGGTTCTAAGGGAGGAGAACGACCACCGGCTATATGCTATAAATGCGGAAAGAGGGATATATCGGTCAAACTGCCCACAACAATTCAAAGTATGTTATAATTGTGGAAAAGAAGGACATATCGCTTCGAGATCAGATCATGGCGAAACCTAGTTCAATGGGGACGGTGACTTAAAAGATCGTCGAGAAAAGTCAAAGTCAACGATTCCGGGAAGAAGCGTTTGTTGTGGACCGGGTCAAAATGCGAGGAACCCAAACGAGGTGATCACGGGTAAGCTATTTATAAATTCTTGCAAGTTTATACCTTACTTGATAAAGCATACTCATTCATTTATCTCTCCCGCTTGTGCTCAACGCTTAAACTTGACTCAGGAGAAATTAGACTTTGACCAATCTGTGGAAACTTCGTTAGAGAAACTTTCATCACATCCATTGTTTATAAATCTTGTTTGATTCAAGTTGGCACCATCACCTTACCTCATTGACCTTATCTCTTTAAAGATACTTGCTTTTGATGTGATTTTAGGGATTGATTGGTTAACTACTCATCATGCCAAAATTGATTGTTTTCGTAAGGTTGTTAGTTTTCATATTCCTAACTAACTTTGTTATTTAATTCAAGCAACTAAACCATTAAAATCAATCACTATCATATCTAATCATAAAGCTATTCGTTTATTGAAAAACGGATGTCAAGCTTTCTTAGCCCATGTTATGGATTTGAATAAAGACACGTCAAATTTGAATAATATTTCTGTTGTTATTGACTTTTTCCCGACGATTTCTCAAGAACTTCCGGCCTACCCCCGTAACGTGAAGTTGAATTCTTTATTGATCTTGAACACCGTACAAAGCCCATTTCTAAAACCCCATATCGAATGGCTCCTATTGAACTTCAGAGTTAAAGGTCCAACTATAGGAATTGTTGGACGCGTCGGTTTCATTCTGCCCCAAGACATCTCCTTCGGGGTGCTCCTGTTTTATTCAGTAAAGAAAGAAAGACGGAGTATGCGACTTTCAGTATTGACTATCGGGGAATCGAACCATGTCACCTTCAAGAATAGGTATCCTCTACCTCGTATTGATGACTTGTTTGACGATTCTGTAAGGCACAATTCTTTTCAAAAATCGATCTTCGATTCGGATATCATCGGTGAAGATTAATCGAGGATATTCCAAAGACCGCTTCGAACTCCGGAATGGGCATTATGAATTCTTAGTCATGTCTTTCGGACTAACTAATGCTCCCGCGGCTTTCATGGATATGATGAACCGAGTATTCAAGGAATATTTGGATCGGTTTGTTGTTGTCTTTATTAATGACATCCTCATATATTCCAAAAGTCGTGAAGATCATGAGCACCATTTGAATTTGGTATTCCAAAGGCTTCGTGAAAACAAACTATATGCCAAGTTGAAGAAATGCGAGTTCGCTCGAGGAAGTAGCATTCCTTGGGCACGTGGTGTCAAAACATGGAGTATCTGTTGATCCGCCAAGATTGAAGCAATACAAAGTTAGAGAGCAACCAAGTCGGTGATCAAGACGTAGCTTTTGGGCTTAAATTGGTTATTATAGGAGATTCGTGGAAGGTTTTCTTGAATCGCTACTCCATTAACTCGCCTAACTCGAAAGGATACAAAATTCGTTTGGGAGCGAAGAACGCGAGAAGAGTTTTCAAGAGCTTAAGAGGAGACTTATTTTAAGACTGTTCTAACAATACCATCTGGTTCGGATGGATTTGTTATCTACAAACGATGCTCGTGCAAAAGGTTAGGATGTGTTCTCATGCAACGTGGGAAAGTCGCCTTTATGCCTCGCGACAACTTTAAGAGTATATGAGAGAATTATCCTACTCATGATCTAGAGTCAGCGCAAGCCGATCGTTTCGCTTAAAGATATGGAGGCACTATCTATATGGGGAGAAAGTGGAGATATATTCGGACCATAAAAGCCTTAAATATTTCTTCACTCAAAAAGAACTCAACATCTGGCGGCAATGATGTTGGCTCGAGCTATTGAAAGACTACGACCACACTATTCAATACCATCTCGAAAAGCGAACGTGGTAGCAGACACGTTGAGTAGGGAGGTATCCTCACCTTTTCGAAACACAGTACGTCGTCAATTTCGAGGAATAAATTTCATAAGGAGGGAGGTTGTAAGACCCCAACTTATTATTAATGAAATTTAATTTTTCTATTTATTATTTTGAAATAGTAAGGTTGATTTGATTAATGTGAATAGTTATGGGTAAAATACGCAAATATTTCAAAATAAGCAAGTGGTTATAAAATATTCATTGTTGTTGGGAATATTCATTTGGTCGTGGAATATTCTTTGTTCTGGGAATATTAAATGCGACGGTAATGATATTTTATGGGCCCCATAACTAAAAAAGCGATTGGATGAAGAAAACGACAAATATAAGTTGTTTAAAAATAATAACAGTAGTTATTCACAATTATCTTGTTAAAATACTAAATTGGTTAAAAACAAGAAGCGGTATTATCGCAATTAATGATTCTTACGTGAAGGCACTACTCAATAATGGTTACGATAATTATCGCTCAAGATTTTATTGATTCAATAATTCTTTGCGTTGATATTTTATATTCTTTGTTTTTTCAATAATTGTCATTACAGTATTTTTCATTATCGAAGCAATAATTCATATTATCTGAATAATATTATTAGATAACATTATTGGCAATGTCTAGAAAGTTCATCAAGGAGAGGTTTGGTCACTTAATTGCTATTGCGCAAGAAGAAGAAATTCTTATTCGAAAGCCCCTCTTTCCCTGAACCCGCCGGTTGTCAATATTGTGATTCGTAATATTATTTGTGAATAATTAATTATTGATTCATATGATGAGGAAAATATTGATTTTATGTGGATATAGATGGAGAAAAATTTTAATGTGACAATTGTTGTAAATTGAAATTTTATTTTTTACGATAAGATAATTCATTTAAATGTATTATTATATTTTAATAATATAATAATGGTGATATTGAAAGTAGTATGCACGCACAAGCCAATCATGTTTGATGATAAAGCATATACTTTGTAACAATCTTATTCATTTATTAATAAAAAGTATTAATTTATTAAAGACTTTTAATTATCTACGTGATCTTTGTTTTATAATATGTGATAAACCCATTGTTTTAAGCAATGCTTTTAGAATAATGATGATGATCATTCTAATGAGATCTAAATTCTTAGAAAGCTTAAAACTAAAATAGTTCCCAATCATTGGATTACTAAATCGGGGATTAGTGAATCCGAATAGATTCGTACATACGCCGTCTTGCTCATTGGATGAGGATGATTGATCTCACGATCATTTGTGTGGAGACACAAAAGCAAGTATGTAGGTGCTTTATTAGAGAATAAGTTCATCGAAGCGTGGCTCGCTAAGGAATACCTAATGGAGTTTTATTTGCTCGTCAATAGAATTCTATAGTGATAAGAAGACAAGTAATCCTTGGACTTGAGATCATCATAGTATCTTATGTATGATGAGTTATACTTTGACTTATTCCTTAAGACCCTTAGGGTATATCAAAAGGTATGCTTGTGTATAATAAGTTATACATGGAGATAATGTATGATCAATAAAGAATCTACCACTTCTAATAAAAGAAGAGAAATGTCCTATGTGATTCGATAAATGACAACCCAAGAGAGTCCTTGGTTATGCGTAATGAAATTAGAAAGGAGTTTTAATTTGCATTATTTGGAGTTGTGCATTTAAGGATCGAAATACATATAATTAAATAAAATAAGACTTCGACAAAGAATTCCACGTCTTATATTTAATTGGGACATCAGATGGTGGAAGGATTGAATTGCATTTGCAGAACTATTTACTCAAAGGTTCTTTAATGATTAATGTTGAAATCTATATTATCCGGAAAGTCGTTGATCGCTGAGGAGGCTTATCCCTATTGTAGAATAATATTATTTATTTAAATAAATTAATTATTTAATTTATTTATTTAAATAAGATTAGAATTGTTCTAATTGATTTATTCACAACCGGTTTAATATAGAGAACCTAAAGGGTCACACCATAAAAGGAAGAATAATTATTTAAGAAGTTAATGGCATAATCGTAATAATATGTTAAGTATATTTAATTTAATCTATGGTGATAGAATAAATTAAATAGCTTAATATTTATTATTTAATATTTTAGAAATATTAAATATAAATTAATAAGAGAGTCTTATTAATATTATTACAATTATTATTATTTTAATTTCTAAAAGAGTTTAGAAATTAATTTAATATAAGTATTTCATTTATTCCTAATTGGATTAGGAAGGAAAATTAGTTAAAAGAGTTTAATTAATTATCCCTAATAAGATTAGGAGCTTAATTAATTAAAAGAATTTAATTAATTAAATAAAACCCAATTCCTTAATTGTTAAGGTGGGTTGCCCACATCATTAATAAGAGGAGTCTTATTATGGGTGGGGTTGTTGAATTTTTCAACATACGACGTATAATTCCAATGTTGTTGAGAGATACACCTTTCTATAGAGATAGAAAAACTAGGGTTTGAGCCTAATACCCTTTTCTTGAATTTTCTTCTTCCTGGTGGATCACCTCAGAGGCCAAACATTTGGGTGGCTAACGTTGGTCAAAGGAAGGAACCAAACCCGTGGATTCAAGATTGAACGCGAAAGGATTTGGAGGTGAACTTGCACCGAGGAAGCTCGATCTTGCGGTATGATTTATTCTTTATCTTTTCGTTTAATTAATAATTGTGCATAAAGGGTGATCCGGGTATATGGTTTGTAAAATTTTTAAACTCGATTTTTACACGCTTCGCACTTTTATGCAATTTGATCATGCAGCATGAATATTACAAACCTAATAAAGGGTATCGAGCCAAACCTTTATGCTAATTATTAATTGTTTTAATTTGGTATGTATATTGATATGTGTTTGTAACAATTTAATTGGGCATAATTTTATCAGATAAAATTTATAAAAAAAAAAAAAAAAAACTGCATTTTTAAATAGCTTTTTTTATATATATATATATAATAACTCACTAATTCACGGCAACCAAAACAGTCAAAAGTTAATTTGAATTTTTTTTTTTAAAAAAAAAGCATTATGCATTTTAAATCAAAATTTGAAGAAGAAATTACGGTAAAAAAAAAAAAAAAAAAAAAAAACAGGTATCGCTTGTACGGTTTTGAATGATCATTTTATCGAATAATTTTTTTTTTGAATTACAAGGAATCGAGTTATTATATATATATGTATAATATATATATTATCCGTTTTATTATATATATATATATATAATAATAGCTTTAATTATTATTATTATTATATATATATAATTTCATTTATTTTATAATTAAGATAAAAGTTTATTTTAATTTTAAAATAAAGATTTATTTTAATATTAAAATAAAAGGGTTTATTTTAATATTAAAATTAAATTTCACGCTAACTAATTAGAGTTGGAATTGGATTCCATGATAACTAATTGGAGTTGAAATTGGATTATATTTTTCCTTAAATAAAGGAGTTTATTTAGATATGAAATAAGATTTCATATTATTCAAAATAAAGGAGTTTATTTGTGAATAGAAAAGAGAATCCTAATTTCCTTAAATAAAGGAGTTTATTTAAATATGGAATAAGATTTCATATTATTCAAAATAAAAGAGTTTATTTGTGAATAGGAAAGTTAATATCCGTGTTTCCTTTAAATAAAAGTTTATTTTTTTTTTTTTTACATGGAATTCGATTCCATAATTAATTAAAATAAAAGAGTTTATTTTAATTAAAGATTTTTTTTACATGGAATTGGATTCCATAATTAATTAAAATAAAGGAGTTTATTTTGATTAAAGATTTTGATTAAAATAAAATAGTTTATTTCATTCAAAATTGGATAAATTAAAATAAAATAGTTTTATTTTGATTTAAATTTGGATTAAAATAAAGGAGTTTATTTTAATTCAAAATTAGATTTTATACTAACTAAATTTGCCCATTAAATGATATCAATATATATATTAAATGTTTATTATTCATGAGATTAATGTTATTTATCGATGCATATGGTGATGTGTATGATAATAAATGGGATTGATTATGGACTATTGACCAACGCGATTGGATTTATTTTAGTTGGATGCATGAATGTATGGGTTTTATTAAATGGGAATCACTGCTGCATTCGCCTTCTCTAATTTTTTCTTAATGTAAATTCTATCTCCTCCTATGTACTTCCCCTCGATCACGATCAAGGTTTCTATTTATTTTAAAATAGTTTTGTAATAGGAATAGTTAGAATTAATTTTGAAAAATTGGAGATCAAGAAGCAAGGAGCGCTTGAAGACCCATTTGTAATGGAGCCCTAAGTTTAAATGTAATAGTTATATTTAAATATAATTTCTCGCACCCTCAGAGTTTGACCTTTTGGTTCACTTGGTGGCTCTAGTGAACCAAACTAGAATAAAAGTCCATAATCAATCCGGTAGAATATAGTATTCTATATGTGCATGCTTATACTATATATATTATATATTATGCAAACATGCTTCGCATGTTCATTAATACGACGCGAGTATTTTATATATATATATGTGCATGCCGCTTAAACAAGATGAGACAAATTAATAACAAACCCCTCAATTTTTATATTAAGTCCAAAGCATTCAAAGATATTTGGAATATCGAACGTCGCCTTTCAAAGCATGATAAAATTAATAGAGTATTAAATATTTGATATGAGTTTGTTGTGTCACCACAAGGCAAGTATTAAGTATTTAAGATGTTAATTTATCACATTTGATGCTTATAAAGAAAATTGAACAATATTGTTTTGTCAGGTCACCACAAAGATGATATTTTTCTTTTTGAATATATGGAGTGCTAGGTCGGACTTAACTCGATAATTTTGATTCGGATGTGCCACCACTGATCAAAATAATCTAAGAGGCAAAAGAAAAGGACTTCAGATAGTTGATGTAATTGACAAAAATTGTCTACCTATTTATTTATATATAGTTTGTTGTGTCACCACAAGGCTCTATACATTTGAAATGGGATCCTTATTCTCACTAAAGAAATCTTTAATTAGATTTTGCCGAACTATATAAGTGAGGTAATATAGTTTGAAGAAAATAGTGGGAGATACCAATTTAAAACAAGACCTAAATTATTTTGGTAATTAATAATAGAATGTATGTTAAAATGTTGTTAATTACAAATTCATTTACAAAATTTTACAATGTCTAAAATTACTATCATCACTGAAGCATATTAGATGCTAAATTAACCGTGACTAAATTAACAGGATTGGTTAAGGAATTTGAGAATAGTTCTCATAGTCGAAAAAGCTATCTTATGTCCTTAATACGCCTATCCTCGCAATGGTTGCGCATAATGCCTCGAGAAGAGATTGCTATTTTAGAAAGTAGCAAGATGATGCATGATTGCTCAACGCACCACGCTCAGATCCAAAAGAATAAGCTTCATGTCAAGATAAAACTATGGATGCTCTCGCTTTATATTCCCGCACATCAAGTAGTTGATGGCGAGGAAAGTAGGACCGATAGATATCGACATATCTAAGGAGCTCTTCCGATCTAGAATGACCAGTGACACTCTGAAGATGGATAAAAGTCCTTAACATTATCAATTTGATTGATCAATTAGACAACGAATTTTGTCATGGATGGAGAGTTGAGCCAAGATTTGATCTTGCACTCACTTGGGACTCCTTTCACAATTGTTGTGAATTTTTCATATGAACAAGCTAGATACCCCTCATTGATTTGCTTATCATGTTGAAAAATGTCGAGAGTCACTTTCAACCAAGAAAGACCATGTCTTACCGGGTAGGGGCCAAAGGATTTTCTCGAAAAGAAGAATGATTCAAAGAAGGTAAATATAAAGACGTAAACAAAGGATAATAAGAGCAAAATCGATACGGATAAGAAAGGAGTTTGTTTCTACCGCAATAAGCCCTCGACACCGGAAAGAAATCATGGAGAAGCATCTTGCAGAGGCTAACCAAAGAAGCTTAGTGAAGTTTCTACATAATACAAATTTGTTCATGATTTAAAATAATTTTTCTTTAAGTCAAGGTTCTACTTGGGTATTGGATACCGACTTTGGTTATCATAAATATAGATTTATGAAGGGACCATGCAGTAGAAAGTTAAAAGATAAGTAATCCTATGTGTGGAAAATGAAGCAAAGGTCATTTTGCATTAGCTATAGAAACTTATAGTTTACTAACGCTTACACGGGCAATTCAATTAAGTCAATAAGTTGTTATTGTATTCCAGATTCTTGTTAAAATATTATTTCTATTTTATTGTTGGACAATGAAAACTTTGGTATCATAATTAAGAACAATTGTTGTTCTATTTATAATAATAATGTTTCAGTATAGAATCGGAATATTACTTAATAAATTTTGTATACTGACTTACATGAAAATAATTTTGCATATTGAACAAATTAGTATAAGAAAATGAGATGATCATTCAAAGAGTTGAATGTATGTATTTGTTGAAATACAAGTGTGAATTATTTGAAAGGTTCAAAGAATTCAGAAACGAAACAAATTGACAAAGTATTAAGATTCTTTGATTAGATCAAGGAATAAATACTTGTGCAATAAGTTTCTAGATCATCTCAAATGGTTTTCTCATAATGGACACATCCTGATACGCAATAATTGATTGATGTATCTAAAAGGAAAAATTGTACCTTGTTGGACATGGTACGGTCCATAATGATTTTACCGACATTCCAGTATCCTTCTAGGATCATGTCCTAGAAATGGCTGCATATCTACGAAAATGGTAACCTCAAAATCCGGCCCCAAGACTCTATAAAAGTTATGGACAGGGAGGATTCCTAATGTTAAGTATGTTAAGATAAGGGGTTGTCCAACTTATATGAAAAAGTTTCGAAGGATAAGCTTGGGACAAAATTTGACATGTACATATTTGTGGGACATCCTAAAGTAAGTTTAGGGTATATGTTCTATAATTCTACTTAGCAAAAGGTGTTTGTTCTTAAACACGCCGCTTTCTAAGATAAAGGTGTTTATCATTAAAGGGCTAGTGGGAGGATAATAGATCTTGAAGAGTTCAAGAACCACAAAATACTATAAGTCAAATAAGAGGAACTCGTAGATGACCTATTGTACTACAAACCAAGAATCAGAATCGGAATAGTACCAAAGATACCTAGAGGTATTGATTCATCATAGATGATGATGATGAGGTACACATCATAGATGATGATGATCCGATTACATACGATGAGGTAAGTGTTACAGGTATACACTCAGAGAAATGGATTGAAGCAAGTTTCTCAAATATGGAACATTCGTTTTGATGAGGCAATCAAAAGAGTTTGATTTTATCAAAAATAAGAATGAACCTAGTGTGTACAAAAGGGTCAGTGGGAGCGTCGTGAAATTTCTAGTATTATATGTTGATATACTACGGATAAGGAATAACATGTCAATACTACAATCAGTAAAGATAAAGTTGTCTAAACATTCCTCCATGAATGATTTGGGAAGAGTATCTTAATTGGGGATGCAAATCTATACAGATAGATTTAAAAGGATGCTCAACTTAACCCAAGAAACGATATTCATTTGATGCTAAAGTCGTTTAGCATGGCAAACTCCAAGAGATGTCTCATGTAGATGAGCTATGGAGTGTATCTCTTAATAGTCCCCATAGACTCCAAAAGGAGAGGTCGCATGAGTGACAATCATGTATGCAATGAAATATACGAGACCGATGTCGACGGCATATATTCGAGAAGTTCACTATGAGTCGCTGAAAATATCTTAAAGTTCTTAAGCGGCACTAAGGATGTGAGCATACATGGTGGGTCCGAATTAAAACTAGAGGGCTTTATGACTCAAGTTTTTCGATGCACTCAAGACGACCGAAAATCCACTTTAAGGTAAAAAAGCGTTATCTTGAACAAAGGTGCGTTGAATTCGAAAGGTTCCAAACAAAGAAAGAGTTCTTTGGTTTAGTGATAAAGACAAAGTATATAGCTATAAATGAAAGTCGCAAGTTGATTGTTTGGATTAAAAGTTCATTACGTAACTAGGAATAGTTCCTAAGTCTCATCTGGATCTAAACATGTGTTGTGGCACTTTCATTTGATTATTAGAATCATTGAAAGATGGGAAATCACTATGTAGATAGTGGAATCTCATGAACAACATTACATATCCATTAACTAAAGCTTATCCAAAAAGCAGGATAATCGCCACTAGAGAAGAAAGAGTATATAAGATACAAATGACGATTGGCTTTAGTGCAAGTGGGAGATTGAAAAGTAGATGCACACAAGCCAATCATGTTTGATGATAAAGCATATACTTTGTAATAATCTTATTCATTTATTAATAAAAAGTATTAATTTATTAAAGGCTTTTAATTATCTACATGATCTTTTTTTATAATATATGATAAACCCATAGTTTTAAGCAATGCTTTTAGAATAATGATGATGATCATTCTAATGAGATCTAAATTCTTAGAAAGCTTAAAACTAAAATAGTTCCCAATCATTGGATTACTAAATTGGGGATTAGTGAATCCGGATAGATTGGTACATACGCGTTTTGCTCATCATTGGATGAGGATGATTGCTCTCACGATCATTTGTGTGGAGACACTAAAGCAAGTATGTAGGTGCTTATTAGAGAATAAGTTCATCGAACGCGGCTCGCTAAGGAATACCTAATGGAGTTTTATTTGCATGTCAATAGAATTCCTATAGTGATAGTAAGACAAGTAATCCTTGGACTTGAGATCATCATAGTATCTTTATGTATGATGAGTTATACTTTGACTTATTCCTTAAGACCCTTAGGGTATATCAAAGGGTATGCTTGGGTATAATAAGTTATACATGGAGATAATGTATGATCAATAAAGAATCTACCACTTTAATAAAAAAGAGAAATGTCCTATGTGATTCGATAAATGACAACCCAAAGAGTCCTTGGCAAAGCGTAATGAAATTAGAAAGGAGTTTCTAATTTGCATTATTTGGAGTCAGTGCATTTAAGGATCGAAATACATATAATTAAATAAAATAAGACTCGACAAGAATTCCATGCCTTATATTTAATTGGGACATCAGATGGTGGAAGGATTGAATTCATTTCAGAACTATTTACTCAAAGGTTCTTTAATGATTAATGTTGAAATCTATATTATCCGGAAAGTCGTTGATCGCTAGGAGGCTTATCCCTATTGTAGAATAAATATTATTTATTTAAATAAATTAATTATTTAATTTATTTATTTAAATAAGATTAGAATTGTTCTAATTGATTTATTCACAACCTAGGTTTAATATGGAGAACCTAAAGGGTCACACCATAAAAGGAAGAATAATTATTTAAGAAGTTAATGGCATAATCGTAATAATATGTTAAGTATATTTAATTTAATCTATGGTGATAGAATAAATTAAATAGCTTAATATTTATTATTTAATATTTTAGAAATATTAAATATAAATTAATAAGAGGAGTCTTATTAATATTATTACAATTATTATTATTTTAATTTCTAAAAGAGTTTAGAAATTAATTTAATATAAGTATTCTCATTTATTCCTAATTGGATTAGGAAGGAAAATTAGTTAAAAGAGTTTAATTAATTATCCCTAATAAGATTAGGGAGCTTAATTAATTAAAAGAATTTAATTAATTAAATAAAATCCAATTCCTTAATTGTTAAGGTGGGTTGCCCACATCTATTAATAAGAGGAGTCTTATTATGGGTGGGGGTTGTTGACTTTTTCAACATACCATATAATTCCAATTTTGGGAGAAAGACACCTTTCTATAGAGATAGAAAAACTAGGGTTTGAGCTAATACCCTTTTCTTGAATTTTCTTCTTCCTTGGTGGATCACCCTCAGAGGCCAAACATTTGGGTGGCTAACGTTGGTCAAAGGAAGGAACCAAACCCGGTGGATTCAAGATTGAACGCGAAAGGATTTGGAGGTGAACTTGTACGAGGAAGCTCGATCTTCAAGGGTATGATATATTCTTTATCTTTTCGTTTAATTAATAATTGTGCATAAAGGGTGATCCGGGTATATGGTTTGTAAATTTTTTAAACTCGATTTTTACACGCTCCGCACTTTTATGCAATTTGATCAAGCATATTAATATTACAAACCTAATGTATATTTTTACAACGAATGTGGGATATATGAGTATACGAGGAGGAAGAGTATTTTTGTTGCAATAAATGTTTAAAACATGTTAAACATGCTTCGGTGGACCCCATTTATCGATCGAAATTTGATTATACCGTAAAATCGTCTGCTTGTGGATTTGATCAATTTACATTTGGAATTGGAAAAACTTTTTTCGCAAAGTTGTAAAGAATTGAATTTCCTATAAAACTCATGAGATTCAATTTTCCGATAAAGGGCTATTTATTATGAATTATCAAGTTTCAAAGCTCAAATAATTGATTTTTGGAAGTTTAAAATATTTAAAATAGGAAAAACGTTTTTTTTACACTTGTGGGCCTCATGAAACATGTGCTAAACCGCTGAAGCTAGAGGATTCAAAGTGGGCGTAAGAAAATTTATTTATATATTAATATTATATTAAATTTTCTCGCTTTGGTGTTCTAAGCAATTTTCTATAAATAGGTGCTTAGGTTAGAATTGAAAATCACACTTTAAATCAAGTTTTCTCTCTATATTATCGAAATTATTCTTGTGAGTATTTTGAGTATACTTTGAGTATTGTTATACTGGTGCAAGTTCAAGTCATAGCTTTATATCCTGTTTCAATTGTAAGACCGATCTTTCGAGGTAAGGGATATTATTTTTTCGTAATGATATTATTTCTTCAATATCATTATGTTGAAATATTGATCCAAGTTTTTATCAAATTTAGAACTTTTGGTGTCTGAGTTCTTATTCACGATATCGACATTATTCACGTATCACTGCAAGACTATTCATCGAAAAATAAAAATTTTTCCTTTTCGCTCTAAAATATCTATGTGGATACTAGCTTTGATTGTATCCATGTTTTGATCATTCTTGAATTTTACACCACTATGATTATTTTTGAGGTATTTTTGGACATGGATAAAATAAAGTACTTAATCCTTAATCTTTAATTCTTGTCATTTTGTTTTTTTGGATTCGCTTTCTTTAAAAATATTTTTCATCATTCTCGCCTTAAACGATGATATTATTGAATATCTTTGGCCCGTAGTGCAAAGATGAATGATTTTCGATGAATATCTTTGGCCCAGAAAAGGCAAGATGAACAGTGTTTAGATGAACATTAATTAATCGATGAATATCTTGGCCTGTAGTGCAAAGATGAATATTTGATTCAGAGATGTATATTGATTGATGTTAGGAGGATAAAAGATAGACGATGAACTTTTAAATTCATACATAGAAGATAGTAGTTTGCATTCTCTACTTAACTCTTCTAATGAATTATTATTTCATTGCGAAGATTGATTTAAAACTTGTTGCCTATCAGATTCTATTAGATTTTTCCCCGTTGAAAACTAACGATAATTTGTCAGATATTATCTTAGTCATAATATTCTTTCTTCGGGCTAGTTGAGCTCACCCTTTTTCCTTGTTGTTCTATTTTTCTTCTCGTGAGGCGAGAATGTAGCGAGTACTACTTAGTGGGTATGGAATGAAGGTTCTAGAGAGTTGTTTAGTAGTCCTCACCATTTTTGTAAAATAATGTATCAATAATTATGATGGGGATTTATTTGCGTGTAGATATTGTCTCAGATGACAATATCCGTATTTAAACTCATAGTTTATATGTTGTAATAATAAAGTTGTAGTTGTTTCGCACTCATGTATCGACAACCTCAGAATGGGTGATGTATACCTATTTTTGGGGCGCCACAAATACCCGATGGTTAAAACACACTAATCACTGCGTTGTTGAACAAGAAGACACTCAGTATTGCACCAATTATTGATTCTTACGTAAAGAAGGCACTACTCAATAATTGTTACGATAAAGAATTATTGCTCAAAGATTTTATTTTATTGATTCAATAATCACGCATTGATATTTTATATTATCGTTGTTTCAATAAATTGTCATTACACAAAGATTTTCCATTATCTGAGACAATAATTCATATTATCATAATAATATTATTGGATAACATTATTGATAATGTCTAGAAAGTTACGCTCAAGGAGAGGTTTGGTCACCTAATCAAGGCTACCAATAAGGAGAGATCCTTATTGGAAAAGCCCACTCTTTCCTGAGGAACTACCGGTCACAAGATCTTGTGATTCGTAATATTATTTATGAATAATTAATTATTGATTTATATGATGAGGAAAATATTGATTTTATGTGGATATAGATGGAGAAAATTTTAATGTGACAATTGTTGTAAATTAATATTTTATCTTTTTACGATAAAATAATTCATTTAAATATATTATTTTAATAATATATTAACGGTGATATTTTTATAATGAATGTGGGATATATGAGTATATGAGGAGGAAGAGTAGTATTTTGTGGCATTAAATGTTTAACACATATTTTGTGTGTTGGTGGACACAATTATTGATCGAAATTTGATTATAGCCGTAAAATCGCTTCGCTTATAGATTTCGATCAATTTCGCTTGAATTTGGAAAAACTTTCTTCCGAAGTTGTAGAGAATTGAATTTCCTATAAAAATTGCGAGATTCAATTTTCCGATAAAAGGTTTATTTATTATGAATTATTAAATTTTTGAAGCTCCGAAATAATTGATTTTTGGAAGTTTAAAATAATTTAAATAAGAAAACGATTTTTTGTGTTTGGTGGGCATCTTTAACACATGATAATTTGCTGAATTCAGATGATTCTCGTAGGTATAGATAAATTAATATATATATTATTATTATATTAAATTTTCTACTTTTGTGTTCTAAGCATTTTCCTATAAATAGGTGCTTGGGTTAGAATTGAAAATCACACCGTAAACTCAAGTTTTCTCTCTATATTATCGAGCGTATTCTTGTGAGTATTTTGAGTATACTTTGAGTATTGTTATACTCGGTGCAAGTTCAAGTCATAGCCTATATATCCAGATTTCAACTAAAGATCTGTCTTTTCGAGGTAAGGGTGTTATTTTATTCGAAAATGATATTATTTCTTCAATATCATTACGCCAAATATTTGTTGGAAATTTTTATCAAATTTGGAACTTTTTCATGATTTCCGGGTTATTATTCATGAGTTACTATCATGAGTTACTATTCACGAAGTTACTATTCATGAGTTACTTATTCATTTAATTACTATTCACGAAAGTACTATTCACTAAGCGTGATAATGTTTTTTTGTGAAATTTCTATCTTTTGGTGTCTGAGTTACTATTCACGATATCAAGACTATTCACGAATCGACATTATTCACGGAAAAATTAAATTTTATTTTTCGTCAAAATATCTATTATGGATACTAACTTTCATTGATCCATGTTTTGATCATTCTTGAATTTTACACCACGATTACTTATGAAGTATTTTTGAACTCGATTGTTTAAAATACGAATCCTTAATATTTGTTCTTTTGTTTCATTGGATTCGTTTCCTTTAAAATATTTTTCATCATCCTGGGTCCTAAATGATGATATTATGAATATCTTTGGCCTGTAGTAGCAAAGATGAACAGTGTTGAGATTAATACGATCGATCGATTAATATCTTTCACCAGAAGTGCAAAAGATGAGCAGTGTTTAGATGAACATGATCAATGATGAATATCTTTGCTTCTGTAGTGTAAGACCCCAAAATTTTTTAAATAAAAGGAATTTCCTTTATTTATTATTTTGAAATAGTAAGGGTTGATTTGATTAATGTGGATAGTTAAGGGTTAAATACGCAAATATTTCAAAATAAGCAAGTGGTTATAAAATATTCATTGTTGTTTGGGAATATTCGTTTGGTCGTGGAATATTCGCATCGCTTCAAAGGAGAATATTAAATGATACTAGCATATGAATGCCATGTGGGCCCCATAACGGAAAGTGATTGGATGAAGAAAACGACAAATATAATTTGGTTAAAAAATAACGCAAGAGTTGTTATCAATTAAGATCATTGGAATACCCGGTGGTTAAAATACGATGAATACGTGGTCGCACAAAGAAGACACCAGATTGCACAAGATTGTTGAATTATTGATCCTTACGTAAGATGGCACTACTCAATAATTTTCACAAAGAATTATCGCTCAATATTTTATTTTATTGATTCAATAATTCTTTGCGTTGATATTTTATATTATTGTTGTTCAATAATTGTCACCGCATGCATTTCCCATTATCGATCAATAATTCATATTATTTGAATAATATTATTAGATAACATTATTGGCAATGTCTAGAAAGTTACTTCAAGGAGAGGTTTGGTCACCTAATGCGCGCCAAGAAGAGAGAGATCCTTATCGAAAGCCCCTCTCTTCTGAGGAACTACCTTTCATTGTCATAATTGTGATTCGTAATATTATTTGTGAATAATTAATTATTGATTCATATGATAAGGAAATATTTATTTTATGTGGATATAAATGATGGATTTATTTATGTGGTTATAAATGAAGAAATTATTGTTGAGGTGTTTTATGAGTATTTTATCTGGATCGAGGTATTAAAAATCAAATCGTGGTTTTGAGATATATCATGGGGTTATAATTTTTAATCCGACCGTTGGATTGTGGTAATTTTTGGGTATGTTATACATACATAAGTTGAGTATATGTCAACAAATTTTGAACCGTTAAAAATGCACGAATGATTTGTTGTGAATTTTAAGAGGTGTTTGATTCTAAATTGGGTTTATAATTGATTTTGGTGGAAAATTCTAGAATTGAGTGGGCCCCACTTGTGGTTGGTGAAGAAATGTGCTGAATTTTATTTCAAATGTGGTGGGTGGCAATAGTAAGAGGTAAAGCCATCAGTAAAGAGGTCAAGTCTGCTTCTACGGCTAACATTTTCCTATAAATAGAGGGCTAAGTTAGAATTGAAAATCACACCGTAAACAAGTTTTTTCTCTCTCTCTCTATATTATCGAGCGTATTTTGTGAGTATTTAGATACTTTGAGAGTTCTTTGTCAAAGATAAGTTTCATTCAAAGATCACTTGACCTTTCCTTCCAAGTAATCGATTCTTTGAGGAGGTAAGGGATATTATTTTTTCAGAATGATATTATTTCTTCAATATCATTATCAAATGTCGATCCAAGTTTTTATCAAATTTGGAACTTTTTCATGTCAGGGTTACTTATTCATGAGTTACTATTCACGAAGTTACTATTCATGAGTTATTATTCACGAGTTACTATTCACGAGTACTATTCATGAAGCGTGAAAATGTTTTTTGTGGAATTTCTATCTTTTGGTGTTGAGTTACTTATTCACGATACTTAAGACTATTCACGTATCAAGACTATTCACGATACTCATGACTATTCATCGAAAAATAAAATTTCTTCTTTTCGTCCAAAATATCTATTTTGGATACTAGCTTTGATCAGATCCATGTTTTGATCATTCTTGAATTTTACACCACTATGATTATTTTTGGGGTATTGTTGGACATGGATAAAATAAAGTACTAATCCTTAATCCTTAATCCTTGTCATTTTGTTTCATTGGATTCGTTCTTTAAAAATATTTTTCATCATCCTCAGTTTTAAATGATGATATTATTGAATATCTTTGGCCTGTAGTGCAAAGATGAATGATTTCTGAAGAATATCTTTGGCCCAGAAGTGCAAAGATGAAGCAGTGTTTAAATGAACACGACCGATCGATGAATATCTTTGGCCTTTAGCAAAAAGATGAGCAGTGTTGAGATGAACATTAACCGATTGATGAATATCTTTGGCCTGTAGTGCACAGATTAATATTTGATTTGAGATGAATATTGATTGATGTTACAGGGATAAAATATTGATGATGTACTGTTAAATTCATAGATTATAGTAGATTTCATTCTCTACGTAACTCTTCTATGAATTATTATTTCACATGTAATATTGATCCGAAACTTGTTGTCTATTGTATTCTATCGATTTTTCCTCGTTGGAGACTAACGATAATTTGTTGTATATTATCTTAGTCATAATATTCTTTTATTGGGCTAGTTGAGCTCACCCTTTTCCTTGTTGTTCCATTTTTCTTCTCGGGAGGCGAGAATGTAACAGTAGTACTAATCGGGTATGGAATGAAGGTTCTAGAGAGAGTTGTTTAGTAGTCCTCACCATTTTTGTAAAATAATGTATCAATAATTATGATGGGGATTTATTTGCGTGTGGATATTATTCTAGAAGACAATATTATATTTAAACTCATTAAGATATATTGTCGTATTTCACACGACATTTGTATTATGAAGTTGTAGTTTGCTTTTTGTACCATGTATTTGGCGACTCGGAATGGGTGTGTGTATACCTATTTTGGGGGCCACGATTGGTATCGTAGCTTAGGATATGATCTCTGGCGGAGATCGGGGAATAAAACTAGGAGGGAGAGACGAGTAAATCCTTTCTAAAGTGTGTCCTACCTAAGCTTATTTGTTGGTTGGTCATAATATAGGGGTATTATGTGATTTGTTGATTTCCTTAATTAACCCTTGTTTTATGACGAAGATTTGAGAATGTCGATCGAGAATATTAATAGTGGAGTAAATGAGACCGTGGAGATGCTCTGTACTCACCAACGAGGAGAACGCGCAACAGCCGGGAATGTTCCTCCCGTGAACAACACCAACCGAAAGCGAGATGAGGAACGAGGGATGTTTAGAAGTTTTTTGCAGTTCATGCAAAATCGACGAGGAGACTCGTGTTCAAAATACAGGAGAAATGATAGCAATTCACGGGTGGTCACAGCCAAGCAGTTCAAAGAGTTGGGACCACCGAATTTAAGGAAAGCCGATCCGATCGCGGCGGAAACACGGGTCAAACAAATTACCAAGATATTCGATGTCTTGGGATGCACGGAGAACGAAGGTTCCATTCGCCACCTTTATGTTAAGTGGCAGGCAGATCTCGGTGGGAGTCTCAGGAAGCGTACTCCATCCAAATGCACCTCAAGATGTCGTGGGAGACGCTTTTGAAACAGATTCAATGACAAGTACTTTCCCCGAAAGTATTCACATATATGAAGGAAGTGGAGTTTATTAGACTAGAAAGGTAATAACATGATTTGTCCCAAAGACGAGGCGAAGTTCGGCGGAGTTATCCGTGTTTGCACCTCATTTGGTGGAGAATGAGGAACGATGACGCGGATGTTTCTTAGAGGTTTGAAACCCGACATACGCCAAGATCTCATTTCTCATAAATTTTCTCTATTCGAGATGTTGTCAATGTGGCTCAAATTGTTAGAGCGAGATAACGAATACGCTCAACCGAGGGACCATAACCGTGGATTATATCAAGATAGCAGTCATCGTAATAACGATAACCAAACGGAGAAAGAAGAATACGGACAAAGGCAGAACCACTCCGGTGGTAATCGTGGCCATGAAAAAGAAGAAGCGAGTGGGAGGAGATTTTAAAAGAGGAGATTCAACAACGACCATGTGAAGACGCCGCTCAGAGCAACTAGTTTTAAGGAGGAGAACGACCACCCATTATATGCTACAAATGCGGAAAAGAGGGACATATCACCAAACTACCCACAACAGATTCAAGGTATGTTATAATTGTGGAAAAGAAGGACATATCGCTTTCGAGATCAGACGATATCGAAAACCAAATCCGGTGGGAATGGTGACTCAAAAGATGTCCCGAGAAAAAGTCAAAGTCAACGATTCACGGAAGAGCGTTTGTCGTTGGACCGTCAAAATGCGAGAACCCGAACGGTTAATTCGGGTTAGTTAATTATAAATTCTTCGCGAAGTTTATACCTTACTAGATACCCCTGCTCTACCCATCTTTTTTATCTCTTTCTTACGCTCAACGTTTGAACTTCGACTACGGAGAAATTAGACTTTGACCTATTTATGGAGAATCCGTTAGAGAAACTTTCATTACATCTGTTGTTTAGAAATCTTGTTTGATTCAGTTGGCACTATCACATTACTGTTAACCTTATTTCTATAGAGATATTTGCTTTTGATGTGATTTTAAGGTTAACTACTCATCATGCCAAAATTGATTGTTTTCTGTAAGGTTGTTAGTTTTCATATTCCTAAGCAACCTCGTTATTCAATTCAAGCAATCAAACCATTGTAATCAAACATTTTCATATCAAGCCATGAAGTCATTCGCTTATTACGGATGTCAAGTTTTCTTAGTCCATGTTATGGATTTGAATAAAGACATATCGATTTGAATAATATTTCGTTGTTATTGATTTTCCCGACGTATATTTTCAAGAATTTCGCTTACTCCCAAAGCTCGATATTAAATTTTGTATCGACTTTGAACCCTGCAAGACAAAACTCATTTCTAAAATCTCATATCGAATGGCTCCTATTGAACTTCGGAGTTAAAAATTCAACTATAGAATTTGGTACTGAGCCTTTATCTTGTGACTTCCTTTGTGGAATTCACCTAAGCTTTACTCTCCGTAGGGACGTTATATTCGTATGCGATAAGAAATCGATAGGTGTCATTGTGACGTCTTATCCAAGATTGGGATATGAGTCACGGTTGAGAGAGCAACCTAAGTCAGTAATCGAAATACGTAGCTTTCTAGGCTTAGTTGGTTATTATCGGAGATTCGTTGAAGGATATTCTCGAATCGCTATTCCATTAACGCAGCTGACTCGTAGAAATACAAAATTCGAATGGAGCAAGGAATGTGGGAAGAGCTTCGAAGAACTCAAGAGGAGACTCATTTCAGCACATGTTCTGACCATGCCATCCTGGAAAAGCGAACGTGGTAGCTGACGTGTTGAGTAGAAGATCGTATACAAGTACGAGTACGATATTGTCGAAGACTAATTTCATATAATTTACAAATAATAGAGATGGAGATGAAAACTCTAGGTACCCACGTGATGATATACGAGTATAATCGACTTTAATCGATAAAGTTAAAGTCGCTTTCAAGCCACCGAGGCCGAGCCGTGATGCGTATGAAGAAGAAAGTACAAGAAGGAGCTATTCCTAAGCGAGAATTGATGAAGAAGGAATACTTGAGTCCACTCTAGACTTTGTGTTCCTAACGACTTTGATTTGAAAGATAGAATCACGATGGAGGCACACAACACATTGTTTGCAATCCATCCTGGAAGTACTAAAATGTATCGTGATCTTCAACATACATTTTGGTGGAGCAATATGAGGAGAGAGATCGCGTAGTTTATCTCGAGATGTTTAACTTGCCAACGTGTAAAGGCGGAGCATCTAGTACCTAAGGGTCCGTTGCAACCACTTGAGATTCCGGAATGGAAGTGGGAACACATTACCATGGATTTCGTTACGGGTCTTCCTACGGTTTCTCAAGGCATCAATGCTATTTGGGTTATTGTTGATAGATTAACCAAGTCTCGCTTTCATTTCTTACCGATATGAGAGACTTATTCCTTGAACGTCTTTCTCAGATGACGTAAATGAGATTATGAGATTGCATGGCATGCCAGTATCCATAGTTTTAGATCGTGACCCAAGATTCACTTCATAATTTTGGGTTAGGTTTGTAAAAGTTATGGGCACGAATTTACGATTGATTTGGCATACCATCCTCAAACGGATGGGCAATCGTAAAGGACTACTCAAACTCTCTCAAGATATATTAAAACTCGTGTCCTAGATTTCAAAGGAAGTTGGGATAAGTACTTGCCATTGGTGGAATTCTCATACAACAATAGTTATTAAACAAATATAGGCATGGTTCCATTCAAGCATTATATGGACAAAATGTCATTCTCCAATATGTTGGGATGATGGTGGGGAAGCAACATTGTTGGGACCCGAAGTTATGCAGATATGACTAATGATTCGACAACGATACAAAACCAGCACAAGATCGATAAAAAGAGTTATGCGGATCTTCATCGAAAGGACGTGGAATTTAATGTAGGGATCATGTATTGTCATGAAGTTGCTCCATGGAAGGGAGTTACAAAGATTTGGGAAGAGAGGAAAGCTCAATCCACGATTTATCTGGCCCATTTCAAATTCTCGACCGAGTAGGAAATATAGCCTATAGATGATCACACGTTACCTCTCCGAGTATGTCTCGTGTTCATAATGTGTTTCACATATCCGCATTTCGTAGAATATGTGAAAGACCAACCACGTTATAGAGTTAGAACCAGACGAGATACAAGACTTAACGTATGAGGAGGTACCTGCCAAGATTTTGGATAGGAAGGAGCATGTCCTACGCTATGAAAGGTTATACCACAAGTTAAAGTTTTGTGGAGGAATCATGCTATAGAGGAAATGACCGGGAATTGGAAACGGAAATGAAAGCGAGGTATCCTCACCTTTTCAAACACTGTGTACGACGCCAATTTCGAGGAATTAAATTTCATAAGGAGGGAGGTGTAAGACCCCAAAATTTTTTAAATAAAAGGAATTTCCTTTATTTATTATTTTGAAAATAGTAAGGGTTGATTTGATTAATGTGGATAGTTAAGGGTTAAATACATAAATATTTCAAAATAAGCAAGTGGTTATAAAATATTCATTGTTGTTTGGGAATATTCGTTTGGTCGTGGAATATTCAGATCGTTTGGGGAATATTCGTGACGATGGTAGCACAAATGGCCCATGTGGGCCCCATAACGGAAAGTGATTGGATGAAGAAAACGACAAATATAATTTGGTTAAAAAATAACGCCAGAGTTGTTATTCAAGTTAAGACCGCATTGGAATACCCGGTGGTTAAAATACGATGTCGCGTGGTCGCAGAAAGAAGACACCAGACGCATAAAGATTGTTGAATTATTGATCCTTACGTAAGATGGCACTACTCAATAATTTTCACGTGAAGTATCGCTCAATATTTTATTTTATTGATTCAATAATTGTCTGCGTTGATATTTTATATTATTGTTGTTCAATAATTGTCATCGCGCATAAATATTTCCCATTATCGGATCAATAATTCATATTATTTGAATAATATTATTAGATAACATTATTGGCAATGTCTAGAAAGTTCTCGCATCTAAGGAGAGGTTTGGTCACCTAATCAAGCGCGCCAAGAAGGAGAGATCCTTATCGAAAAGCCCTCTTCTCTGGGAACTACTGGTCATTCATAATTGTGATTCGTAATATTATTTGTGAATAATTAATTATTGATTCATATGATAAGGAAATATTTATTTTATGTGGATATAAATGATGGATTTATTTATGTGGTTATAAATGAAGAAATTATTGTTGAGGTGTTTTTATGAGTATTTTATCGGATTGGAGGTATTAAAAAATCAAATCGGGGTTTTGAGATATATCATGGGTTATAATTTTTAATCCGACCGTTGGATTGTGGTAATTTTTGGGTATGTTATACATACATAAGTTGAGTATATGTCAACAAATTTTGAACCGAATTAAAATGCACGAATGATTTGTTGTGAATTTTAAGAGGTGTCTGATTCTAAATTAGGTTTATAATTGATTTTGGTGGAAAATTTAGAATTGAGTGGGCCCCACTTGTGGTTGGTGAAGAAATGTGCTGAATTTTATTTCAAATGTGGTGGGTGGCAATAGTAGCGAGTAAAGCCATCGTGCAATGAGTCAAGTCTCGCTTTCTGGCGGGCTAACATTTTCCTATAAATAGAGGGCTAAGTTAGAATTGAAAATCACACCGTAAACAAAGTTTTCTCTCTCTCTATATTATTGAGCGTATTTTGTGAGTATTTAGATACTTTGAGAGTCATTGCTCAAGATAAGTTTCATTCAAGATCACTTCCCGACCTTTCCTTCAAGTAATCGATTCTTTGAGGTAAGGGATATTATTTTTTTTCAGAATGATATTATTTCTTCAATATCATTACCGAAATGTCGATCCGAAGTTTTTATCAAATTTGGAACTTTTTCATGCTTGGGGTTACTTATTCATGAGTTACTATTCACGAGTTACTATTCATGAGTTACTATTCACGAGTTACTTATTCACGAGTACTATTCATGTAAGCGTGAAAATGTTTTTTGTGGAATTTCTATCTTTTGGTGTCTGAGTTACTATTCACGATATCTAAGACTATTCACGATACTCAAGACTATTCACGATCTGGCACTATTCATCGAAAAATAAAATTTCTTCTTTTCGTCCAAAATATCTATTTTGGATACTAGCTTTGATCAGATCCATGTTTTGATCATTCTTGAATTTTACACCACTATGATTATTTTGGGGTATTGTTGGACATGGATAAAATAAAAAGTACGAATCCTTAATCCTTAATCCTTGTGTCATTTTGTTTCAATGGATTCGCTCTTTAAAAATATTTTCATCATCCTCGCCTTAAATGATGATATTATTGAATATCTTTTGGCTCAGTAGTAGGCAAAGATGAATGATTCTGAAGAATATCTTTGGCCCGTAGTAAAGAGATGAGCAGTGTTTAAATGAACACGACCGATCGATGAATATCTTTGGCCTTTAGTGCAAAGATGAGCAGTGTTGAGATGAATATGACCGATTGATGAATATCTTTGGCCTTTAGTGCAAAGATGAATATTTGATTTGAGATGAATATTGATTGATGTTACAGGATAAAATATTGATGATGGATCGTTAAATTCATAGATTATAGTAGATTTCATTCTTTACGTAACTCTTCTATGAATTATTATTTCATTGCGTAATATTGATCCGAAACTTGTTGTCATTGTATTCTATCGATTTTTTCCTCGTTGGAGACTAACGATAATTTGTCAGATATTATCTTAGTCATAATATTCTTTTTATGGGCTAGTTGAGCTCACCCTTTTCCTTGTTGTTCCATTTTTCTTCTCAGAGGCGAGAATGTAATTGTCAGTACTAGTCGTGGGTATGGAATGAAGGTTCTAGAGAGTTGTTTAGTAGTCCTCACCATTTTGTAAAATAATGTATCAATAATTATGATGGGGATTTATTTATGTGTGGATATTGTCAGAAGACAATATTATATTTAAACTCATTAAGATATATTGTCGTATTTCACACGACATTTGTATTATTGAAGTTGTAGTTTGCTTCTTGTACCATGTATTTGGCGACTAGAATGGGTGTTGTGTATACCTATTTTGGGGGCGCCACATGTAATCTGAAAGATGAATATTTGATTCGGATATATATTGATTGATGTTACTGAGGATAAAATATCGACGATGAACTTTTAAATTCATATATAGAAGATAGTAGTTTGCATTCTCTACTTAACTCTTCTAATGAATTGTTGTTTTCACTGCAGATTGTTGATTTAAAACCCATTTGTCTATCAGATTCTATTAGATTTTTTCTGTTGAGACTAACGATAATTTGTTGTATATTATCTTAGTCATAATATTCTTTCTATCGGGCTAGTTTGTAAGACCCCAACTTATTATTAATGAAATTTAATTTTCTCTATTTATTATTTTGAAATAGTAAGGGTTGATTTGATTAATGTGAATAGTTATGGGTAAAATACTTAAATATTTCAAAATAAAGAAGTGGTTATAAAATATTCATTCATTTATGGGAATATTCGTTTGGTCGTGGAATATTCTCATTGCCTCGGGGAATATTAGATGACGACAAGTAAAGATTTTGTGGGCCCCATAACAAAAAGCGATTGGATGAAGAAAGCGACAAATATAAGTTGTTTAAAATAATAAATAGTAGTTATTACTGCTATTAATCTTGTTAAAATACTCGGTGGTTAAAACACAAGAAGATTACCAGTATTGCACCAATTATTGATTCTTACGTAAGAAGGCACTACTCAATAATGGTTCTGATGAATTATCGCTCAAAGATTTTATCGATTCAATAATTGTTCGTTGATATTTTATATTCATTGTTGTTTCAATAATTGTCATTACACAAGATTTTTTCATTATCGAAGCAATAATTCATATTATCCGAATAATATTATTAGATAACATTATTGGCAATGTCTAGAAAGTTACGCTTCTAAGGAGAGGTTTGGTCACCTAATCATGGCAGCAGTAAGAAGAAATTCTTATTGGAAAGCCCCTCTTCCTGAAGCCTGGTCAATAATATTGTGATTCTCAGTAATATTATTTGTGAATAATTAATTATTGATTCATATGATGAGGAAAATATTGATTTTATGTGGATATAGATGGAGAAAAATTTTAATGTGGCAATTCTTTAAAATGAAATTTTATCTTTTTCTCGATAAGATAATTCATTTAAATGTATTATTATATTTTAATAATATAATAATGGTGATATTTTTACAACGAATGTGGGATATATGAGTATACGAGGAGGAAGAGTATTTTTGTTGCAATAAATATTTAAAACATGTTAAACATGTCTGATGGGACCCCATTTATCGATGAAATATGATTATATGCTTTTGTAAAATCGCTTGGTTGTGTGGATTTTGGTCAATTTCATTGCTTGGAATTCGGAAAAACTTTTTCTGCAAAGTTGTAAAGAATTGAATTTCCTATAAAAACTCGCGAGATTTGAATTTTTCTGATAAAAGGCTATTTATTATGAATTATGAAGTTTCAAAGTTCAAATAATTGATTTTGGAAGTTTAAAATATTTAAAATAGGAAAACGTTTTTTACACTTGCGGGACTCATGAAACATGTGCAAAGTGCTGAAGCTAGAGGATTCAAAGTGGAAGCGTAAGAAAATTTATTTATATATTAATATTATATTAAATTTTTCGCTTTGGTGTTTAAGAAATTTCCTATAAATAGGTGCTTGGGTTAGAATTGAAAATCACACCTGTAAAGCTGAAGTTTTCTCTCAATATTATCGAGCGTATTCTTGTGAGTATTTTGAGTATACTTTGAGTATTGCTATACGCATGCAAGTTCAAGTCAGCTTATATCCTGTGTTTTAAATTTAAATCTCGATCTTTCGAGGTAAGGATGTTATTTTATTCAAAATGATATTATTTCTTCAATATCATTATCTTAGAAATATTGGTTGGAAATTTTATCAAATTTGGAACTTTTTTTCACGACGGTTATTATTCATGAGTTCTTATTCATGAGTTCTTATTCACAGATTCATTATTCACGAGTCTTATTCACGAAGTGTGAAGATATTTTTGTGAAATTTCTATCTTTTTGGTGTTGAGATTACTTATTCACGATACTTCAAGACTATTTATTCATGTATAACGACTATTTATTCACTTAATCTAAGACTATTCAATTAGAAAATGAAATTTCTTCTTTTTCGTTCAAAATATCTATTATGGATACTAAACTTTTGATCAGATCCATGTTTTTGATCATTCTTGAATTTTACACCACTCGATTACTTATGAAGTATTTTTGAACTTGGATTGTTTAAAATACTGAATCCTTAATAATTGTTCTTTTGTTTCATTTGGATTCATTTCCTTTAAAATATTTTTCATCATCCTCATCCTAAATGATGATATTATCGAATATCTTTGGCCGAAGTGCAAAGATGAATGATTTCTTGATGAATATCTTTACCAGAAAGTGCAGAAGATTAAGCAAGTGTTGAGATGATTTAACACGACCGATCGATTAATATCTTTACCAGAAGTAGTGCAAAGATGAACATGTGTTTAGATGAACACGACCGAGTGATGAATATCTTTTGGCTTTTGTAGCAAAAGATGAATATTTGATTCCAGGATATATATTGATTGATGTTACAGGGGGATAAAATATCGACGATGAACTTTTAAATTCATATATGTAAGATAGTAGTTAGATTCTCTACTTAACTCTTCTAATGAATTATTATTTCATCATGAAGATTGATTTAAAACATTTGTCTATCAGATTCTATTAGATTTTTCCTCATTCAAGACTAACGATAATTTGTTGTATATTATCTTAGTCATAATATTCTTTATCGGCTAATTGAAATTTCACCCTTTTCCTTGTTGTTCCATTTTTCTTCCTCGGGAGGCGAGAATGTAGCGAAGATCTACAATGGATTTATGGAATGAAGGTTACAGAGAAGTTGTTTAGTAGAATTCCTCACCATTTTTATAAAATAATGTATCAATAATTATGATGGGGATTTATTTGCATGTGGATATTCTCAGATGGCAATATCTCGTATTTAAACTCATAGTTTATATGTTGTAATAATAAAGTCAGAATTGCTTTACATCTACGTATCGATAACCTCGAGAATGAGTGATGATACCTATTTTAGGGGCGTCACATAGTTGAAATCACCCTTTTCCTTGTTGTTCCATTTTTCTTCCTGGGGGGAGAATGTAGCGAGTAGATAATGGTATGGAATGGAACGAAGGTTCTAGAGAAGTTGTTTAGTAATTCCTCACCATTTTGTAAAATAACGTATCAATAATTATGATGGGAGTTTATTTTGCGTGTGGATATTATGCAGATGATGATATATCTCAGATTTAAACTCACATTTATACGTTGTAATAATAAAGTTGTAGTTATTTTTTTATCTACGATTCGATTTACTCAGAATGGGTTGGATGGAATGGAATTCGACCTATTTAAAGGCCACATGGAAAACATATCTTTAATTTTGAGTAATTTATTTTTATCACTAAGAATAATTTTAATGTTTCTATTATTTTTTTATAAATAATTGATCTCACTAATAATTATATATTAAAATCATTACAAATAAAAATATTTTGATAAATATAGGGGATGAAATTACGGATGTCCGGAATTTGAATATGTATCTAGTGGAGTAGAATGCCGCGTTAAACATTAAAGAAGAAGACTTAAGTGCTGGCTGCTCCATGCATGGCATTGAGAATGAGTTGGACATGTCGACTCAAGACTTAGCTGTTAGTATAACTGCTCACTTCACTACATTTTTTCTGAATATGATCACGTGATCTTAATTGGTGCACGTGCTCACTTCACTAGATTTACAAATTTCTAGCAGTACTACTATATATTTACGTCTCTTTAATTTGTTTCACAAAAAATAATGTATAATGTGATACGGTGTCTATAAATTTAGCATCATAAGTCATAACTTTATTAACGTACGACATCAATATCAGAAATTTAAATTTTATAAATCATTATAACATTATCTATACAATACTCATTGGGAAGCCGTATAGGGAAAAAGATTATTAAGCAAAGAGGTGTAACAAGATTCTGAGTCCTTTTTCAACCAATTATTCCTCTATTGTATATTCTATATTTTTTTAATATAAAAGAAATATTTTAAATTAAGGGAAAGAGGGAGGAGGGAGTATCATCATCTTAACACCAATGAATTTTTTTATATAGATTAAAACGGATCCGGTTAGCATGGAGTTATTTTTTTGATAAATTAGTCAATTGACCAATAGAATATTGATACACATATAACTTTATATGCGTGTCAGTATTTTATTGATCAATTGACCAACTTATCTCAAAATAAATTTCATACTAACCACTTTCGATTAAAATTAAAACTGGCTTTTCAATTAGTCAAAACATTGAGACAAGGCCAGTTGGTGGCATTATGTAGTTTAGTCTTCAAATTGGACCGTGTGCGTCAAAATTTGTGACCACAAACCCACATGCAGAGCAGGGAGCTTTAATAAATTGGACCAACTGACAAATACTAGTGACTTTGTTTGTATTTGTAGAGGAGGAGGAGGAGTATTTAGTGCACTGTAATTATAAAATAGTACAAATACAGTGTTTGCGTCTCGTGAGTCGTGACCACTTGTGATAAGATCAAAAAAAGAAAAAAGGGCCATAAATACAATGCGTTTTGGAAAATGAAATAACAAAGGCATTAATGTTTTTTTAATATAGAAAATTGATATTTTTATATGTATTTTTGATATTTTTATATGATTATCTTTCATATGAGCATACAGTGAGTCTCACTTTTATATGAGAAAGAACCGTATAAAAATATCAAAAATAGATGTAAAAATAGTACTCCTCTTTTTATATCTTACTCTCTCCGTCCCATAATATATAAAAATTTAGATGATTTTATTTTTTTCAAATTGTTTAACGTTTTATACTCCCTAACTCCGTTCCTAAAAGATTATCGTTTTAGGAAGTAATTTTTATTCTTAAAAGAGTGATATTTTGAGTTTATCAATACAACATGACGCAAAATAAAAATAGGTATACATAACACCCATTCCGAGAAATGATAAATACAAATGGTATAAAGATAAATTAAACTACAACTTCAATAATACAAATGTCGGGTGAAATACGCGCAAAATATATAATACAACACCCATTCTGAATTAAATATATTTATCTTCTAGACAATATCCACACGTCAAATAAATCCCCATCATATTTATCGATACATTATTTTACTGCATAAAAAATGGTGAGGACTACTAAACAACAACTCTCTCTAACCTTCATTCCATACCCGACTAAGACTTCGCTCCATTCTTCTCGCCTCCGAGAAGAAAAATGGAACAACAAGGAAAAAGGGTGAGCTCAACTAGCCCAAGAAGAAGAATACTACGACTAAGATAATATACAACAAATTATCGTTAGTCTCCAACAGGAAAAACTGATAGTAATACAATGACAACAAGTTTCAGATCAATATTCAGAATGAAATAATAATTCATGTAAGAGTTACGTAGAGAATGAAATCTACTATAATCTATGAATTTAATAAACCATCATCAATATTTTATCCTCAGAACATCAATCAATATTCATCTCAAATCAAATATTCATCTTTGCACTATGTGCCAAAGATATTCATCAATCCACCATGTTCATCTCAACACTGCTCATCTTTGCACTAAAGGCCAAAGATATTCATCACGGCATTTAAACATGTTCATTTAAACACTGCTCATCTTTGCACCATGTGCCAAAGATATTCTTCAGAATCATTCATCTTTGCACTACAAAAGCCAAAGATATTCAATAATATCATCATTTAAGACCGAGGATGATGAAAATATTTTAAAGAACTAATCCAAAGGAAACAAAATGACAAGGATTAAGGATTAAGGATTCAGACTTTGTTTTATCCATGTCCAACAATACCTCAAAAATAATCATAAGTGGTGTAAAATTCAAGAATGATCAAAACATGGATACAATCAAAGCTAAGATCCGTAATAGATATTTTGGATTTAAAAGAAGAAATTTTATTTTTCTATGAATAGTGCCAGATACGTGAATAGGTCAGATACGTGAATAAGGCCAGATAATGAATAAGAATCTCTACACCAAAAGATAGAAATTCCAAAAAAACATCTTCACGCTTCATTTAATAAGACTCGTGAATAAGAATCGTGAATAAGAACTCATGAATAAGAACTCGTGAATAAGAACTCATGAATAAGAACCCCATATATGAAAAAGTTCCAAATTTGATAAAAACTTCAGATCAATATTTCAAAGATAATGATATCAAGAAATAATATCATTTTGAAAAAAATAATATCCCTTACCTCAAAGAATCAAGATTTCTAAGGAAAGGCTCAAGTGATGTCGAATGAAACTTCAGATCAACAAAGAACTCTCAAAGTATCTAAATACTCACAAAATACGCCAATAATATAGTAGAGAGAAAGAGAGAAAACTTTGTTTTTCGTGTGATTTTCAATTCTAACTTAAATTTCTATTTATAGAAAATGTTAAGATTACCAAGCAGCATTTCGACTCAACACCGATGGCTTTTACTCGCTACTATTGCCACCCACCACATTTGAAAATAAAAATCAAAGACATTTTTCACCAACCAAAAGTGGGGCCCACCAATTCTAGAATTTTCCACCAAAATCATTTATAACCTAATTTCTAAATCACCACCTCTTAAAATTCATAATAAATTATACGCTCATTTTTAATTCGCTCAAAATTTGTGGACATATACTCAACTTATATATGTATAACATATCCAAAAATTACAACGATCCAACTATTTGATTAAATATTATAACTCACAACAATAAAGTCGTAATAATAACACCGATTCGATCTTTTAATACCTCCAATCCGACAAAATACAAATAAAACATCTCAAAATTAATTCCTTCATTAATAACCACATAAATAAATCCATCATTTATATTCATATAAAATAAATATTTCTTATCATATGAATCAATAATTAATTATTCACAAATAATATTACGTAATCACATTTACGACAACCAAAGTCGCTCCTGAAGAGAGGGCTTTCCAATAAGGATCTCTCCTCATCGGGCGCCGCAATTAGTGACCAAACCCTCCTTAGATGTAACTTTCTAGACATCGCCAATAATGTTATCTAATAATATTATTCAAATAATATGAATTATCGATCCGATAATGGGAAATATCGTAAAGTTGACAATTATCAAACAATAATAATATAAAATATCAACGCAACAATTATTGAATCAATAAAATAAAATATCGAACAAGAATTCATCGTGAAAATTATCGAGTAAAGGCCTTCACGTAAGGATCAATAATTCAACAATATCTGCAATACCGCGTGCCATCGCCAAGCAACCACGCCAGACATCAGATTTTAACCACCGGTATTCCAACAATTTTAATCTGAAGAATAACTACGCCGCTATTTATAACCACCCAAACTTTGCTGCTTTCCTCATCCAATCGCTCGCATGGGCCACACATGGTCGTCTACCGTCGCATTTAATATTCCCCGACAAAGATTTAATATTCCACCACCAAACTAATATTTCGACAAAAATGAATATTTTATAACCACTGCTTATTTTCAAATATTTCAAATATGATTTAACCCTTAACTATCCACATTAATCAAATCAACCCTTACTATTTCAAAATAATAAATAAAGGAAATTCCTTTTATTTAAAAAATTTTCGGTCTTACAACCTCCCTCCTTATGAAATTTCGCCCTCTAAATCGACGACGCACTGGTGTGTTTCAAAAGGTGAGGATACTCGCTTTCATTTCGCTTCCAACCCTGTGTCATTTCCTCTATAGCATGATTCCTCCACAAAACTTTAACTTGTGGTATGATTTTTCAGGCGTAGGACATGCTCCTTCCTATCCAAAATCTCGACAGTACCTCCTCACACGCTAAGTCTTCGCTATCTCGTCCGCTTCTAACTCTATAACGTGGTTCGGTTCTTTCACATATTATTTTAAGCACACGTATATGTGAAACACATTATGAACACGAGACATACTGAGGTAACGCAAGTCTATAGTTACATTTCCTACTCTGGCCAAGAATTTGAAATGGACCAATAAATCGTGGATCGAGCTTTCTCTCTTCCCAAATCTCAGAACTCCTTCCATGGAGCAACTCGCAATAATACACGATCCCTACACTAAATTCCACGCCCTTTCGATGAAGATCCGCGATAACTCTTTTGTCGATCTTGTGCCGCTTCAGTATACGCTTGTTTAATCATTTGGATCTTTTTCGGTAGTCATATACGCATTTAAACTCTAGTCCCAACAATGTTGCTTCACCCACCTCATCCCAACATATCGAGAACTACATTTTCGGCCCATATAATGCTTCAATGGAGCCACACCTATACTTGCTCGATAATCGTTGTTGTAGAGAATTCCACCAATGGTAAATACTTATCCCAACTACCTTGAAGTCTAGGACACGTAGTCTTAATATATCTTCAAGAGTTTGAATAGTCCTCTCTCGATTGTCCGTCATCGCTTTGGGGATGGTATGCCAAACTAAATCGCAAACTGCGCTCCATAGCTTTTTTGCAAGCTAACCCAAAATCTTGAAGTGAATCTTGGGTCACTATCCAAACTATGGATATGTGCATGCCACGCAACCTCACAATCTCATTTACGCATATACTAAAGCAAGACGCTCAAGGAATAAGTCTCCGAGATCGGCAAGAAATGAGCAGATTTGGTTAATCTATCAACAATAACCCAAATAAGATTGATGCTTGAGAAACCGTAGAAGACCCAGAACTAAATCCATGGTAATGTGTTCCCACTTCCATTCCTAATCTCAAGTGGTTGCAACGGACCTTTAGGTACTAGATGTCCGCCTTTACACGCCGGGCAAGTTAAACACATCGAGATAAACTTTGCAATCTCTCTCTTCATATTGTTCCACCAAAATGTATGTCAAGATCACGATACATTTTAGATTTCCGTGATGGATTGCAAATGGTGTATTGTGTGCCTCCATCATAATCTTGTTCTTCAAATCGTAGTCGTTAGAACACAAAGTCTCAGAGTGGACTCAAGTATTCCTTCTTCATCAATTCTCGCCCTAATAGCTCCTTCAGACTTTTTCTTCATACGATCGCCTCCGGCCTGTTTCGAAAAGCTTTAACTTTATTAAAGTCGATTATTTCAGATATAAGTAGTTGTAGTTTTCATCTCCATCTCTATTATTTGTAAATTATACTAAATTAGTCACTTGACAATATCGCTCAGATTTCAGATATGATCTTCTACTCAACACGCCACCTACCACGCTCGCTTTTCCAGATGGTACGGTCGTAATACGTGCTTTAAATGAGTCTCCTCTCGAGTTCTTCAAGCTCTTCCCACATTCATTTTCGCTCTTCCATTCAATTTTGTATCTCTACGAAGTCACCACGTTAATGGAATAGCGATTCGAGAATATCCTTCAACTAATCTCCGATAATAACCAACTAAGCTTCTGTAAAGCTACGATTTCGACATCGATTTAGTTGTTGCTCAATCGTGACTCATATCCCAATCTTCGATAAGACGTCACAATGACACCTATCGCTTTACTATCGCATCTAATACGACGCCCCTTACAGAGAGAGTCCGCTTAGTGAATTCCACAAAGGAAGTCACAAGATAAAGGCTCGTGTACCAAATTTATAGTTGAATTTTAACTCCTCAAGTTCAATAGAGCCATTCGACATGAGATTTTAGAAATGAGTTTTGTACCGGGTTCAAATTCGATACAAAATTTAATATCAAAGCTTTGGGAGTAAGCCAAGAAATTCTTCGTAAAATACGCCAGAAAAATCAATAACAACAAGAATATTATTCAAATCGACGTGTCTTTATTCAAATCCATAACACGGACTAAGAAAATTTGACATCCGTAATAAACGAACGACTTCATGGCTTGATATGAAAATGTTTGACTACAATGGTTTGATTGCTTGAATTCAATAACAAAGTTGCTTAGAATATGAAAACTAACAACCTTACAAAAGCAATCAATTTGGCATGATGAGTAGTTAACCAATCAATCCCAAAAATCACATCAAAAGCAAATATCTCTATAGAAATAAGGTTAATGTGTAATGTGATAAAGTGCCAACTCGAATCAAGCAAGATTTTAAACAACGGATGTAATGAAAGTTTCTCCTAACTGAGTCTCCATAAATAAGTCAAAGTCTAATTTCTCCGTAGTCAAGTTCAAACGCTGAGCGCAAAGCAAGAGAGAGATAAAAGAATGGGTAGAAACCCAGATTCAAGTAAGGTATAAACTTCGCAAGAATTTATAATTAACTAACCTGCTAACTTCGCTCGTTCCTCGATTTTGACTGGCCACGACAAACGCCTTCCAAGAACCGCTGACTTTTGACTTTTCGGGACATCCTTTCGAGTCACCATTCCCGCTGGATCTGGTTTCGATATCGCATAATCTCGTTTATATGTCCTTCTTTTTCCACAATTATAACATACCTTAAACCGCTAGGCGCCAATGATATGTCCTCTTTCCCCAAGATTTGTAAATATACGACCGGTGGTCTTTCTCCTCCCTTAAAACTAGTTCACATCGGCGCCGACGCCTTCAAATGGTCGTTGTTGAATCTCTCTTTAAAATCTCCTCCCGACTCGCTTCTTCTATTTTCACGGCCACGATTACCACCAGAGTGGTTACCGCTTTGTCCGTATTCTTCTTTCTCCACCGGTTATCGTTATTCGATGATCGCTATCTTCTAGATGATCCTCGTTATGGTCCCCATTGAACGCATTCGTTATCTCGCCTAACAATCGAGCCTCGCTGACAACATCTCAATCAGAGAGAAAATTTATGAGAAATGAGATATCGACGACGCCGTTTCAAACCTCTAAGAAACATCCGCCATACGCTCCTCATTCTCCACCAAATGAGGTGCAAACTCGATAACTCCGCTAACTTCGCCGATCGGGACACCGCCATGTTATTCTCGCTTCAGTCTAATAAACTCCACTTCCTTCATACGATTTAATACTTTCGTGGAAGTACTTCATTATTGAACTGCTTTCAAATGTCTCCCACGATACGCCGAAAAGTACGGATGGGTACGCTTCACGATTCCCACCAAAGAATCCGCTTCGCCACTTTAACATAAAGTAGCGAATGGAACTTTCGCTCTCCTCCGCATCCCAAGACATCGAATATCTTGTAATTTGTTTGACCCATGTTTCCGCCATGATCGGATCCGCTTTCTTAAATTTCGTGGTCCCAACTTCGAATCGCGTCGTCGTGATAACCCGTGAATTGCTATCATTTCTCCTCAGATTTTGAACACGAAGTCTCCTCGCTCGATTTTTGCATGAATCGCAAAAAACTTCTAAACATCCCCTCGCTCTCATCTCGCTCAGCAGGTTGTTTTCACAGAGGAACATTGCCACTTTGCTCAGACGCTCTCCTCGCTGGTGAAACAGCATCTCCACTGGCCTCATTTACTCCATCATTAATATTCTCACGACATTCTCAAAACATCGCCATAAAATAAGGGTTAATTAAGGAAATCAATATATCACATAATATCCCTATATAATCCACCTAACTAACAAATAAGCTTTTAGTAGACACACTAAATAAGGATTTACTCTGCTCTCCCTCCTAGTTCTATTCCCCGATCTCCGCCAGAGATCATATCCCTAAGCTCGATATTAATCGTGACGCCCCAAAATAGGTATACACAACACCCCATTCGAGTCGCCAAATACATGGTACAAGAAACAAACTACAACTTCAATAATACAAATGTTTGAAATTATTACAATAAGAAACTGTGAGTTTAAATATAATATTATCTTCTAGATAATATCCATACTCAAATAAATCCCCATCATAATTATTGATACATTATTTTACAAAATGGTGAGGACTACTAAACAACTCTCTCTCTGTAACCTTCATTCCATACCCGACTAAGACTCGCTACATTCTCGCCTCCCCGAGAAGAAAATGGAACAACAAGGAAAAGGGTGAGCTCAACTAGCCCAAGAAGAATACTACGACTAAGATAATATACAACAAATTATCGTTAGTCTCCAACAGGAAAAATCGATGAATACAATGTACAACAAGTTTCAGATCAATATTCATAATGAAATAATAATTCATGTAAGAGTTACGTAGAGAATGAAATCTACTATAATCTATGAATTTAACAAACCATCATCAATATTTTATCCCTCAGAACATCAATCAATATTCATCTCAAATCAAATATTCATCTTTGCACTACAGCCAAAGATATTCATCAATCTGGCCATGTTCATCTCAACACTGCTCATCTTTGCACTAAAGGCCAAAGATATTCATCACGGCCATTATGTTCATTTAAACACTGCTCATCTTTGCACTATGTGCCAAAGATATTCTTCAGAAATCATTCATCTTTGCACTACAAAGCCAAAGATATTCAATAATATCATCATTTAAGACCGAGGATGATGAAAATATTTTTAAAGAACTAATCCAAAGGAAACAAAATGACAAGGATTAAGGATTAAGGATTCAGATTTTGTTTTATCCATGTCCAACAATACCTCAAAATAATCATAGTGGTGTAAAATTCAAGAATGATCAAAACATGGATACAATCAAAGCTAGTATCCGTAATAGATATTTGGACTTAAAAGAAGAAATTTTATTTTTCTGAATGAATAAAGGTCAGATACGTGAATAAGGTCAGATACGTGAATAAAGGCCGATACGTGAATAAGAATCTCGACACCAAAAGATAGAAATTCCACAAAAAACATCTTCACGCTTCATTGAATAAGACTCGTGAATAAGAACTCGTGAATAAGAACTCATGAATAGTAACTCGTGAATAAGAACTCTCATGAATAAGAACCCGACATGAAAAAGTTCCAAATTTGATAAAACTTCAGATCAATATTTCAAAGATAATGATATCAAGAAATAATATCATTATTAAAAAAATAATATCCCTTACCTCAAAGAATCAAGATTTTAAGGAAAGGTCAAGTGATGTCGAATGAAACTTCAGATCAACAAAGAACTCTCAAAGTATCTAAATACTCACAAAATACGCCAATAATATAGAGAGAGAAAGAGAGAAAACTTTGTTTCGTGTGATTTTCAATTTAACTTAGCCCTCTATTTATAGAAAATGTTAAGATCACCAAGGCATTTCGACTCAAGCACCGATGGCTTTTACTCGCTACTATTGCCACCCACCACATTTGAAATAAAATTCAATTGACATTTTTTTCACCAACCAAAGTGGGGCCCACTCAATTCTAGAATTTTCCACCAAAATCATTTATAACCCTAATTTCCTAATCAACCACCTCTTAAAATTCATAATAAATTATTCGCTCATTTTTAATCTGCTCAAAATTTCAGGACATATACTCAACTTATATATGTATAATATATCCAAAAATTACAACGATCCAACTATTTGATTAAATATTATAACTCACACAATAAAGTCGTAATAACACCGATTTGATCTTTTAATACCTCCAATCCGACAAAATACAAATAAAACATCTCAAAGATTAATTCCTTCATTAATAACCACATAAATAAATCCATCATTTATATTCATATAAATAAATATTTCTTATCATATGAATCAATAATTAATTATTCACAAATAATATTACGTAATCACATTTACGACAACCAGTCGCTCTCAGAAAGAGGGCTTCCAATAAGGATCTCTCCTCATCGGGCCGCAATAAAGTGACCAAACCTCTCCTTAGATGTAACTTTCTAGACATCGCCAATAATGTTATCTAATAATATTATTCAAATAATATGAATTATCGATCCGATAATGGGAAATATCGTAAAGGACAATTATCAAACAATAATAATATAAAATATCAACGCAAACAATTATCAATCAATAAAATAAAATATCGAACAAGAATCATCGTGGAAAATTATCGAGTAAAGGCCTTCACGTAAGGATCAATAATTCAACAATACTGCAATACCGCAAGCCATCGCGGCAACCACGCCAGACATCAGATTTTAACCACCGGTATTCCAATGCCTTAATTCAGAATAACTACGCCCGCTATTTATAACCACCCAAACTTCATTCGCTTTTCTCATCCAATCGCTCACATGGGGCCCATACACGGTCACGTCGCATTTAATATTTCCCGACAAAGCATTTAATATTCCATTTAACCAAACTAATATTCCCCGACAAAAATGAATATTTTATAACCACTGCTTATTTTGAAATATTTCATGATTTAACCCTTAACTATCCACATTAATCAAATCAACCTTACTATTTCAAAATAATAAATAAAGGAAATTCCTTTTATTTAAAAAATTTCGGTCTTAAGTCATCCATCGATCTCTAGCTTGACCTTGATGAAGGTGAGATGCAACTACATGCAGGTCCTAATTTTGCATGTTTTATAATTTAGTTTTTGCTAGAAATTAGTAATTCTATGCCTACACTTATTCTACCTCCACTATATATATACTGATCATTATTCTGTTAGATATTTAATTAGGTAATTTATTTAGTTAATTAAATAACAACTTATCTTGTTTCTTGTCGTTGTTTTAATGTCAGGCGCGTCTACTTAACAAATCATTATAAAGTACTCTATTACTCCTCAAAAGAACAACCAAAATATAAGTTTTTACATATTAAGAAAAATAAAAGCAGTGAAAATAGAGTACTCAATTAATAAAGTTTTGAATTTCTCCTCATTCATAAACTGATAAGTTATTTTTATTTTTTATACTATTAGACCCTACTAAATAACATTATTACAACTCATTTTATGTATTTTATCTCATCTTTTAAATAAAAATTATAAAAATATTTTTGTCTCCTCAATCTCTTTATGATTAACACTTATCTCTACTCTTTTTATTACTATTTCAACTTATTTTATTTTATTATTTTTGGATTAATCACATTATATATTTCACCTTATTTTATTTTATTATTTTTGGATTATTCACATTATATTGCTGTCAAATTACGCTAATGTGAGTACCCCTATCTAACCGTCCTTGAACAACTAACTAATTAATACTACTTTTCCAAACAAAAAGTGAGGCAATTTTCTTAATTATACCTTTCTTCCCATGCCACTGATTATAAATTAATACTAATACTATAACTATAATTTTCAAGCAAAACAGTCTTTAAACAAGGAATATTCCAACCAACCACAATCTTAGAACGCAATATCATGTGTCAAAAAATGATTAAGTTTGCGTGTTTTCACTAATCATCATCATCATTATTATTAATGATTTCTGCTTTATGGTCAGTTTTCACATTCTGTGGTAAAAGAATCAACTAGCACCGTGGGCAATAAATCAAACTTTGTGCCTACGATGGCTTTTTAAGCATATATATATATATATATATATATATATATATATATATATATATATATATAGACAACGGATCCATCCGGGATTTGATTGGTCCAAAATCGAACCCCAAATTTTATTTTATTTTTTTGTAGAAACATAAAAAAAAATAATCGATTTTTTTTCATATACAAGTTGTTTTAGGTGTGCTTTTTAATACCTATACCAACCAATGTATATGTACAATGCTACCAATATGTAAATATTTTGGTATGTATATCCAAATCACGCCTAAAACATCAGACATGTAAAATTTCAATTCCATAAATTTTTTTTTAGTTGTTTCAAAAAAAAAGGTCAGGATTTTAATAGAGTCCGGATCCTGATGGATCCCGACTCATATATATATATATATATATATATATATATTTATATTTATATATATATATATACGAGGGAAGTTCATAAGCGTAACTTTTAACTAATGTAACATTCTTAAGTACCATAACTATTTAAGAGCCAAGCCTTTTGAAAAAACCCAAATTTCAATCGAGCCCTAGCTTTCCTGCCTTCTAACCCAAACGCGTTCTCTTCTATTTCTACAAACCCAAATCTTCTCCCCAAATTCGCGACTCACATTCCCTATGTTCTGTATTTATCGTCTCAAATTCCTTCGCTTCGCTTCTAGCTTCTTCTAAGGATCTCTCTTCTCAACTAAAGCTTTTGTCGATTCGCAATTTAGCAAAAGCGGTATGAACGATTTCTTGTTTGTTGAAATTTTGTTTGCTCCATTAAAATTTTTGTTTGCTCCACTAAAGCTTCATCACGATTCGCTTCTAGCTTCTTGTTTGCTCCATTAAAATTTTTGTTTGCTCCATTAAAGCTTCTCACGATTCGCGCGCCTAGCTTCTTGTTTGCTCCATTAAAATTTTTGTTTTCTTAATTTCTTTGAAATTGTACGGAATATTTAAGCCCCACAAGTTTCGTGCCATCAAACCTGGGATTTTATCAATAAAGATTTAATTTTTGTTGAAATAATTTTTAATATTATGGTGTGAATTTAAGATAATATTATAGTCAGGGTAGTATTTATAAATTTTGCAAAGTATGCAAGTGGTTATATTATATTCGATTGGCCTGGGAATATTCGGTTTAGCAGGAATATTCGATAACTACCAATCATTGGTGGACCCCATAATGTAATTCATATCATTTGATCGAGAAAACGACAAAAAATATTTTATGAAATAACTATGAAGTTTTACCGTGGTTACCGCTGAACTACTCTAGTAGTAAAAGTACAAAGAATACGTGTGGGTCGCACAAGAAGCACACCAGATTGATTATCGATGCTTATGTGAGAAGTCACCGCTTTGATTCCATTATTGTCGATTAATAATATGAATTATTATAATGATAACGACGCTTTTGTTTTATTCAGATTATTAACGTAATAAAATGTAAACATCTTTTTATATAAAATAGAATACTTTATTAAAGTTATTCTATAAATGTAATATATTATATTTTATTACGATATAGTGTCAGTATAAGTATTTTGCATAAGTTTTTTTGCATAAGATTGCATAAAAGGTTTCAGATAGTAAAATGTTTTTATATAAATAGAATATATTATATTTTATTTAAAAGATTTTTCTTTAAATATGGACCGCCGATTAAAGTAAATCAACTGGACCGCTCATGGATTAGTTACTATGCATTCCATTTTCCTATAAATAAGCTCATTCCTTCATTATTTTCATTTAATTCATCAAACTCTAGAGAGAGAAATTATAGAGAAGTTATAGAGAGAAAATTATAGAAAGAAGAAGAGTATTCTCGCTACTTCACTACTTCTATATTCGCCTTTTTACTAGTGGGTAGTGGGTGTTATTCTTCTTCGAAGAGAACTTCGTTATTCCATTCATTATTATTCTCGTTGAATAACTCGTAAAAGTGGCATACCCTATATATAACCTCAGATACGCCGAGATACCCTATACTTGGTGAAATCCTTATGTTATTCCATTGCTTATTATTCTCGTTGAATAACTCAGATAACGCTGCTTTACCCTATACTTGGTGACATTCTTCTATTATTATTCGCTGAACATCCCGTCAGGTGTTTTACACCTGACCGGTTCCGCTTTTTATTATTATTCGTTGAACATCCCGTCACAGTGTTTTACACCGACCGGTTCCGCTTTTTTTATCATTCTCGCTGAATATCCTATCCGTGTGTTTTACACCGGATCCGGTTCCATCTTTATTATTCTCGTTGAACATCCCGCTTTGGTGAATTTCACCGACCGTTCCGTTATTATTATTATTCGTTGAATAACTCGCTCATGCGCAAGCACCGCATGCATGGTGATTTCTTTTGTTATTCCATTCTTTATTATACCCAAATGGTTAAAACTTTGACTTCTATACTCCATGAAATTAGTAGAATATCCTCGATATTTCATGCGTTTCATCCAAAGATCTTTTCATGGAAATATTCTTCCGATCATTCTTGAATTTTACTCACTAAACAAAGATCATGTCGATAATTTGGACGTTAATAATTCATGGATTAAATAATTTTGAACTTGTTTTATTGAATTATTATGTCATTGTCATCATCCTCATGTTATATTATGTTATCTTTCGCTTACGCAAGCATAGATGAACTTAGTATGATTATGACTGTGGATCATTCTAAGATAATCACGACTTGATATAAATGATGTGACAAAAGTCCTCAAAAGGGCCTCAGAATGTTGATGGATAGTTTTTTTGGTATGATTATGACTGTGGGTGATTCTAAGATAGTCATGACCATTGATAATTTGATGAAAATCCTCGACCGTGGTATGTGGATGATTAGATGTGGTGGTTTATTTATTGTCGAGTCTCGCCGATAAAAATTGATGAAAACCTTTTAAAACCTAAAAGATAGTAGATTTTATTCTCTACTGACTTTTTAATGGATCGCTTATTCACCGCAGCTTAAACCGGTTGTCTATTGTATTTTATCGCTTAACATTGTTCAAGGCTAATGATAATTTATTCTCGCATTATCTTAGTCATAATATTTCATCGGGCTAGTTGAGCTCACCTTTCTTTCACCGTTCTCTTCGTGAAATGAGAACATAGCCGGGACTTAGCCTGGGAACTAAGTAATGGTCCAGAGGATAAGATTAGTAGTCCTCACTATTTCGTGAAATAGTGTGATAATAGTTGTAATGAGGACTCTTTTTTGAGTTTGTATAATATCTAGTAGACAATATTTGTATTCAAACTCACGCTTTATGTCGATTGTATACCCTACGCTTATATTAGTAAGTCAGATTTGAATTTATGTACCATGTAAGTGGCGACCCAAGATGGGTGACGATACCTAATTTTGGGGGCGCCACAAGCTTGGTATCGTAGCTTAGGATATGATCCCCGCCAAGAGATGAGAGATAAGAACTAGGAGGGGAGAGACGGGAATTCTTCGCTAGTATGACCTACCTAAGTTTATTTGGTATTTGATTGGCTCACGTAATATAGGATAATTTGTTATATGTCAATTAACCCTTGTTTTGTGATGTTGTTTGAGAATGGCATCCGAAAATGCCGAGATAAGCAATGAAGCACATGAGAGTGTTGATTCAATTTCAAACAAAAGGTAACGACCAACAACACGATAATAATCATATCGGTGGCAATTCGGCCATCGTAACAATGATAACCATCGGGGAAATTATCATGCTAAGAATGGTAACCACTTCTGGTGGTAATCATGGCAAAGATAATAGAAGTGGAAATTTCAAGAAGAGAAGGTCATTTAGCTCGATTTTGTCGATATAGTGAAGTCAAGTCCAGCGGGATAGTGGCACCAAAGGCGGATACGACAAAACAAAATCTGTGGTTTCAGAAGAAGCTTTTTCGTGACTTCTTCAAAAGTGGGTAACCCGAACGGTTAGCATCGGTTAGTTAATTATAAAAATTTTGTAAGTCTATACCTTATTAGATACCGGTTCTACCCATTATTTTATATCTCTCTTGCTTATGCTCAACGCTTAAATTTGACTCCGGAGAAATTAGACTTTGATTTATCTATTGAAACTTCGCTGGGAGAAACCTTCGTCACATCTCCAATCGCTTATTAATCTTGTTGTTTCAAATAAACACTTTCACGCTAATTCGTCGATCTTATCTCTTTGAAAATACTTGCCTTTGAGGTAATTTTTGAAAACGATTGATTAACTACTCATTATTCTTTTTGTAAGGTTGTTAGCTTTCATATTCCTAACCAACCCCGTTATATTAATTCAAAGTAACCAAATCCTAAAGTTAATCATCGTTATATCAAGCCATAAGTAAAGAGCCCGATCCTTTCGTTGTTGACTTCTTGTGTGGAATGCACCAAGCCGACTTTTTCAGAGGCTTACACATCGTGAATGAAGATGGCAAGTTTATAGGTATCATTGTGAGGTGCTATTCAGTTAAGGGAGAAGTCACAAGCTTGGTATCAATGTGACGACTATCCAAGTCTTGGACGAGAGTAACAGCTTTTGAATGATATTTCTATCATTAATAAATTTCTTGACGATTCTTGAAGACTTTCTAGCCTACCCTAGAGCGTGAAATCGAATTTTGTATCAATTTCAAAGATAAAAACCCATTTCTTAAACCTCAAATATTTCTTCAACTAAAATGATCAGCTTTACGTGGTTTATGATGAAAGTCATAATAAAAGCATTGGACTAATGAAAATCATGGGTATATGAAGTATTAGTAAGTTTTATGATGAGTTATGTTGGTTATTATGTGAAAACATGAAAGTTTCTTAGAAATCACAAAGAGTTGAAAATCGATTTTGGTGAAAAACGAATATGAAATTCAATTGACCATATCTCCTATTATATTTTGAATTTTTGAATGTGGTCAAGTCCTAGAGTTAGATCTATGAGTTACCTAACTAATCCAAGTGGAATTACTGGAAAAGGTGTTGTAGATTTTGTGTGGACTGATTTTAGCAAAGGAGGCCAAAGCTGTAAATTTCAAAAATGCTACTGCCCAGAAATTTTAGAGGGCTGTTTCGGCCACTTAAATTATGAGAAAAATTCTGGCCTTTTGGGACATGAAGGTATATGGTATAAAGTACCTCCTGTCCAAAAATGAGCTCATTCGACTTAAAATGAGCAAGTTATGACTATTTCAATATTTAGGTTTTTCCGATTTAAAAACGCTATAACCAAGAGTTCTATAACTCCATGACCATGAAATTTAAACTAGAAGCTCACGTTAACATGTGTAAGGTCCTGCCAAGATTTGGGAATTTTGGAGTTAAACTTGAGGTAGCTAATTTCTTAAGGAATTAATTAGAAATTTGATTTTTGAAAAATAGTAAATGAATTTTAAAAATCGAGAGAAAAATATATTTTCATTATGGGACTATATTATGCTAAATCCCAGAAAAGAAATATTTTTGGGACTGATTTGGTATTTTTCATGAAAATAGTTTAGTTACTTAACATATGAGTTAAATATGTTATGTGAAGTAACAAAGTTGAAAATAGGATTTTATGGCTAGAGAATCCTATATGTAGTATATGCATATTTTTTTTTGATGAGGGATTTGATAATTGGTGATGATATCTTATGAGTATGACATTTTGAATGATTAAATGCATTATATGGTAAAAAGTGTAAACAATTAAGATAAATTGTTTATAAATTTAAGAAGTGATTAAAATATTGTTATAATATTAATGATATTAGATTATGAGATTATTAAATGATTGATAACATGGGGATATTCTTGAATCCTCGGATAAATTATATTATAAATGTTTAATATTTATCCTTTATCTCATTTGATTGATTCTTTATATCATTATCCTCATGTTTATATTACGTTGAAAGTCATCTGTGGCCTCAGAAGCATAGATGGACTTGGTATGATGATTATGACTGTGGATTATTCTAAGATAATCATAATCTAAATGAATACACAATACACAATTATGGATAATTTTCGTCAGAATTATCTTGGATGGATAATTTGTGGTCGGATACTAACTAATGAATATCCCAGAAAAGTGTGGATGATTCGATGATGTGGATTAATTATCGAAATGAGTCTCAAAGAATGAAATATTAATTCATGGATGTGTTCAAAGTCATCGTGGCTTACACAGCATAGATGGACTTGGTATGATTATGACTGTGGATTGTTCGCATAATCATAATCAGAATTGAAAACACAATTATCTTCGTCAGAGTGCATGGATAATTTGTGGTCGGATACTAATGAATATCCTCGGCCTCAGAAAAGGTGGATGATTCGATGATGTGGATTAATTATCGAAATGAGTCTCAAAGAATGAAATATTAATTCATGGATGTGTTCAAAGTCATCCGTGGGCTTACGCATAGATGGACTTGGTATGATTATGACTGTGGATTGTTTCAAGATAATCATAATCAGAATTGAAAACACAATTATCTTCGGGCCGTAGTGCATGGATAATTTGTGGTCGTGATACTAATGAATATCCTCGTGGTCGTGGATGATTCGATGATGTGGATTAATTATCGAAATGAGTCTCAAAGAATGAAATATTAATTCATGGATGTGTTCAAAGTCATCTCGTGGCTTACGTAGCATGAGATGGATTCGTATGATTACGATGTGGATTGTTTCAGATAATCATAATCGAATTGAAAAACACAATTATCTTTCGTAGTGTATGGATAATTTGTGGTCGTGATACTAATGAATATCCTCGGCCGTCAGAAAAGGTGGATGATTCGATGATGTGGATTAATTATCGAGTCGAGTCTCAAAGAATGAAATATTAATTCATGGATGTGTTCAAAGTCATCTCGTGGCTTACGTGTATAGATGGACTTGGTATGATTATGACTGTGGATTAAAGATAATCATAATCAGAACGAAAAAACACAATTATCTTCGCCGTAAAGGTAATGGATAATTTGTGGTCGTGATACTAATGAATATCCTCGCCCGTAAAGGTGGATGATTCGATGATGTGGATTAATTATCGAAATCGAGTCTCAAAGAATGAAATATTAATTCATGGATGTGGTAAAAGTCATCTTCGTCAGTAGTGCATTGATAGACTTGGTATGATTATGACCACGGATTATTTCAGATAATCACGATCAGATTGAAAACACGAATATCCTTAGCCAAGAAAGGTATGGATAATTCGTGGTCGTGATGGATACTATTGTCGAAGTCTTCAAGATTATTGGTTTTATAGCTTGTATATCTTTAGCCCAGAGTGCAAAGATGAATTGTTAATGAATATCTTTCGCAAGGATTGCAAAGATGAATTTAATATTTTAAACGATAAAGGTATTCAAGGTATCCTCACCTCTTTATCATATCAGTACGCACTCTAATTTCGAGGGCTTAAATTCCATAAGGAGGGAGATTGTGAGACCCCTGATTTTATCAATAAAGATTTAAATTTTGTTGAAATAATTTTTAATATTATGGTGTGAATTTGAGATAATATTATAGTCAGGTAGTATTTATAAATTTTGCAAAGTATGCAAGTGGTTATATTATATTCGATTGGCCTGGGAATATCTTCTTTTAGCAGGAATATTCGCATAACTACTCAATCATTGGTGGACCCTCAATAATGTAATTATCATTTGATCGAGAAAACGCATAAAAATATTTTATTGAAATAACTACGGAAGTTTTACCGTGGTTACCGCTGAACTACCTCTAGTAGTAAAAGTACAAAGAATACGTGTGGTCGCATAGTAAAGACACCAGATCGATTATCGATGCTTATGTGAGAAGTCACCGCTTTGATTCCATTATCACGATTAATAATATGAATTATTATAATGATAACGACGCTTTGTTTTATTCAGATTATTAACGTAATAAAATGTAAACATCTTTTTATATAAAATAGAATACTTTATTAAAGTTATTCTATAAATGTAATATATTATATTTTATTACGACATAGTGTTGTATAGTGTTTTGATATAAGTTTTGCATAGATTGCATGTTGTTTCAGATAGTAAAATGTTTTTATATAAATAGAATATATTATATTTTATTTAAAAGATTTTTCTTTAAATATGGACCGCCGATTAAAGTAAATCAACTGACCGCTCATGGATTAGTTACTACGCATTCCATTTTCCTATAAATAAGCTCATTCCTTCATTATTTTCTTTAATTAATTCATCAAACTCTAGAGAGAGAAATTATAGAGAGAGTTTATAGAGAAAAATTATAGAAAGAAGAAGAGTATTCTCGCTACTTCACTACTTCTATATTCTTTTTTTACTAGTAGTGGGTGTTATTCTTTTCTTCAAGAGAACTTCGTTATTCCATTCATTATTATTTCGTTGAATAACTCGTAAAAGTGGCATACCCTATACATAACTCAGATACGCAGATACCCTATACTGGTGAAATCCTTATGTTATTCCATTGCTTATTATTCATTGAATAACTCGATAATACGCTATTAATACCCTATACTTGGTGACATTCTTCTATTATTCTCGCTGGAACATCCTGCTCGTGTGTTTTACACATTTTGATTCGGTTCCGCTTTTATTATTATTCATTGAACATCCTCGCTCAGGTGTTTTACACCCGACCGGTTCCGCCTTTTATCATTCGCTGAATATCCTATTCGTGTGTTTTACACCGGATCCGGGTTCCATCTTTATTATTCGTTGAACATCCCGCTTGCAGTGAATTTCACCGACCGTTCCGTTATTATTATTCTCGCTGAATAACCCGCCTATGCCAAGCACCGCATGCACGGTGATTTCTTTTGTTATTCCATTCTTTATTATACCCAAATTGGTTAAAACTTTGACTTCTATACTCCATGAAATTAGTAGAATATCCTCGATATTTGCGTTTCATCCAAAGATCTTTTCATGGAAATATTCTTCCGATCATTCTTGAATTTTACTCACTTAAACAAAGATCATGTCGATAATTTGACGTTAATAATTCATGGATTAAATAATTTTGAACTTGTTTTATTGAATTATTATGTCATTGTCATCATCCTCATGTTATATTATGTTATCTTCGCTTACGCAAGCATAGATGAACTTAGTATGATTATGACTGGATCATTCTAAGATAATCACGACTTGATATAAATGATGTGACAAAAGTCCTCAAAGGGTTCGTAATGCGTTGATGGATAGTTTTTGGTATGATTATGACTGTGGGTGATTCTAAGATAGTCATTTGACCATTGATAATTTGATGAAAATCCTCGACCGTGGGCATGTGGATGATTAGATGTGGTGGTTTATTTATTGTCGAGTCTCAAATGATAAAAATTGATGAAAACCTTTAAAACCTAAAAGATAGTAGATTTTATTCTCTACTGACTTTTTTAATGGATTGCTTATTCCACCGCAGCTTAAACCGGTTGTTTATTGTATTTTATCGCTTAAAATCGTTCAAGGCTAATGATAATTTATTCTCGCATTATCTTAGTCATAATATTTCATCGGGCTAGTTGAGCTCACCCTTTCTTTCACCGTTTTCTTCGTGAAATGAGAACATAGCCGGATTTAAGTCTGGGAACGTAAGTAATGGTCCAGAGGATAAGATTAGTAGTCCTCACTATTCTCGTGAAATAAAGTGTGATAATAGTTGTAATGAGGACTCCTTTCGAGTTTGTATAATATCTAGTAGATAATATTTGTATTCAAACTCACAGTTTATGTCAGATTGCATACTTACGCTTATATTAGTAAGTTGTATTTGAATTTATGTACCATGTAAGTGGCGCACCCAAGATGGGTGACGATACCTAATTTTGGGGTGTCAATGATTGTCTTATTTTATTTTTTTGATAAAGGTGTCGGTCGATTGATAAGTAGTGGTGAAATCAAACATTAATCAGAGTCTTACAAAAGAATTGTAATGTAAGAGTCTTACAAAAGAATTGTAACATTAATCGAGTCTTACAAAAGTAATATTCTTTTAAAAAGCATAAACGTCTACCGCTAAAGCAAATTATATAAAGTTTCATGGACGCCCCAAAATAGGTATACATCACCCATTACGAGTTGTCAATATACATGGTACATAAACAACTACAACTTTATTATTACAACAAGAAATTGTGAGTTTGAATACAAATATTATCTTCTAGACAATATCTATACTCAAATAAATCCTCATCACATTTATTGATACATTATTTTACAAAAATGGTGAGGACTACAAAACAACTCTCTCTAGAACCTTCATTCCATACCCGGCTCGTTCATCTATTATATATTCGCCTCCTCCGAGAAGAAAAATTGAACAAAAAGGAAAAGAGTGAGCTCAACTAGCCCGAAGAAAGAATATTATGACTAAGATAATATATAACAAATTATCATTAGTTTTCAACAGGAAAAAAATCTAATAGAATACAATAGACAACAAGTTTTAAATCAATATTCGCAATGAAATAATAATTCATTAGAAGAGTTAAGTAGAGAATGCAAACTACTATCTTCTATGTATGAATTTAAAAGTTCATCGTCATCTTTTATCCCCAGTAACATCAATCAATATATATCTCGGAATCAAATATTCAAAGCCAAAGATATTCATCAGGTTGGTCATATTCATCTACTTTACACACATGTTCATCTTTGCACTAAGGGCCAAAGATATTCATCGAAATCATTCATCTTTGCACTACAGCCAAAGATATTCAATAATATCATCATTTAAGGTCGAGGATGATGAAAATATTTTTAAAGAAAGCGAATCCCGTTGAAACAAAATGACAAGGATTAAGGATTAAGGATTAGACTTTGTTTTATCCATGTCCAAAAATACCTTAAAAATAATCATAGTGGTGTAAAATTCAAGAATAATCAAAACATGGATACAATTAAAGCTAGTATCCACAATAGATATTTTAGACGAAAAGGGAAAATTTTCATTTTTCGATGAATAGCCGATGTAAATTCGTGAATAAGTGTCAGATATCGTGAATAGAATCCATGAATAAGTAGTATCGTGAATAGTAACTCTGGACACCAAAAGTTCCAAATTTGATAAAAACTTCAGATCAATATTTCAAAGATAATGATATTGAAGAAATAATATCATTACGAAAAATAATATCCTTACCTCGTAAAGACAAGATACTCTAAATTAAAAACAGGATATAAAGCTATGACTTGAACTTGCAGACCGTATAGCAATACTCAAAATATACTCAAAATACTCACAAGAATACGCTCGATAATATAAGAGAGAAAACTTTGGGTTTACGGTGTGATTTTCAATTCTAACCCAAGCACCCTATTTATAGGAAAATGCTTAGAACACCAAAAGTAGAAAATTTAATATAATATTATTATTATTTGTTAAAATTTATACGCCACTCTTGGAGATCTGATTTCAAGCAATCAATAACGCATGCTAGACCCACTTAACACACAAAAACGTTTTCTTGAAAAAAATAATTAAAACTTCCAAAATCAATTATTTCGTAGCTTCTAACTTCAATAATTCATAATAAATAGCCCTTTTGTTAGAAAAATTGAATCTCGTGAATTTTATAAAAATTCAATTCTCTACAACTTTGCGAAGAAAGTTTTTCCAAATTTCAAGCGAAATCAACCAAATTCACAAAACAGCAATTTTACAAGCTATAATCAAATTTAAATTAATAATTGTGTCCACCAACACACAAAATATGTGTTAAACATTTAATGCCACAAAATACTCTTTTCTCCTCATATACTCATATATCCCACATTCATTATAAAATATCACCGTTAATATATTATTAAAATAATATATTTAAATGAATTATTTTATCGGAAAAAGATAAAATATTAATTTTCAACAATTGTCATTTTAAAATTTTCTCCATCTATATCCACATAAAATCAATATTTTCCTCATCATATAAATCAATAATTAATTATTCACAAATAATATTACGGAATCACGAAGATTGGCAACTGTGTAGCTCCTTGTGAAAGAGGGCTTTCCAATAAGAATTTCTCCTTCATCGACGCCAAGCAATTAGGTGACCAAACCTCTCCTTGATGAACTTTCTAGACATTGCCAATAATGTTATCTAATAATATTATTCAGATAATATGAATTATTGCTTCGATAATAAAAAATCTTGCGTGTAATGACAATTATTGAAACAACAATATAAAATAAAATATCAACGCAGACAATTATTAAATCAATAAAATACTAAATAAGAATTAATCAGTAACCATTATTGAGTAGTGCCTTCTTACGTAAGAATCAATAATTGAGTGCAATACCGGTAAAAGTCTTCGTGTTTTAACCACAAGAGTATTTTAACAAAGATTAATCTAAGAATAACTACGTCATTATTTTTAAACAACTTATATTTGTCGCTTTCTTCATCCGATCGCTTTCAAGTTATGAGGCCCATAAAAGATCGCTAGGCGTCGCATTTAATATTCCCAGACGACAAAGAAGAATATTCCACGACCAAACGAATATTCCCACAAACAACAATGAATATTTTATAACCACTTGCTTATTTTAAAATATTTACGTATTTACCCATAACAATCCACATTAATCAAATCAACCCTTACTATTTCAAAATAAAGAAAATTAAATTTCATTAATAATAAGTTGGGGTCTTACAAAGTTTGTTTGTCTCAGTGGAGATTGGGGTGTTGAAACTGCCTCTGTAGTAAAACATATCTTGTCAATTTTAATTTATGTTTTATGACTACTATGTTAAACACAAAACCAAAGACATTATCCTACTACACCTACTAGTAATATTTTGTTGAATGGCTTCACTTGTGATGCAACACTCAAATGTTGAAAATATTTGCATAATTTCATCATTTCATCATTTATGTTGGCAACAATGAATTGAAGCCTGAAATAGAAATTTTAAATACAAGGATTAACGAGCTAAGTATATTTATTGTCAATGCCAAAAATGACAAAACTATTGAATCAAAGAAAATCAAGAGGTGCAAAAAATCGAGGAGATGACATTGAAGAATGAAAATTTGAAGAAAAAGTGGTGTACTCGATTTTCCTTTTTGCTTTCATGTTGTGGTTTTGTTATCTCGTAATGTAGTTGTAGTTGTGTTGTAATGAAATTACAAGTTGTAGTTCTACAAAGAGGATGGCTCCAATGTCTTTCATGCTGACTCCATGTCATATGTTTTTTATTTAAGTTTGCTTCAATTTTAGTCATTTTATGTATACATGAACTCTTGAGATATAAGAGAGCGCATTTTGGAATTATAGAGTTTATTGCACTTGTACTCTTCGAGATATGGTATTTTAACAACTCGGTATTTGAAAAGGAGCGAAAGCAAGAGAGTAGATTAAGTCGTATAACTCTCATTATAACATAATGTTAGGAAGGTACTATACACACTAGCCATGATTTATATTACCCATGATGAAATCATTGCGGAGATGCATAATTCTATTAGATCAACACAACTAGTGAAATATCATAAATAGTATGTTGCATAAAGATGCGATATGTTTTAAGGTGTTATTCAAAAAGCCATTGAACAATTTCAACCACGTCTTAACTACACCTTTAGATACACTTTGACATTCCCCGTAATATTAGAATGATCTTTGAGTAAAAACAAATACAACTTCGCATCGATCTCATATCCCGCTTGAATACACAAACATAAATATAGAAAGTTAAACAAAATCATATTAGAATGTAACGCTTGTAGTCATTACACAAACATCCACCTCATATCGCTTCAAAAGTAATGATTAATGGTAACCCCCCATCGATAGTAATATTTATCTCCATGAAGGCCTTCATCGTTTGAAAATGTACATATCTTAATATTACACTTGGAAACAACTCAACCACTTTCAAAATCGCTATAACAAGTAACATTTAAACAATATACTAGGATTGCCTTCACCAAAATCATCACAGAGGCATAATGCCTTCTCTAACGATTGAATCAATTGCCCACTTTTGTATGCCTCCGATCAAGATAATCGCATCATAAAAGACAATTTATCCAACCATGGCAGAGAGAGGATGTATGAATTTTATATGTAAGTGGAAATTCAAAACACCTAAAAAGCAGGACAACCACTGAAACCAAATTTATACGGCTTATATCACGTATCTTTGTAGAGATTACTTTATTTATTTAAAATAGGACAACCAATTTGAAACCAAATTTATATTGTAAGACCGAAATTTTTAAATAAAAGGAATTTCCTTTATTTATTATTTTGAAATAGTAAAGGGTTGATTTGATTAATGTGGATAGTTAAGGGTTAAATACGCAAATATTTCAAAATAAGCAAGTGGTTATAAAATATTCATTGTTCATTAGGGAATATTCGTTTGGTCGTGGAATATTAGATCTTTGTCGGGGAATATTAAATGCGACAGGCGTGAAATGTGTGGGCCCCATAACTGAAAGCGATTGGATGAAGAAAAGCGACAAATATAAGTTGTTTTTAAATAACTGGCGTAGTTGTTACTGTTATCATGTTGGAATACCCGGTGGTTAAAACACACTAATACGCGTTGTCGAACAAGAAGACACCAGATTGCACCAATTATTGATTCTTAAGTAAGAAGGCACTACTCAATAATGGTTACGATAATTCTTATTCAAAGATTTTATTGAGTTAATAATTCTTTGCGTTGATATTTTATATTCATTGTTGTTTGATAATTGTCATTACACAAGATATTTTTCATTATCGAAGCAATAATTCATATTATCTGAATAATATTATTAGATAACATTATTGGCAATGTCTAGAAAGTTACGTCTAAGGAGAGGTTTGGTCACCTAATCATGCTGCCAAGAAGAAGAAATTCTTATTGGAAAGCCCTCTTTCCCAGGAGGCTATCGGTTGTCGATATTGTGATTCTGTAATATTATTTGTGAATAATTAATTATTGATTTATATGATGAGAAAAATATTGATTTTATGTGGATATAGATGGAGAAAATTTTTAAAATGACAATTGTTAAAATTAATATTTTATCTTTTTACGATAAAATAATTCATTTAAATATATTATTTTAATAATATATTAACGGTGATATTTTTACAACGAATGTGGGATATATGAGTATACGAGGAGGAAGAGTATTTTTGTTGCAATAAATGTTTAAAACATGTTAAACATGTCGGTGGACCCCATTTATTGACTGAAATTTGATTATAGCCTGTAAAATCGCCCATTTGTGGATTTCGGTCAATTTTTGTTTGGAATTTGGAAAAACTTTCTTCTGCAAAGTTGTAGAGAATTTAATTTCCTATAAAAACTCGCGAGATTCGAATTTTCTGATGAAAGGGCTATTTATTATGAATTATTGAAGTTCTGAAGCTCCGAAATAATTGATTTTTGTAAGTTTTAATTATTTATTTTATGAAAAACGTTTTTTATCATTTCTTTCTAGAAGGTTGGCATGTGGGAAATGTTGGGATCTGATTTCCAAAGAGGCGTAGGAAATTTATTAATAATAATATATTTTATTAAATTTTTCGCTTTGGTGTTCTAAGATTTTTCTATAAATAGGGTCTTAGGTTAGAATTGAAAATCACATTTAAATCAAGTTTTCTCTCTATATTATCGAGCGTATTCTTGTGAGTATTTTGAGTATACTTTGAGTATTGCTATACTGATTGCAAGTCCAAGTCATAGCTTATATCAGGTGTTTAAATTGTAAGACCGATCTTTCGAGGTAAGGGATGTTATTTTCTTCTCAAATGATATTATTTCTTCAATATCATTATATTGAAATGTTGATCTGAAGTTTTTATCAAATTTGGAACTTTTCATATCAGGGGGTTACTTATTCATGAGTTCTTATTCACGAGTTACTATTCATGAAGTTCTTATTCACGAGATTCTTTATTCATAAAAGTCTTTATTCACGTAAGCGTGAAGATGTTTTGTAGAATTTCTATCTTTTGGTGTTTGAGTTCTTATTCACGATATCGGCACTATTCACGATATCTGGCACTATTCACGTATACTGGTACTTATTCATAGAAAAATAAAATTTCTTCTTCTCGTCTAAAACATCTATTCGGATACTAACTCGATTGTATCCATGTTTTGATCATTCTTGAATTTTACACCACTATGATTATTTTTGAGGTATTTTGGGCGTGGATAAAACCAAATACGAATCTTAATCCTTAATCCTTGTCATTTTGTTTCTTTGGATTCGTTTCTTTAAAAAAATATTTTCATCATCCTCGGTCTTAAATGATGATATTATAGAATATCTTTGGCCTGTAGTGCAAAGATGAATGATTTCTTAAGAATATCTTTGGCACGTAGTGCAAAGATGAATGATTTGAAGAATATCTTTGGCCCGTAGTGCAAAGATGAACAGTGTTTAAATGAACATGACTAACGGTGATGAATATCTTTGGCACTGTAGTAAAAAGATGAATATTTGATTCCGGATGTATATTGATTGATGTTACAGGGGATAAAAGATGAGGCGATGAACTTTTAAATTCATACATAGAAGATAGTAGTTTGCATTCTCTACTTAACTCTTCTAATGAATTATTATTTCATGCGAATATTGATTTAAAATTTGTTGTCTATATTGTATTCTATTATATTTTTCCCTGTTGAAGACTAACGATAATTTGTTGTATATTATCTTAGTCATAATATTCTTTCTTGAAGCTAGTTGAGCTCACCCTTTTCCTTTTTGTTCCATTTTTCTCGGGAGGCGAGAATAGCGAAAGATGCAGTCGGGTATGGAATGAAGGTTTTAGAAAAGGTTGTTTAGTAGTCCTCACCATTTTCTAAAATAATGTATCAATAAATGTGATGAGGATTTATTTGAGTATAGATATTATCAGAAGATAATATTTGTATTTAAACTCACAGTTTTTTGTTGTAATAATAAAGTTGTAGTTGTTTACATGCCATGTATTGACAACTCGGAATGGGTGATGTATACTATTTTGGTGGCGTCGCGGTTGGTATCAATTTATAATAAAGAGCCCCGAGCCTCTCATTGGTGACTTCTGTTGATGGGGATGCAACCAAGCCGGACTCTCCGTAGGGACGCCGTGAATTCTGCGGTATGGTGATAAGTATCAATGTGAGGTCTTGACACTGTTGGTGTCAGTCGCGATTAGTATCGAGCTTAAGGATATGATCTCTAGCGGAGATCGGGGAATAGAACTAGGAGGGAGAAACGAGTAAATCTTTATTAAGTGTGTCCTACCTAAGCTTATTTGTTAGTTGGTCAAGTATATAGGGATATTATGTGATATATTGATTTCCTTAATTAACCCTTGTTTTATGGCAAGATTTGAGAATGTCGATTGAGAATATTAACAATGGAAATGAGACCAGTGGAGATGCTCTGTACTCACTAACGAGGAAAAGCGTGCACAGTGGCAATGTTCCTCTGTGAACAACACCATTGAAAGCGAGATGATGAGCGAGGGATGTTTAGAAGTTTTTGCGATTCATGCAAAATCGACGAGGAAACTTCGTGTTCAAAATCTGAGGAGAAATGATAGCAATTCACGGGTTGTCACAATGAAGCGATTCAAAGAGTTGGGACCACGAATTTAAGGGAAAGCGGATCAATCATCGCGGCGGAAACATGGGTCAAACAAATTACCAAGATATTCGATGTCTTGGGATGCACGGAGGAATGAAGGTTCCATTCGCCACCTTTATGTTCCGTGGCGAAGCGAGATCTTTGGTGGGAGTCGTGAAGCGTATCCATCCGGTACCGCTCGGCATGTCTTGGGAGGCGTTTTAGAAACTATTTAATGACAAATACTTTCTCGAAAGTGTTAAATCGTATGAAGGAAGTGGAGTTCATCGATTAGAGCAAAACAACATGGCGGTGTCTCAAATGACGAGGCAAAGTTTGCAGAGTTATCGAGTTTGCACCTCATTTGGTGGAGAATGAGGAGCGATGACGCGGATGTTTCTTAGAGGTTTGAAACCCAAGATACGTCGATTATCTCATTTCTCATAAATTTTCTCTTTATTCGAGATGTTGTAAGCAGGGCTCAATTATTAGGCGAGATAACGAAAGTACTAGGCCAACCGAGGGACACAACCGAGGATCGATCGAGAGATAGCAATCAGCGAGAATAATGATAACTGCGGAGAAAGAAAACAGAATGACAGAAATGGTAACCACTCTGGTGGTAATCATGGCCGTGAAAATAGAAGAAGCGAGTCGGGAGGAGATTTTAAAAAGAGGAGATTTAACAACGACCATGTGAAGATGACAGCGGTCTTAAAAGAACTAGTTCTAAGGGAGGAGAAACGACCACCCGGTCATATGCTACTGAATGCGGAAAAGAGGGACATATCGGTCAAAGCGCCCACAACAGTTCAAGGTATGTTATAATTGTGGAAAGGAAGGACATATCGCTTCGAGATTATACTTGCAGCGAAACCTAGTTCAATGAGGACGGTGACTCAAAAGATCGTTCCCGAAAAAAAGTCAAAATCAACGATTAGGAAGAAGCGTTTGTTGTATTTGGTCATAATGCGAGGAACCCAAACGAGGTGATCACGGTAAGCTATTTATAAATTCTTGCGAAGTTTATACCTTACTTGATAACGGTCTTTACCCATTCATTTATCTCTCCTGCATGTGCTCAACGTTTAAACTTGACTCAGGAGAAATTAGACTTTGACCTATCTGTGGAAACTCCGTTAGAGAAACTTTCATCACATCCAATCGTTTATAAATCTTGTTTGATTCAAGTTGGCACCATTACCTTACCATTGACCTTATCTCTTTAAAGATACTTGCTTTTGATGTGATTTTTAGGATTGATTGGTTAACTACTCATCATGCCAAAATTGATTGTTTTCGTAAGGTTGTTAGTTTTCATATTCAACCAACCCGTGTTGTTATGCGAATTCAAGCAACTAAACCATTAAAATCAATCACCGCTATATCTAATCATAAAGCTATTCGTTTATTAAAAAGCGGATGTCAAGCTTTCTTAGCCCATGTTATGGATTTGAATAAAGACACGTCAAATTTGAATAATATTCCTGTTGTTATTGACTTTTCCGACGTATTTCCAAGAACTTCCGCCTACCCCCCGTAACGTGAAGTTGAATTCTTTATTGATCTTGAACACGTACAAAGCCCATTTCTAAAACCCCATATCGAATGGCTCTATTGAACTTCAGGAGTTAAAGGTCCAACTACGAGGAATTGTTGGACATCGGTTTCATTCGCCCCTAGTACATCTCCTTGGGGTGCTCTGTTTTATTTGTAAAGAAGAAAGAGCGGAGTATGCGACTTTGTATTGACTACTCGGGAATTGAACCATGTCACCATCAAGAATAGGTATCCTCTACCTCGTATTGATGACTTGTTTGACCCGATTGCAAGAGGGCACAATTATTTTCAAAATCGATCTTAGATTCGGATATCATCGGTGAAGATTAGGCGAGGATATTCAAAGACCGCCTTTAGAACTCGAGACGGGCATTATGAATTCTTAGTGATGTCGTTCGGATGACTAATGCTCCTGCGGCTTTCATGGATATGATGAATCGAGTATTCAAGGAATATTTGGATCAATTCGTTGTTGTCTTTATTGATGACATCCTCATATATTCCAAAAGACGTGAAGATCATGAGCACCATTTGAAATTTGGTACTCAAAGGCTTCGTGAAAACCAACTATATGCCAAATTGAAGAAATGCGAGTTCGGATTGAGGAAGTAGCATTCCTTGAAGCACGATGGTGTCGAAACATGGAGTATCTGTTGATCGGTGAAGATTGAAGCAATACTGAAGTTGGGAGCAACCAAGTCGGTGATCAAGACGTAGCTTTTGGGCTTATTTGGTTATTATCGGAGATTCGTGGAAGGGTTTTCTCGAATCGCTACTCCATTAACTCGGCTAACTCGGAAGGATACAAAATTCGTTTGGAGGCGAAGAACGCAAGAAAAGTTTCAAGAGCTTAAGAGGAGACTTATTTAAGACACTGTTCTAACAATACCATCTGGTTCGGATGGATTTGTTATCTCTGATGATGCTTGAGCAAAGGGTTAGGATGTGTTCTCATGCGGCGTGGGAAAGTCATAGCTTTTATGCCTCGCGATAACTTAAAGAGTATGAGAGGAATTATCCTACTCATGATCTAGAGTTAAGCGTGATCGTTTAAATGCTTTAAAGATATGGAGGCACTATCTATATGGGGAGAAAGTGGAGATATATTCGGACCATAAAAGCCTTAAATATTTCTTCACTCAAAAAAGAACTCAACATGCTGCAAATGACGTTGGCTCGAGCTATTGAAAGACTACGACCACACTTATTCAATACCATCCCGGTAAAGCAAACGTGGTGGTGACGCATTGAGTAGAAGATCATATGCGGAACGAAAAGTGCGATGATGTCAAGTATCTGCGTAGAACCAACTTTAATAGAAAAAGTTAAGGTTGCTCAAGCCACCCCAGACCCGAGCCGATGCGTATGAAGAAGAAAGTACAAGAAGGAGCTATTCCGTAAGCGAGAATTGATGAAGAAGGAATACTTGAGTCCACTCTAGACTTTGTGTTCCTAACGACTCGATTTGAAGTACTAAGATTATGATGGAGGCACACAATACACGCCATTTGAAATCCATCACGGAAGTACTAAAATGTATCGTGATCTTGACATACATTTTGGTGGAACAATATGAAGAGAGAGATTGCAAAGTTTATCTCGATGTGTTTAACTTACCCGGCGTGTAAAGGCGGAGCATCTTGTACCTAAGGGTCCGTTGCAACCACTTGAGATTAGGAATGGAAGTGGGGAACACATTACTATGGATTTCATTCACGGGTCTTCCTACGGTTTCTCAAGGCATCAATGCTTTATTTGGGTTATTGTTGATAGATTAACCAAGTCTGCTCATTTTTCTTGCCGATCACGGAGACTTATTCCCTTGAACGTCTTGCTAGTATATATGCGTGAATGAGATTGTTAGGTTGCATGGCATATCCGTATCCATAGTTTGGATCGTGACCCAAGATTCACTTCAAGATTTTGGGTTAGCTTGCAAAAAGCTATGGGCACGGATTTGTGATTTAGTTGGCATACCATCCCCAAACGGACGGACAATCGAGAGGACTATTCAAACTCTTGAAGATCTATTAAGACTCGTGTGTCCAGACTTCAAGGCGGTTGGGATAAGTATTTACCATTGGTGGAATTCTCCTACAACAGCAGTTATCGTGCAAGTATAGGTGTGGCTCCATTGAAGCATTATATGAGCGAAAATGTCGTTCTCCAATATGTTGGGATGAGGTGGGTGAAGCAACATTGTTGGGACCCGAGTTAAGACGTATATGACTCACAAGAAAAGATCCAAATGATTCGATAACGATACAAAGCGGCACAAGATCGACAAAAGAGTTATGCGGATCTTCATCGAAAGGACGTGGAATTTAATGTAGGGGATCATGTATTGTTGCGAGTTGTTTCCATGGAAGGAGTTACAAGATTTGGGAAGAGAGGAAAGCTCAATCCACGATTTATTGGTCCATTTCAAATTCTTGACCGAAGTAGGAAATGTAGCCTATAGACTTGCGTTACCTCAAAGTATGTCTCGTGTTCATAATGTGTTTCACATATCGTACTTCGTAAATATGTGAAAGACCGAACCACGTTATTGAAGTTAGAACCGGACGAGATAGTGAAGACTTAACGCGATGAGGAGGTACTGTCAAGATCTTGGATAGGAAGGAGCATGTCCTACGCATGAAAGGTCATACCACAAGTTAAAGTTTGTGGAGGAATCATGCTATAGAAATGACACGGGAATTGGAAGCGGAAATGAAAGCGAGGTATCCTCACCTTTTCGAAACACCAGTCGCACGTCAATTTCGAGGACGAAATTTCATAAGGAGGGAGGTTGTAAGACCTCAAATTTTTAAATAAAAGGAATTTCCTTTATTTATTATTTTGAAATAGTAAGGGTTGATTTGATTAATGTGGATAGTTAAGGGTTAAATACGCAAATATTTCAAAATAAGCAAGTGGTTATAAAATATTCATTGTTGTCGAGGAATATTCGTTTGGTCGTGGAATATTAAATCTTTGTCGGGGAATATTAAATGCGACGGCGTGACCATGTGTGGGCCCCATAACGGAAAAGCGATTGGATGAAGAAAACGACAAATATAAGTTGTTTTAAATAACAGCGTAGTTATTACTGATTAATCTTGTTGGAATACCCGTTGGTTAAAACACACTAATGGCGTTGTTGAGCAAGAAGACACCAGTATTGCACCAATTATTGATTCTTACGTGAAGAAGGCACTACTCAATAATGGTTACGATAATTCTTCATTCAAAGATTCTATTGAGTTAATAATTCTTTGCGTTGATATTTTATATTCTAACATTGTTTCAATAATTGTCATTTACGGTATTTTTCATTATCGAAGCAATAATTCATATTATCTGAATAATATTATTAGATAACATTATTGGCAATGTCTAGAAAGTTACATCTAAGGAGAGGTTTGGTCACCTAATTGCGCGCCAAGAAGAAGAAATTCTTATTGGAAAGCCCCCTCTTTCTGAAGCGCACGGTTGTCAATATTGTGATTTCGTAATATTATTTGTGAATAATTAATTATTGATTTATATGATGAGAAAAATATTGATTTTATGTGGATATAGATGGAGAAAATTTTTAAAATGACAATTGTTAAAAATTAATATTTTATCTTTTTACGATAAAATAATTCATTTAAATATATTATTTTAATAATATATTAACGGTGATATTTTTACAACGAATGTGGGATATATGAGTATCTGAGGAGGAAGAGTATTTTTGTTGCAATAAATGTTTAAAACATGTTAAACATGTCGGTGGACCCCATTTATTGATTGAAATTTGATTATACTTTGTAAAATCGACTAGTTTGTGGATTTCGGTCAATTTCTGTTTGGAATTTGGAAAAACTTTCTTCTGCAAAGTTGTAGAGAATTTAATTTCCTATAAAAACTCATGAGATTCGAATTTTCTGATGAAAGGGCTATTTATTATGAATTATTAAAGTTCGAAGAGCTCAAAATAATTGATTTTTGTAAGTTTTAATTATTTATTTTATGAAAAACGTTTTTATCATTTCTTTCTAGAAGGTTGGCATGTGGGAAATGTTGGGATCTGATTTCCAAAGAGGCGAGGAAATTTATTAATAATAATATATTTTATTAAATTTTCTGCTTTTTGGTGTTCTAAGCATTTTCCTATAAATGAGGTGCTTAGGTTAGAATTGAAAATCACACCGAAGCTGAAGTTTTCTCTCTATATTATCGAGCGTATTCTTGTGAGTATTTTGAGTATACTTTGAGTATTGCTATCTGGTGCAAGTCAAGTCATAGCTTTATATCCTGTTTCAATTTAGAAAGACCGATCTTTTCGAGGTAAGGGATGTTATTTTCTTCTCAAATGATATTATTTCTTCAATATCATTATCTTTGAAATGTTGATCTGAAGTTTTATCAAATTTGGAACTTTTTCATGTCGGGTTACTTTATTCATGAGTTCTTATTCACGAGTTCTTATTCATGAGTCACTATTCACGAGTTCTTATTCACGAGTACTATTAAGTGAAGCGTGAAGATATTTTTTGTGGAATTTCTATCTTTTGGTGTTGTGAGAGTTACTATTCACGTATCGGTGCTTTATTCATAGAAAAATAAATTTCTTCTTCTAACTTCGTCTAAATCAATCTATTCAATACGGATACTAACTCGATTGTATCCATGTTTTGATCATTCTTGAATTTTACACCACTATGATTATTTTTGAGGTATTTTTGGACGTGGATAAAACCAAGTACGAATCCTTAATCCTTAATCCTTGTCATTTTGTTTCTTTGGATTCGTTTCTTTAAAAAAAAAAAATTCATCATCCTCGGTCTTAAATGATGATATTATGGAATATCTTTGGCACAGTAGTGCAAAAGATGAATGATTTCTTAAGAATATCTTTGGCTGTAGCAAAAAGATGAATGATTTCTGAAGAATATCTTTGGCCCGTAAAGTCAAAAGATGAGCAGTGTTTAAATGAACACGATCAATCGATGAATATCTTTTGGCTGTAGTGTAAAGATGAATATTTGATTCAGATGTATATTGATTGATGTTGTTAGGGGATAAAAGATAGACGATGAACTTTTAAATTCATACATAGAAGATAGTAGTTTGCATTCTCTACTTAACTCTTCTAATGAATTATTATTTCATTGCGAATATTGATTTAAAATTTGTTGTCTATTGTATTCTATTATATTTTTCCTGTTGAAGACTAACGATAATTTGTTGTATATTATCTTAGTCATAATATTCTTCTTGAGCTAGTTGAGCTCACCTTTTCCTTTTTGTTCCATTTTCTCGGGAGGCGAGAATATAGCGATTTATGCAGGTGGGTATGGAATGAAGGTTTTAGAAAGGGTTGTTTAGTAGTCCTCGCCATTTTCTAAAATAATGTATCAATAAATGTGATGAGGATTTATTTGAGTATAGATATTATCTAGAAGATAATATTTGTATTTAAACTTACGCTTTCTTGTTGTAATAATAAAGTTGTAGTTGTTTACGTACCATGTATTGACAACTCAGAATGGGTGATGTATACCTATTTTGGGGGCGTCACATATATGGCTTATATCACAACAACTCACTTCAAAATAAATGTTAGCAAATTGCTAAAAGCCATGATTCATATTCCAGCTCCAGTATTTGTTAACACTAGATGCCAAAACAGAAAAGATCATATACTACTTAAAAAGCAATGGCCTACTTACTATATTGAATTAATACTACTATGTTATGTGACTATGAATAAAATCGTAAATCAAAACACAAGTTAAACCGGGAGGAACAGCTCCATATTACCCCAAATAAAACACATATTAGAGTGCATCAAAATTTTCAAATAATGTGAATATAGCCTACAGTGGATTAGTATCAAGCGCACAATTAAATTAATACGAATCTGTTATACTAAAATTTAAGCTCTACGACAATCAAAGGTCGTAATAGGGAGATTTTAGCAAGAATTGAAGTTATATGAACTACTCAAATGATATTGAGTGAATTCTAACAACTAAAAATAAGTACTACTCAAATTCATTATTCATGAACAAAATATAAGCAATAAAAATGTGACAATGAAGCTCACCTGAAAATGCTTCCTTTACACAAAAGCAGTAAACAATAAAGAGGCAAGTGCCACAACGACCGATGTAAACATGAACAACAAGAAATAGAAGGAAAACAACAATCATAGAGAAAACAAACCAAAGCGTGTTTCGAGTATCATTAAATGGAGGAACTCTACTACACATACCGATTTAGAGAGAAACCACAAGAGAAAAGCTAGGGATTTGGCTCTACTCGCGTCCGGTTTGGAGAGAAGAGAACGCAGAAGCTAGGGCTTGGATATGAGAAGAAATTCAGATTTCTTTGAGAAGAGACAAGCTAGTTGTGGGAATCGCAGAACCACAGTGCGAGTTCGCTGAATTCTTTGAATTTGAGGAGAATCGCAGCTAGGGTTCTTCGATTTGGAGAGAGAGAGAAGAATTTGGGGATTCTCTCTTCGCGATTCTCGCCATGCGAATTTGGGGAGAACGCGATTGATTTGGATGAGGGAGAATTTGGCTTATTATTTGGAGAGACACGGAAGGCTAGCTTCTTTATATAGTTACATTACTTAAGATTTTACATTACTTAAAAGTTCGACTCTTGAACTTTTCGTATATATATATATATATATATATATATATAGGTAATCATCCGTGTGGCAAACGTTTGCTTACGGACAACATTCAACAAACAAGCTCCCATCGTTGATCTAGACATTTAATGGCTTAGATTGGGTCAAAATTCCACCTAGCTACGACATAGAATGACAGGTCCCTTTTCCTTTTGTCTTTAGACTTTTTACATTACTGCCCCTACCATTTAATACATGCCTGCAGCTACAGGCTGTAGCGGCAGTGTGGGTCTCAGGCATATGGCTATAATGTGCAGTGTGGGTCTCAGGCATATGGCTATAAATACAAAATATAAAAATAAAAGATAATGTTAAGATAAGTCTGAATAAAAGATAAAAATACATAATTTTTATTTTTTATTCAAACTTATTTTATCATTACCTTTTATTTTTACATTATGTATCTCTACATTATCTTTTATTTTTACATTAAGTATACTTAAAAATAAACTCATCTTTACATTATAGCCTATATATATTTGAGACCCCACATCTTCGCTACATAAATGTAGCGAGCAGTATGTATTAAATGGTAGGGACAGTAATGTAAAAAGCCTAAAGACAAAATGGAAAAAGGACTGCCGCTACAAACTGTAGCAACAGGTAGAATTTTTGACTAATCTAAGTCATTAAATATCTAGATCAACGGATGGGAACTTGTTTACTGAACAGTGTCCATAACAAACGTTTGCCACGAATAATTACCCATATATATATATATTAAATGTTCCTCATTTTTAGAATTTTCATAAATAATGATTAAGCTGGAGACATATCATATCACACTAATAATTTTGTACACACATTTAAACATAATTTTTTCCAAAAGCAACTTTAGTTTCAAGCTTTACATTAAAAAATAAGTATAAAGTGTCCTAAGAAAATCATAGTTTCACCCACTGTTTTATAATATAAATAACATATACCCTTCAAAATTTTGAAGAATTTTTCTTACAATTTGTTTTGAAATTTCCTGATCATTTGTTAAATTAATTAGACCACAAATTAAATAAAACAGTAATTCAAATATCTGAATTTAAATTATATAAATGTCCATTTAGTCAACTCTCAAGTTTCATTTTTGGCTCTCTCTATTTATATATTTATTTATTTGAACGGCCCCAATATAGGACTAATTTTATAAAGCCTGAAAATTCAATAAAATGAATTAAAAAAAATACAGCTCAAAACTTTTTCCATCCCATCATCTACTCGTTCAATCACCAAACATCGAGTTAATTCTTGTACATAAAACGGGGAAAACACACTGAGGAGCCTGACGGTTTGGACCGTCGAGGGATAAGTCCGGTGTAAGAATAAATGTTAACAATGGAGGCACGTTAATGATTTAATGCTTGTGATAGACAAATTGTCATTACGTGTGAATTATGGTACAACCATGTATTTATAGTCTTTACACACCACCTTATCAAGCCCCTCCTGAATAGGAATAAGACTCCTTATTACGTCAATAATTATTTATGATTGAAACTCAATCTCCTCAAACATGGGAAGTCAAAATAAATACGGCTTGTTCTCATAAAAAATAAAAAGTTAAATAAAATCACAACTGTAGATTCCTTAACAATCAAGTCTCTTGACTGTAATATCTACGTAAAAAAAAAATCGTTACATTGGATAGATCCCATCCAATCGACGGGGCCTATAAAATCATGTCCTAACATAAGAAAATTAAAAATACAACTCAAACCATCAGATTATAGAGTCATCTCAGCTAACTCTGGTACTACAGTATTAGGCTCACTCTATTTATAAATTAATGGCCTAACCCTAAGAACCTTCAAAAGCCATTATTTCTAAAAGGAAATAATTTAAATTACAATATTATCATTATTAGCTAATCAATGTAGTCTATAAATTGGTCAATATATCTTGATATATATATATAATCCCACTAATGAAGGCATCCCCTGTGGAAACTGTAGGAGAATGTTCAGGACTACTAATTTTGAAATTTTCCCTTTTGGCAAATAGGAGTTGCAATACAATACAATATGTGAATCTAAATTAATGAGATTAATTATTCTTATCCTTTAAAGGAAATTTGGTAAAGCAAGTGTTGACTTTTACTACTAAAATCATAAATCAAATGTGTGTGTTCTCCCACTCAATTCTTATTTTATTTTTATATAAAGAAAAATATTTGTAAATGTAAGTGTTGTCTTTTATAGTTTTATCACAAGTCAAATGAGTGTGTGTTTGCACTTCATTATTTTTTCTTCTTTATTCTTTCTTATATTTCCACAAATTCATATGATAACTTCCATATTTTCATGAATAAATATTTTTATTTTGAGATATAACGCAGTAGATCGATTTCAATAAATATGTTGGACCACATACTTACTTAAAAGATTAGTCTATCATATTGAAGTTATACCATACTTATTAATCCATCTACATTCTTAAATTTATAAGATATGAGATAATGTGAAATATTCCAACAATATAATTATCCATAAAAATATACTCCAGCTATTTAAGGAATGATATTTTTCAAGTGTATAATCCAACATAACTTAGTAGTGACAAAGAAAATATTTGTTAGAAGTAATATTTATTTTTTTCCAATGTACAAATATAATACTTTTTGCTCTATTATTTATTTATTATCATTAACATATTAAATAAAAGATATATATAGTAATTAATTTTTTATTGAATTTATATTTTGTATGTGTTAAAAAGTATGTAAACCAAACCACTAAACAAAGTGACATTATCTTCTGCGAACTACGAGTCTTGTTATATAATAATTATATATTAATAATTATTATTATTATTATTTAATTGGATATAGTATTTAATTTTATTATTAGAATATATAATTAAAAAATATGGTTGGTGGTTGTTTAATATGATACTAATATATTAATAAAAATAAATTAATATCGAATAAGATGATGTTATAAGAAAACGATTCATTCTAAAATATGTTCTTTACATAATAATATATCACTAATTATTAATGAGCAGTTAAATAAATTTAAAAATCATACAATAATAATTCATCTATTCATATAATTAAAATGATATAATATTCATATTAAATTAGTGATTCATCTATTTACGTATTAATATATTTATTTATCAACATTATAAAAACATTTTTATTTAAACTCAAACAGACTTTAAAAAATCAATAATGATATTAGATTATGAAATACATGGAAATTAGTATTTATACAAGAGAAATTGATATTTTCACAAGGCTCTCATCATATGAATAGTAAACGGGATTCACATTCACATAAGTGAGGTATTGTGAAAATATCAATTTCCTATATAAAATTTTATAATGAGTATGATCAACTTTCTTATTTAAATTTACGATAAATCTGGAATTGTCCATAAAAAAAATTGTAATACGCCAATGGAGGAATATAACAGTCCATCTTAATGGTGAAAATCAAACTTGAAACGTAGTAAAATTTTAGAATCTCAATTTAACTATCAAGCTAAGATTCCATCGACTTATTTGGGATTCTATTAATTAACTTACATGTGCGAACAATTTTTTTAAAACAAAAAATTAAATATTTAAAAAGATAATTGTATGATATGAATAGTTCAATTTAGTTAAAATTACATAAAATGCAAAAAAATATGTACTACCAAAATTATATTAAGAGTATATTTGTGTTTGTTTAAAAATGTGATTACTGATAATAATCGAAGTTAAAAAGTAAAAGACGAGTGGTAAATAAAAAATGAAAACTGTTTGGTATGAATTTTTTCTTAATTAATTACTTCATGCGTAATGTAAGACCCCAAATTTTTATAAATAAAGATGAATTTTCTATAAATATTATTTTTGAATATTATGGAATAAATTTGATATAATGTTATAGTTGTGGGTAATATTTATAAATTTTGCAAAAGTAAGTAAAGTTGTTATAAAATATTCGTTTGGTGGGAGAATATTCTTTTTGCCGGGGAATATTCAGACGAATTTACCAATCATTAAGTGGACCCCACAACGGAAGTATTGTCGTAGTTAGAAAATGACAAAATTATCTTTCTATAAAAATAACTACGGCGGAGGTGTTATCGTTAAAAGCGTTGAACTACCGGTGGTAAAAGTACAAGAATGTCTGGCGTGGTTGCGTAGTAAGCGCGGTAGATTGATTATTGATCGCCTACGTGAGAAGTCACTTATTTATACTCAATTATTACACAAAGAATTGTTAGATCATATCTCTTATATTATTGATTCAATTATTATCACAAGATTAATCTCGTATAATATGTTATATTATTAATTGAGACGACAAGTTATAAATGATTAATAATTGTTGAAAGATTAAAATGTGTTGATTAAAAATAAAATAATTTGTGGTAATATTTATTCAATCCTTGATGTATATAAAAAGTACATTATGAGGCGTTTGTGGTAAGTTTGATTATTTTTATGGGAAATATATGTCATCATCTAAGAGTCTCTTCATCAATAGTAATTACCTTTGTGAATAGTAATTACCTTTGTGAATAGTAATTACCTTCGTCAATAGTATTTACCTTTCATCGATAGTAATTACCTTCTTCAATAGTATTTACCTTCGTCGATAGTAATTACCCCTTCGCAAATAGTAGTTGTCCTTGATATTACCAAAGAGTTAAGCGCTCTTCGATGTTCCAAAGGTTAATTACCCTTCATGAATAGTAGTTGTCTCTTGATATTACCAAGAGTCATTTTGACCCTTCAAGTACACCAAGAGCCACCTCGGTTTTTCTATAAATAGAAAGTTTCATTCCTTCATTATTTCTTACTTAATTCATCAAACTCTAGAGAGAAACTATATAGAGAAAGAAAAAAAGATTATTCTTACTTCACTTTTCCAATATTAGGTTCTTCTAAGGTAAGGGATATTATTTGTTGTACCATAAGGGGTGTTATTCTTTCTTATTCATGAAGAGAACTGTTGTTATTCCATTTCTTATTATTCATTGGAATAACTTGTGATACGCTGGCTACCCTATACTTGGTGAAATCCTTACATTATTCCATTCTTTATTATTATGTTGGAATAACTCAGAAATGCAAATATCGCATATATGGTGAAATTCTTCTATTATTTCATTCTTTAATATTCGCCGGAATATCACATCGTGTGTTTTACACAGGAATTCGGTTAAAATCTTTATTATTATTCTGTTGGAATATCGTATGCATGTGTTTTACACTGCACTGATTCTATTTTTATTATTCCGTCTTTATTATTCTCGCCGGAATATCACATCTCGTCTTATCTGTAGGACTGGTTCCATCATTTATTATTCCGCATTTATTATTACATTTGGAACATCCCGCTTGCATTATAATTTCACGACTGGTTCCGTTATTATTATTCTGTTGGAATAACTCACCACATGCGGTCTATCGCATGCATGGTGATTTCTTTTGTTATTCCATTCTTTATTATACCCGGTTGGTTAAAACTTTGACTTTCTATACTCCATGAAATTAGTAGAATATCCTCGATAGTTGCGTTTCATCCAAAGATCTTTTCATGGAAATATTCTTCTTATCATTCTTGAATTTTACTCTACAAAACAAAGATCGTGCCGACAATTTGGACGTTAATAATTCCTGGATAAAATAATTCTTGAACTTGTTTTATCAATTCTTATATCATTGTCATCATCCTCATGTTTATATTATGTTGAAAGTCATCGTGGCATTGTAGTGCATAAATGGACTTGGTATGATTATGACGAGAGACTATTGATTGTAATCATGACCGTAATATTATAAATGATGTGATGAAAGTCATCCGTGGCCCAGAGTAGTGCGTAGATGGACTTGGTATGATTATGACGAGAGACTATTGATTGTAATCATGAGTAGTAATGTTACAAATGATGTAATAAAAATCCTCGATTGGTCGTAGTGCATTGATGGACGATTGTTGGCATGATCATCACCATTAATGAATACACAACTATTCTTGGCCCGTAGTGCATGAATAATTGTGGTCGTGATACTAAAGAATATCCTGGCCGTAGTGCGGGGGTGATTCGATGATGTGGAATATTTATTAAAAGTCGAGTCTCAAATATATAATGATTGATGAAAACCTTTTAAAATCATAAAAGATAGTAGATTTTATTTTCTACTTGACTCTTTTAATGGATTCTTTGGTCCGTTGTAGTTAAACTTGATGTTCATTATATCTTATCGGTTTAACCTTTGTTGTAGGCTAATGATAATTTATTCTCCATTATCTTAGTCATAATATTTCTTCTTGAGCTAGTTGAGCTCACCCTTTCTTTCACCCGTTCTCTTGAAATGAGAATATAATTTGGGGACGAGTCGGGAAGCGGAGTAATGGTCCAGAGGATAGCATTAGTAGTCCTCACTATTCGTGAAATAGTATGATAATAATTGTAATGAGGACTTCTTTTGAGTTTGTATAATATCTAGTAGACAATATTTGTATTCAAACTCATGCTTTATGTCGTATTATACCACGACGATTATATTAGTAAGTTGTATTTAAATTACATACCGTATATCGACTACCCAAGATGGGTGATGTATACCTAATTTTGGGGCGTCACGATTAGTATCGAGCTTAGGATATGATCCTGGCTAAGATATGAGAATAGTACTAGGAGGGGAGAGGCGGGGAATACCTTCGCTTAGTATGACCTACCTAAGTTTATGTCTTTATTTTATTGGTCGGTCGAATATAGAGATAATTTGTTACATGTCAATTAACCTTTTGTTTTGTGGCGAGAATCGAAAATGACATCCGAGAATGTTGAGAATAGCAATGGAGCACGAGCGATCGTTGATTCACCACATATCAATAATCGGGATAATGTACATCAGAAAGCGACAATCCTCACGCAAACAACAACACCGACCAAATGATCAAATGTTCGGAGGCTTTATGCAATTTATGCAACAACAAAGGAGAGCGACTCACATCCCAAAGCGTAGGGAAAAACACGGAAAACTTTGGTGATTCTGCCGCTAAACAATTCAAGGAGTTGGGACCACCGGAGTTTAAGGAGAGCAAAACCACTTCCGACGGAAGCATGGATAAAGCGATTACCAAGATATTTGATGTCTTGGGATGCTCCGAGGAGCAAAGGTTCCCTTCACGCCTTTATTTTTTGCGCGAGAGGAGACATTGGTGGGAATCGGTAAAACGTACTCAACTTTCTTGTCTTGAAGATATCTTGGGAGAAGTTCGGGGAGTCGTTTCACGACAAATACTTTCTGAAAGTATTCGCCATACATGAAGGAGGTGGAGTTTATCAAGTTGGAACAAAACAATATGACCGTGTCGCAATACGAGGCAAAATTTGCGGAGTTATCACGGTTGCGTTCCACTGGTGGATAATGAAAGAGAGAATGACGCGAATGTTTTTAAGAGGTTTGAAGCGGAGATACGTCAACATCTTATTTCTCATAAAGCGTGTTTGTATTCGGATGTTGTTAATAGGGCTCGATTAGTGGAACGCGATAACGAGTCAACGCAACTAAAAAGAGAGCAACCCGGAAAAATTATAATACCAAACGAGAGTAGTCATCAAGCGGTGACAACAAGCGTGGAGGAATCAGCGGGCCAGATATGGTAACCACGCCGGTGGTAATCAGGCCAAAATAATAAGAATGGACATTTCAAGAAAAGGAGATTCAACAATGATGGAAAGACGTCAAAGACCAAAGACCGTTGTTAAGGAAGGAGAGAGACCACCTATCATATGCTTCAAATGCGGAGGAGAGGGACACATCGATCGAATCGCGCCATGCCGATCAAAGCATGTTATAATTGTGGAAGAGAAGGTCACTTAGCTCGATTTTGTAAGCATCAAGACAAATTCAACTAGGATGGAGGCACCAAAGCCGTTCCAGAAAAAGTCAAACCGGTAGTCTGAGGAGAGCGTTTGTTGTGACCTCCCGAGAGAGCAAGGAACCCGAATGAGGTCATCACGGGTAAGCTTATCATAAACTCTAATGAAGTCTATACTTTATTTGATACCGGTTCTACCCATTCTCTTATTTCTCCTACTTGCGCTCATCGATTAAATTTGACTCGGAGAAATTAGACTTTGACTTATCTGTGGAAACTCCGTTGGGAGAAACCTTCATTACATCCATCTGTTTATAAGTCTTGTTTGGTTCAAATCGGTACCTCACAATATACTGTCGATCTTATTTCATTAAAAATACTTGCATTTGAGCGTGATTCTAAGGATTGATTGGTTAACTACTTATCATGCAAAATTGATTATTTTGTAAGGTTGTTAGCTTTCATATTCCTAATCAACCTATTATGCGAATTCAAACGACCAAACCATTAAAATCAATCACGGTCATCTCAAGCCATAAAGCTATTCGTTTATTGAAAAACGGATGTCAAGCTTTCTTAGCTCATGTCACGATTTAAACAAAAATATCGGTTTTGAACGATATTTCTATTGTTAATAAATTTCACGACGTATTCTCAGAAGAACTTCTGGCCTACCCGGGCGTGAAATTGAATTTTGTATCGACTTGAACCCGTGACAAAACCTATTTCCAAAGCCCCATATCGAATGGCTCTATTGAACTTCGAGGAGTTAAAGACCCAACCGCAGGAATTGTTAGACATTGGCTTTATTCGTCTAGTACTTCTCCTTGGGGTGCTCTCTGTTTCTATTCGTGAAGAAGAAAGATGGGAGTATGCGATTTTGTATTGATTATCGGGAGTTGAATCATGTCACCATCAAAAATAGGTATCCATTGCCACGTATTGATGACTGTTTGACCCGGTTGCAAGGAGCCAAATTCTTTTCAAAGATTGATCTTCGATTCGGATATCACCAATTGAAGATTAGAAAGCACCGACATTCCAAAGACGGCTTTCGCCGAACTCGAGACGGGCATTATGAATTCTAGTCATGTCCTTTGGATTGACTAATGCTCCTGCTGCCTTCATGGATATGATGAACCGAGTATTCAAGGAATATTTAGATCACTTTGTGGTCGTCTTTATTGATGACATTCTTATTTATTCCAAAAGCCGTGAAGATCATGAGCAACACTTGAGGCTGACACTCCAAAAGCTTCGTGAATATAAGCTTTATGCCAAGTTGAAGAAATACGAAGTTCGCTTGAAGAAGTAGCATTCCTTGGGCACGTGGTATCAAGTCATGGAATATCTGTTGACCAAAGAAAGATTGAAGCTATTCAAAGTCGGGAACAACCTAAATCGATGATCAAGCACGTAGCTTTCTCTGTTTAATTGGTTATTATCGGAGATTCGTGGAAGGATTTTCTCGAATCGCTACTCCATCGACTCGGTGACTCGAAAAGATACAAAGTTCGATTGGAGCGAAGAATTTGAGAAGAGTTTTCAAGAACTCAAGAGGAGACTTATTTCAAAGACCTGCTCTAACAATACCATCCGGCTCGGAGGATTTGTCATCTCTGAGTGATGCTTCGGGCAAAGGGTTGGGATGTGTTCTCATGCAACATGGAAAAGTTATAGTTCATGCCTCATCGACAACTCAAAGAATATGAGAGGAATTATCCTACTCATGATCTAGAGTTAGCATTTGTTATCTTTGCACTTAAAATTTGGAGGCATTACTTGTATGGGGAGAAAGTGGAGATCTTTACGGATCATAAAAGCCTCAAATATTTCTTCACTCAAAAGGAACTCAACATGCGACAACGACGTTGGCTTGAACTATTGAAAGATTATGATCATACCATCCAATACCATCCCGAAAAGCGAACGTGGTAGGCGACGCATTGAGTAAAAGATCATATCAAGTAATAGTGCGTTATTGTCAACGCAAAGGCCCATTTGTGTGACTTACAAAGGATAGAGATAGAGTTAAAGACTCAGGGGACTTATGTGATGATAAGCGAGTATCTGAGTAGAACCGACTTTAATCGATAAAGTTAAAGCTGCTCGCCAAGCTACGGATATGGAGTTGATGCGCGTATGAGGAAGAAAGTGCAAGAAGGTCTTTATACATAGGAAGCAAGAATCGATGAAGAATGAATACTTCGAGTCAACTCCAGACTTTGTGTTCCTAACGACCCTGATTTAAAGTATAATATCTGTTGGGTTATGTGAAAATCAAAGTAGCAATCAAATTGAAAAAATTAGCGGAAGCGAAATAAAATCAGATTTTAAAAATTTTCACAAACCAATTACCCGGATCATCCTTTATGCGTATTATTAATTAAACGAAGAATAAGAAATTATGAAATCATACCCTTGTACAAACGAGCTTCCTCAGGTACGAGTTCACCTCCTACTTCTCCGCGATCTCCTTGAATCTCCGGGTAGATTACTTCTTTTGATCAATGTAAGCCACCCAAATGTATGGCCTCTAGAGGTGATCCACCAAAGAAGAAGAATTTTCAAGAAGAAAGGGTATCGCTCAAACCCTAGTTTTTCTATCTCGTATGTAAAAAGGAGGCGTCTTCTTCAACTCTAGGAATTACGATATTATATATCCGATATAAGACTCCTCTTATAAAGATATCATGTAACCCTATTTTAATTAAAATAAGGTATTATTCATTTAATTAAACTCTTTTAATTAAATGGACTCCCCTAATCCTATTAGGGGTAATTAATTAAACTCCTTTAACTAATTTTCCTTCCTAATCCAATTAGGAATAAATGAAAGTACTTATATTAAATTAATTCCTAAACCTTTTTAGAAATTAAAATAATAATAATAATAATAATATTAATAAGAATCCTCTTATTAATTTATATTTAATATTTTAAAATATTAAATAACAAATATTAAGCTATTTAATTTATTCTATCACCATAGATTAAATTAAATATACTTAAATATATTATTACAATTATGCCATTAACTTCTTAAATAATTATTCTTCCTTTTATGGTGTGTGACCTTTAGGTTCTCCATATTAAACCTAGGTTGTGAATAAATCAATTAGAACAATTCTAATCTCATTTAAATAAATAAATTAAACAAATAATTTATTTAAATAAATAATATTTATTCTACAATAGGGATAAGCCTCCCTAGCGATCAACGACTTTCCGGATAATATAGATTTCAACATTAATCATAAAAGAACCTTTGAGTAAATAGTTACCGTCACAATTCAATCCTTCCACCATACAATGTCCCAATTAAATATAAGACATGGAATTATTTGTCAAGTCTTATTTTATTTAATTATATGTATTTCGATTCCAAAATGCATTAACTCTAATGAATGCAAATTAGAAACTACTTTCTAATTTCATTCCACCTCGCCAAGGATTCTCGGGTTGTCATTTATCGAATCACATAGGACATTTCTCCTTTTTACTAAGTGGTAGATTCTTTATTGATCATTCATTATCTTCATATATAACTTATTACACCCAAGCATACCCTTTGATATACTCTAAGAGTCTTAAGGAATAAGTCAAAGTGTAATTCATTATATATAAGATCTTATCTCGATCTCAAGTCTAAGGATCATTTGTCTTACTATCACTACTGTGAATTCCTATTGACATGTAAGTAAAACTCCATTAGGTATTCCTTAGCGAGTCACGTTCAATTGAACTTATTCTCTAATAAGCACCTACATACTTGCTTTAGTGTCTTCACACAAATGATCGTGAGATCAATCATCCTCATCCAATGAAAGCAAACAACGACGTACCAATCTATCCAGGATTCATTAATCCCCTTTTAGTAATCCATTGATTGGGAACATTTTAGTTTTAAGCTATCTAAGAATTTAGATCTCATTATCATGATCTTATCATGATTCTAAAAGCATTGCTTAAAACAATGGGTTTATCACATATTATTAAAACAGCACCATGTAGATAATAAATTCCTTTAATAAATAATTCTTTTATTAATAAATAAATAAGATTGATTACACAGTATATGCTTTATCATCATACATGATTGGCTTGTATGCATAATACTTTCAATATCATGATGGAGGCGCACAACACACCATTTGCAATCCATCCTGGGAGTACCAAAATGTATCATGATATTCGTCATACATTTTGGTGGAGCAATATGAAGAGAGAGATAACGCTGTTTATCTCAAGGTGTCTAACTTGTCAACGAGTTAAAGCGGAGCATCAAGTACCAAAAGGTCCATTGCAACCACTTGAAATTCCAGAATGGAAGTGGGAGCACATTACCATGGATTTTGTTACCGGTCTTCCTACGGTTTCTCAAGGCATTGATGCGATTTGGGTCATTGTTGATAGATCGACCAAGTCCGCTCATTTCTTACCGACACTGAGAAACTTATACACTTGAACGTCTTGCTCAGTATACATAAACGAGATTGTAAGATCGCATGGTATCGGTGTCCATAGTTTTCGATCGAGACCCAAGATTCACTTCACAATTTTGGGTTAGTTTGCAAAAAGCTATGGGCACAGACTTACGATTTAGCTCTAAGATATCATCCTCGAAGACAGACGGACAATCGGAGAGGACTATTCAAACTCTTGAAGATCTATTAAGACTCTGTGTCCTTGATTTGAGGGAGTTGGGACAAGTTCTTACCATTGGTGGAGTTTTCCTACAACAACAGCTTATCAAGCAAGTATTGGCATGGCTCCATTCGAGCGTTGTATGGAAGAAAGTGTCGTTCTCGGGTATCTTTGGGATGAGGTGGGTGAAGCAAGCGTTGTTGGGACCGGAGTTGGTACGTATGACTACGAAAAAAGATTCAAACGATCCAAACAACGTATAAAAACCTCACAAAATCGACAAAGAGTTATCTTGATCTTCATCGAAAGGACGTGGAATTCGATATAGGAGATCATGTGTTGTTAAGAGTTGCTCCATGGAAAGGAGTTACAAGATTTGAAAGAGAGGAAAACTTAATCCTCGATTCATCGGTCCATTTTAATCCTCGATCGAGTAGGGCTGTGGCCTATAGACTCGCTTTTTACCGCCAAATATGTCTCGTGTTCATAACGTTTTTCACATATCCATGTTACGTAAATATGTGAAAGACCCGAACCATATTATTGAGTTAGAACCGGACGAAATAGCGGAAGATTTGACGTATGAAGAGGTTCTGTTCAAATTTTGGATAAGAATGAACATATTCTACGCCCAAGGTTATACCTCAAGTCAAAGTTTTGTGGAGGAACCACGATGTTGAGGAAATGACTTGGGAGTTAGAATGAAATGAAATCAAGGTATCCTTACCTCTTGACATACCAGTGTCGTACCCTAATTTCGAGGGCGAAATTTCATAAGAAGGGAGGTTGTAAGACCCCGCTTTTATAAATAAAGATGAATTTTCTATAAATATTATTTTTGAATATTATGGAATAAATTTGATATAATGTTATAGTTGTGGATAATATTTATAAATTTTGCAAAGTAAGCAAGTTGTTATAAAATATTCGTTTTGTGGGGAATATTCGTGACGACTACTCAATCATTAGTGGACCCCCAACGGAAGTATTGTCGTAGTTAGAAAATGACAAAATTATCTTTCTATAAAAATAATTACGGAGGTGTTCTGAATTAAAACTGTTGAACTACCCGGTGGTAAAAGAAATGCGCGATGTCTGGCGTGGTTGCGTAGTAGCACTACGGTATTGATTATTGATCTTTACGTGAGAAGTCACTTAGCTATACTCAATTATTCTTCTGATAATTATTGCATCATATCTCTTATATTATTGATTCAATTATTGTCACAGTATCATCTGTATAATATGTTATATTATTAATTGAGACGACAAGTTATAAATGATTAATAATTGTTGAAAGATTAAAAATGTGTTGATTAAAAATAAAATGATTTGTGGTAATATTTATTCAATCCTTGATGTATATAAAAGAGTTACATTATGAGACGTTTGTGGTAAGTTTGATTATTTTATGGGGGCCCATATGTCATCATCTAAGAATCTCTTCGTCAATAGTAATTACCTTTGTGAATAGTAATTACCTTTGTGAAATAGTAATTACCTTCGTCGATAGTATTTACCTTCGTCGATAGTAATTACCTTCTTGATAGTATTTACCTTCGTCGATAGTAATTACCTTCATCAATAGTAATTACCCTTCATGAAATAGTAGTTGTCCCTTGATATTACAAGAGTTAAGCGCCTCTTGATTGTTCCAAAGGTTAATTACCCCTTCATGAATAGTAGTTGTCTCTTCAATATTACTAAGAGTCATTTTGACCCTTCGTTAAGACCAAGAGCCACCCTCGCTTTTTTCTATAAATAGAAAGCTCATTCCTTCATTATTTCTTACTTAATTTATTGAAACTCTGTAGAGAGAAACTATAGAGAGAAAGAAGAAAAGTATTCTCGCTACTTCACTTTTCCAATATTGAGTTCTTCTAAGGTAAGGGATATTATTTGTTGTACCGTAAGGGGTGTTATTCTTTCTTATTCATGAAGAGAGCTGTTGTTATTCCATTTCTTATTATTACATTGGAATAACTTTTGTATATGCGGTTTACCTATACTTGGTGAAATCCTTACATTATTCCATTCTTTATTATTATGTTGGAATAAGCTGTAAATGCAAAATCATGCATATATGGTGAAATTCTTCTATTATTTCATTCTTTAATATCTCGCGGAATATCACATACGTGTGTTTTACAGGACTCGGTTTCCGCTTTTTATTATTATTCTGTTGGAATATCATGTATCGTGTGTTTTACACTGGACTGGTTCCATTTTTATTATTCCGTCTTTATTATTCTCGCCGGAATATCCATGCATCTTGCTATCTGCCGGACTGGTTCCATCATTTATTATTCGCATTTATTATTACATTTGGAACATCCCGCCGGTGTGAATTTCACACGACTGGTTCCGTTATTATTATTCATTGGAATAACTCGCTTGTGCGATCTATCGCGTGCATGGTGATTTCTTTTGTTATTCCATTCTTTATTATACCCGGTTGGTTAAAACTTTGACTTCTATACTCCATGAAATTAGTAGAATATCCTCGATATTTGCGTTTCATCCGAGATCTTTTCATGGAAATATTCTTCTTATCATTCTTGAATTTTACTCTCAAAACGATTATCGTGTTGACAATTTGGACGTTAATAATTCACGGATAAAATAATTCTTGAAGTTATTTTATTGAATTTTATATCATTGTCATCATCCTCACGTATTTATATTATGTTGAAAGTCATACGTGGCTGTAGTGCGTAGATGGACTTGGTATGATTATGACCGAGAGACTATTGATTGTAATCATGGACCGTAATGTTACAAATGATGTGATGAAAGTCATATGTATTTGTAGTGCGTAGATGGACTTGGTATGATTATGATGAGAGACTATTGATTGTAATCATTTGACCGTAGTAATGTTACAAATGATGTGATAAAAATCCTCGATTGGTAGTAGTGCATTGATGGACGATTGTTGGTATGATCGTGACCATTAATGAATACACAACTATTCTTGGCTCGTAGTGCATGAATAATTGTGGTCGTGATCTTAAAGAATATCCTTGGCAGTAGTGCGGGGTGATTCGATGATGTGGAATATTTATTAAAGTTGAGTCTCAAATTTATAACGGTGATGAAAAACCTTTTAAAATCATAAAAATAGTAGATTTTATTTTCTACTTGACTCTTTTAATGGATTCTTTGGTTCCATTTGTAGTTAAACTTGATGTTCATTATATCTTATCGGTTTAACATTGTTGTAGGCTAATGATAATTTATTCGCATTATCTTAGTCATAATATTTCTTCTTGAGCTAGTTGAGCTCACCCTTTCTTTTTCATCGTTTCTCTTCAAGAAATGAGAATATATTTTGGGACGAGTCTGGGAAGCGGAGTAATGGTCCAGAGGATAGCATTAGTAGTCCTCACTATTACGTGAAATAGTGTGATAATAATTGTAATGAGGACTCCTTTTGAGTTTGTATAATATCTAGTAGACAATATTTGTATTCAAACTCACAGTTTATGTCGTATTGTACACAACAGTTATATTAGTAAGTTGTATTTAAATTCTGTACCATGTATCTGACTACCCAAGATTGGTGATGTATACCTAATTTTGGGGGCGTCACATGTAATGCATTTAGTCAAACTTAATTAATTAGATTTGACAAATAACCAAAAGCTACAAATTAAAACTTTTAATTATTTCCATAAAAATATTAAAAATAGGTTACCAAATATATATGCTTTATGTTTTAAAATAAATTATAAATAAATTTGACTGCTTATAACCAATTCAAACACCCTTTAAAAGCAATAATCTCTCCTCCTCTCTCACTTTATATAATAGGTAGATAATTCACAAAAGTCATTAACAATTTATGATTTGGGATTTATTTCAAATTAAATTAATGATCTAGTAAAAGAAGAAATTGTACTACAACTTTTAATTTTCTAGGGAACAACTATTCTAAATAATGTCAATTTTGTCATACGACAATTAGGCCACTTTGAAGATGAATTCCAAAAAATTATTGTACTCCGTGCATTCCACTAAAAATTGTAGATAAAATAGAAACTTTAAGTTAATTTTTAAAAAATTGTGTTATTTTTTCAAATTTTAAATTCATAACCAATAAAAAAAATAATTGACTTAGAGCATTCACAACAGTTTCTTTATCTTTATCCCTACTCTGTAGTTTTATTGGGTCATTTGAAAAATAGAGATTCAATTTTTTCACTATGTACCCAACAGGTTCTTTATATTGATTCCTTAAATAATGAAACTTAAAATTTAAAAGTTAAAATTTCCAATAGTCAAAATATCAAATTAATAATAATCTTATAATTTATAAAAGAGAGTATAATTTATCAATTATATTTCACTGTAAAATAATTTTTATTTTATTTTAAATTTTAAGTAATTTATGAAGTGAGTATTGAATGGATTGTAGTTGCAAATGTACATAAGATTAATATTAACTTTTAAAAGTTAATTTGTGATATTTTTAAATTTAAATTTAATATGATTCATTTAAATTTTGAAAATAATAAATTTTATAATTATTATTATTTTTATAATATTTATAATTATATTGACATAAATTAAATAAATTTATATCAGCTTTTTAAATTTGAATACGTTTGAAATTAATTTTTAAAATATAAGTCAATATTAAGTTTATAATTTGAAAATAAAGTAGTAAAAAATGTCAAGATGTGTATAATTGATGAGTTATAAAACTTAAATGAGGGTGTGAAATGTCATTTTGTATATATAGATAATGGTCTTTTGACTCCTCACTTTGGAGAATAAAATCCTATATAGGGATTAAAATGAGAGTCAAATAAGGATAAAGAAAGTTTGCTTTGGATAATGATTTGTTGATGCATTCTTCAAAATTGAGGATAGAGAGTTAATTAAAGGATATTTCTAATTAATTTTGGCTAGAGATTATGAAATTTTATAGAATAAATCATCAAAATCTTTTGGGAAAATAATATATGAAAATAAATGAAATATCTATCGGTAATTGAATGAAATTAAATAATAAAATAACTAATAATATTCGACATAAAATAAAAATAAAATCCTTATGCCCTTTAAGTTATTTTACTCATTCTCTCCTCCTAAAACTAGCTTTCTAAAATTAATACCACAAAATCTCTCTTGGTCCTACTATATTTATTAGGTGAAAATTATTTCATTTTAAAGGTTTTTCCACAACATTATGTCAACAAAAATGATTTAATTATTATTATTTGACCCTAAAATTATTTACTCCTTCCGTACTAAAAATTGGAGATATATGAACTTAAATCAATTTGTAAATTCTAAAATTCAAAATCAATAAACATTTATTTAATTATACTATGAACAAAATTAAATATTTTATACGTATGATTAAAGATAATATATTATTATTATTTTATATAAATTGAGTTAACCCATTTAATTTATATTTAAAATTAAAAATTAATATTAAAAAGAGAATTAACAAAAATTTCATATTTAAATTTAATAATTTTCATAAATTTTTATTATTTATAAATATGATAAATAATAATAAATATTGTAAAAAAATAGATCATTTAAGGTCATTTAACTGAAAAATAATAATAAAGACTTTTTTATTAGAGATAGAGGAAAGATAAGAGATGACCTTATAAAAATATCAAATTTAATTGTGAAAATATAAATTCTCTTTATTTACTTTATTTGTTGAGGTGAAGGGCAAAAGCGAGAGGTTTCTTGAAAGCAAAGTCTGTAGGGACAATGAAAATAAGAGCCGCTTGACTCTCATGTACCCTATATATATGAGCATGTATAGGGAGAGACAAATAAATAAAGAGGAATATATATACTAGTAGTATATATATATAGAGAGAGAAATAGTCATGTACTCCAGTACTTATAATTATATGTATATATGGTGTAGTTTGTAATAGAAATCAAGGGAGAGAAGGAAAAATGGCGAGTATGAGTAACAGGAATAGTACTTACAACCTTAACAAAGGCGGAATTGGGATGTTTCGGGTATCTATGTGCGGCGGTGCACAGGAGATTGAACAGATGTCCAGAGACGGCAGCCATTACAGTCTCACCACCGGGATTCTTCCTTCCCTCGGTGCTAGAAGCAACCGCCGTGTCCAGCTCAGCAGATTTATCATTTCCCCTTATGACCGCCGTTACAGGTATATATCTATATCTATCTATCCATATACACACTATATATGTATACACAATTACACGCATCGTGTATTGCGGGTTTATTCACTACTGGTTATGTTTACCGTATATATGTTTGTTAATATGTCTATTTGACATTTGTCACCTGGCCTTTTGTTTTGTGTTTTGGTTTTTTCTTCTCTGGTCAATGTGGGGGACTCATATTTCCAGAAGTTATATTCAAGCTCATAGATTCATTGACAATAACACAAGATTATTATAGCTTTTTCTTGCGTGATTAACTTAATAACATAATTTTTTTTGTTCTCTCTGCTATTTCTTGGATTTTTTTGTATGTCCTGGTATGGGTATCTTGTAAACAACGATATATATAGGAAATTGATATTATCATAAATTATTGATTTTAGTTCTTTTGTTTACATTGATGTTTCTTTTTTCTTTTTTAACTTTAACCCACCTTGAAATGAATTGCATTAGATTTTCTTTTCACTTTTTGGCAATGTTCTGTTTTTGTTGGAATCTTGAATCTTTCCATGTGAAAACTGTTCTGGGGGGGTTAAAAGTGTTTGTTTAAGAGTCTGCATTTTATATGTCAAAAGGAAAGATTTTCTCCTTTTTGTCTTTTCATCATTATAAAAATAATTAAATATATAATTTTGGGTTTGCCCGGTTATAGTGACTTTTTATGCTAGTATTTTCCGTAATTGGAGGTTAATTTTATCTTTGGTCGACTTCTTTTGAGGATCTTCTTCAGGTTATACAATCCATGTATATTTTGATTTTCTGCTCAATTTGTATTTTTTTTTTGACCCCCTTTATTTATTTTTGTGAGTTGATTGTTGTTTCTGCAAGCCTTCTGGTTTTCTCTATATTTTTCAAAGCTACTCTTTTCCTTTTCCTCTATTCAAATTTCCTTCTGGTTTATATTGGCTTTAGAATTTTCCTGTCCTTGAGTCTGTTCCTTATTTGGTCGGCCTTTCTAAAGGGACCATTATTATGTTGGGCTATTAGCTATAAAGTACTTTGCTACTTTTCCCTTTTGATGTTCTTTATTATTTTCTATATTATTTTTATTTTTACTAAATTACATTGTACTCTATGACAATGTTTTATCTTATGGATTATGTTTGGGGTGTAAAAAACTTGTAACAATTCAACCACAACTATTTCTAATCGAAGGCTTTGTGTAATTTCTAACTACTCCACTAGGAACACTTTCAGTTCTAAAGCTCCCACCTCAATTTTTCCTGCACTGACCTTCGGAGATTTTTTTGTTCTTATTATTCTTGATATGAAAAATGGAAAATGATAATCAGAAAATTGAAGTGCCACGTGACTAGAAGTAATGTGTATACAAGTTGCACTAGATCATCTTGGAGATTATTGCAGTGATATACTATGATACTATCTTACCGAAAATACAATTGAATTTTTTTAATATAATTTTATCTTGAATTATCACATTCTATGTTTGTCTGTCATGTTCAATGTATTTTTTTTCAATGTTACTGTGAAAGAGGTTGCATAAATCTTCTCATCCTTCTATTAAACAAGCATATTTTTGTCAAAGTTTAGCACATAGTAACATAAATTTTGCAGGTCCTGGGAGACTTTTCTGGTTGTTCTGGTTATCTACACTGCTTGGGTATCCCCATTTGAGTTTGGTTTCCTTGACAAACCACAGGGACCACTCTCTGTCGCTGATAATGTTGTCAACGGATTCTTTGCAATTGATATTATACTCACCTTCTTTGTAGCTTACCTTGATAGAAATACTTACCTTCTTGTTGATGAACGAAAGCAAATTGCTTGGAAGTATGCAAGTACTTGGCTGGCATTTGATGTCATATCCACAATCCCTTCTGAACTTGCTCGGAAGATATCCCCGTCACCTCTCCGAGCATATGGTCTATTTAACATGCTCAGACTCTGGCGTCTCCGTAGAGTCAGTGCCCTCTTTGCCAGGTTTGTTTCTTCTTATAGCTTTTCGTAAGGTATGTAACAGACATCTGTTTAGAACTATTTTATTGTTATGCGTAATCCTCTGTTTTATATTTAAACAGATTGGAGAAAGATAGGAATTTCAATTATTTCTGGGTTCGATGTGCCAAGCTTATTTGTGTAAGTACTCTTTTTTATGTCAGTCCTTAAGGCTACTTAAAATGAATCTTAAGTGAATCATCCTGGTTGTTTTTGGGGTCCCTTTCAGGTTACCCTTTTTGCAGTTCATTGTTCTGCCTGCTTCTATTATCTTCTAGCTGCTCGTTATCATGACCCCTTAAAGACTTGGATTGGGGCATCTATGAATGACTTCCTCACACAGAGCTTGTGGATTCGCTATGTGACCTCAATGTACTGGTCTATTACGACTCTCACAACAGTTGGGTATGGTGACTTGCATGCTCAGAATACAAGGGAAATGATCTTTGACATATTCTACATGCTCTTCAATCTCGGACTCACAGCATATTTGATAGGAAACATGACCAACTTGGTTGTCCACGGTACAAGTAAAACCAGGCAATTTGTAAGTACATTCTTAGTTATCATTCTAACGCTACAGTTTTACAATGTGAAGCCCAATGTCTAATAGTTGTAACACTCTTGCTTTTACATGATATCTCAAATCTTAATGTAGTTTCAACTTTTTTTAACAGAGGGATACCATTCAAGCTGCTTCTAGTTTTGCTCACAGGAATCAACTTCCGGTTCGCCTGCAAGATCAGATGCTTGCACACTTGTGCTTGAAGTTTAGAACAGACTCAGAGGGACTACAGCAGCAAGAGACTCTTGATACTCTCCCAAAAGCTATCCGCTCAAGCATTTCACATTTTCTTTTCTACTATCTTGTGGATAAAGTTTACTTGTTTAGGGGAGTGTCCAACGACTTGCTCTTCCAGCTGGTAATTTTACTACGAATTTTCACGTCTTTTTGTACAAATTTTTGTCACACTAATACCCTGTATATGCTGAAGGTTTCAGAGATGAAAGCAGAATACTTTCCACCAAAGGAAGACGTCATCTTGCAGAATGAAGCACCCACAGATTTCTACATACTTGTTACAGGAGCAGTGGTGAGTTCTGAACTACTTCTTCTCAAGATTTTGTCTTCATAATTCCAACAGTATTTTTTATGGGGTTTAAACTTTCTTGCTTCTAATGTTTTTTTTGTCAAAAAATGGCTTTGATTTACTTCACAGGAGCTGCTGGTTCTCAAAAATGGTGCTGAACAGGCAAGTATTATTAGATATTTTGGCATAGCGTTCTTTGTTCCCTACATACTTCACTCAATGCTTTGGACATGACGGTTGTTCTCAGTTTTTATGTTACGAAAAATGCTGACAGAAATTATGGTTATATAATTTCAGGTTATCGGAGAGGCAAATGCTGGTGAGCTTTGCGGCGAGATTGGGGTTCTTTGTTATAGGCCTCAGCTCTTCACAGTGCGTACTAAGAGACTAAGCCAGCTATTACGACTGAACCGGACCACATTTTTTAATATTATTCAGGCCAATGTTGGTGACGGGACCATTATCATGAATAATCTCCTCCAGGTATGTATTTTAACTTACCAAAAACAGCTACATGAATTCTTTTGTTAAAATAGCACTGCCCCCAAAACAGTGTTTTTATTAGTTTCCCTTGTTTGATGGTGGCAGCATTTGAAGGAGCAGAAGGATCCTATTATGGAGGGAGTTTTACTGGAGACAGAGCACATGCTGGCTAGGGGTAGAATGGACCTGCCTCTCAGCTTATGCTTTGCTACACTTAGAGGAGATGACTTGCTGTTAAATCAATTGCTTAAACGTGGTCTAGATCCAAATGAATCAGACAACAACAATAGGACAGCTCTGGTATGTTGCGACTTTTCTTTTACATAAAATTTTACTTCTTTTCAGTATGTAATTATTATTATTATTTTACTGGAATTTCATTATTATTATATATATAATTTCAGCACATAGCTGCTTCCAAAGGAAATGAAAATTGTGTGCTACTCTTACTGGATTACGAGGCAGATCCCAATAGTAGAGGTATTTATACTCCATAACTGTATGCATGACAAATGTCAATAGTGTTCAAAACAAGTATAAATGAAAAGTTCATGCATTTCAAACAAACTTCCAGATAAAGAATTTACTTATTCATCTGCATAGTTTAAAAACTTTCCACTAGGATCTATCATTTAATTATTCAAAAAATTGATTCTTTCACTAGTATGTTTATTCATTACATATAAATACTATAGCTATGTCTGACATAACTTGTTTTTATCAACTATTTTGGGTTTTAGATATCGTTCAAGAAAGCAAAATCTTTGTGGAAGTCTTTAGTTGACCTTGTCTTATTTGTTATTTTTCCTTCTTATCCAACTATTTTGGGTTTTAGATATCGTTCAAAAAGTCAATTCACGTTCTTATCCATGCCTTCATCCCTGGAGGATCGCATGTACATTCCATTTAATGAGTTGACTTTCCATATATATGAAGTTCTTTCTCATGGCTTCATAGTTTAGAATATACTGTATCTAGTATACTAATAGTCGGTGCATCACATTATTTAATTTATGGTAACATGTCACTGTTATTTATCTTATTTAGATCAACAATATTGTTGCCCTTTTGTCAACTACAAGACCTGCCCCATCTTTTAGTTCATTAATCTTTCTGCCATATATTATACTATTATTGCCTTCATACCCACTTCATAAGTACTGGTCGGTTAGAACCATATTTTAAACAATTAACTTATTGTTTTATCCATCTACGTAAACAGATTCAGATGGGAGTGTACCGCTATGGGAGGCTATAATGCCTAACCATGTACCAGTGATCAAACTACTGACAGATAATGGTGCTACTCTATCTTCTGGTGACGTGGGACAATTTGCTTGTTTTGCTGCTGAACAAAATAACTTTCAACTGCTCAAGGAAATTGTTCGCCATGGAGGGGACGTTACACTTGCCAAAAACAATGGATCGACAGCCCTCCATTTTGCAGTTTGCGAGGGTAACATTGAAATGGTCAAATTCCTTTTGGACCAAGGAGCTGATGTTGATAAAACTGATGACCATGGTTGGACCCCTATTGACTTAGCTGACCAGCAAGGACATGAAGATATCAAACTTCTTTTTCAATCCCACCCAAAACATACCCAAACGCAATATGCTGTTCCAGTCCCCGAGGAGGAAAAGCATGGAGTTCGTTTTCTTGGGAGATTTAAAAGTGAGCCAGCGATCCGTCCCGTCTCCCAGGCTCGTGAAGGAGACGGAGGAGGGTCATTGGGACGATCACGTACTAGGCGTCGGGGTAGCAACTTTCATAATTCGTTATTCGGGATCATGTCATCTGCTAATACTGGGGATAATGACTTGCTTTTATCTGTAAATCAGAATATAAGCGCGGCAAATTATGCTGCTAGGGTGACAGTTAGTTGTCCCGAGAAGGGAGATGTTACGGGAAAGCTTGTGCTACTTCCACAGAGCTTCCAACAGTTGGTTGAGATTGGTACAAAAAAATATGGGTTCTTGCCTAGAAAAGTAGTAATCAAAGATGGAGCTGAAATCGAGGAAATAGAGTTAATTAGGGACGGTGATCATCTAGTTTTTGTTAGTGACAGTACAGTCGAGGAACATAATAAATTGGACAGTTGAGATAAGAAATGCATTAATTCTTCTACGTTTGTAATTACAAGGAAAGATTGAATTCCATGCAAGTGCTTTTCACTACCAATATTACTGTAAGCCAGTTCCTTCTACTTAACTTTAGAATGAAGGGATCAATCTTTGAAAATGCATAGCCCAAAGAATGCAGCGCCTTCGACAAAGGAATCTGCCGCCAATGTGGCTGCCTCCCTCCGCTAAGACAAGTGAAGCTTTCACTTTTTTCATTATGCATTCCTAAAGTAAACGGAGGCAAACAAGTTGAGGTATAAGTATCTAATCGTACAAATATAAAGATCATGCAAAAATATGAATATGAGAATACGTAAAATTTTATTTAATTTGAAGTAATGAATCAACAATTTTATAACAATAAAAACTACTAAAATCAGAGTTGTTATATACATGTTATTTACACTACTATAAATATGTACATTCGTATTTAATTATTTCTTCTAATACAAATTATAAATCATGAGTAAGCCTAAATTTAATTAGAATTATTATGTTAGCTAACTATTTTATAAACATTGGGTTGGTTAAAGTTTAAAATTATATTTTAAAATGAAAAATAAGTTCAAACTAAATAACAATATTTTAACCCATTTTCATGTAATCAAATTTTAGAGAGGAGTGTAATTAAATTTTAGAGAGAGAAAATATAATCAAATTTTAGAAAGAGAAAATATAATTAAATTTTAGAGAGGAAATGTAATCAAATTTTAGAGGGACAATATAATCAAATTTTATAGAGAGAGAGAGAGAGAGAGTTTAAAGAACATTAGAAATAAAACATTAGAGATAGAGATAATAGTGTGTATAAAAAAATTTTAGAGAAAATCTAAAAATTTGAGTGTATAAAAATTTGTAGAGAGAGAAAAATGAATAAAACAATATTAACAAAAGGGGAAAAAATATAAAAATTAAATATCATAATTAATTTATTTAATTGAACCGTAAACTTGAAATTTGAGATATGAGCCGACCTATATCATATGATTACAAAACACAAACTTATTAAAAATAGCTAATATAATAAAATCATAACCAAATTTTATAAACTAAAACTAACTCATGACCATATTTTATGAGACCTATATACAGCCTAAAGGCAGTGTTTCTGGTACATCTACTTGGTAAGACCTATATGCGGCCTAAAGGTGGCTGTGTTTCTGGTAGATCTACTTGGTGAAAGGCATGTAATATTATTACTCAGGATAGTCGCATTGTATTTTCAAATACTCGTGAAGTTCTTGGCTTGCTTGCAGATTCCATCAGAATATAAAAATTGGGGCATAATCTTGCAGTTGTTACACAAGACAAAAGACAATATGTACCAGAGTAATAATGCCAGTCCTGGATTGAAATAGGCATCTTTTCACATTGACACCCATACAAAACTAACAGTGACCTAGAAAAAAGACTGCATTCAACAGATGTGAGCATATATACAACTGCTAATATATTAATTAAATCTATTTTCTCAAGATTCTGCTCAGTCTGCGTTCTTGACAAGGTTCAAACTTTGTGGTGATGACATAAAGAAAAACATGAAATATTTTACAACTTTTACATCTTGGTAGATAATTAAGACCGAAGTTGAAGGCAGCTTACAAACAACACCAATTCCCTCCTTACAGAAGCTTAAGCATTTTCAAATGCATTTCATGTTCTAGATCCAGTTTTGGAGGAGAGTAACAGCCATGGAGATCCTCCACTACATACTCCTGGAAGATTGTTAAAGAATAAACCTTACTAATTATTGAAACAAGTAGAAAAAGAACAAAATGACCACACACTTCTAAGATGATAATTTATGCACCACTGAAGTCTGAAACCACCAACTGACCAGGTTCTCTTTTCTGTGCAATATACTATCAAAAAATAGTACACAGATTGCTCAACGTGGAAATTATATTGCTTAAAGGCACAACATAGCATCAAATGTTTAGTTAAATTCTGCACTATTTACGCAAACAAGAGTAAATAGCCTCACTAATACCAATTTAGGATGAGACAGAGACCAACTTAATTGCTTGTTTATATTATTATATCATCAAAAAACATATGCTTTTCTACTAAGAAGATGACCCATCACCTGTGTGAGTTCCTTCTTGGTGAGGATGTGGTAGTGTCTCTGCCAGATCCTTTGGATGGCCATAGTGGCAGCAAGGAATCCATATGCAATGCCAAGAATGGCAAAGATAACTACACAAACAATAACTAGTACAAAGCATGCTTCCATTGATGCAGGGAAACAATCTAAGATACCCCATCCATAACAGCAGTTCTGGCAGCCAGCCACGCGGGGGTCATTGGTAAGAGAGCAGCAATGCAGTACAAGCCCTAAGAATCCAACTAGCACAAAGAAGCCCAGCACTCCTGGAAAATATATACCCATGGTCAGATCATAGAATATTTATCCTGCTTCAAGTTTTGCAAGGGAAAAAGCAGCAGCGACAAAGCCTGAGATGGCTTCAAGTCTACAACCAATGAATTTATAAGATATGAAAACAAAGCTACCATCGTTCAGCTTGCAGTGATATTATATCAAATGAAATACAAAAAATGTGGGGGGAAGTTAATGGCCACTAAACAGCTCCCAGTAGCAGATACACTAGTGGTAAGTCGCATAATAGAAAATGCTGTAGCATTTTGGAAAGGAAAAAGAAGTGATTCCTCTCACGGGATTGACTATTGAGAGCACCGAAAATACATGTATAGGCCTGTATGCAGTAGCAAAAAATTCATTTCCCAGCTAAACTCTTGGTGTAGTTCTACCAGATATCTGGTATATAATCCCACCTACAATAAGGTTTAAGGGTTGAGGAGGCTATAACCTAGAGAGAGAGATAATAAGTGAGGCACATGCCACACATTCACCATTTCCAGTTCGAGGGTCCTTCTAGCCTCTTAAAAAGCTTGACTCAGTATCTAATTTTACAAGTAAAGATACTAGTATTTAATTGAAACATAATTTCAAAGCATAATATGACTAACCATGCACACCGGGTAATCATGTAGTAAACTAAGTGCAAGGAGATCATTACCTTTGCAGAGTATTAAAACAATGACCTATTCCTTTCAAACTTATCACTTTAATCAGTACCACTTGAGCTTGAAAACAATTAGCAGCATCCATAGCACCATGTCACGAATTTATGTTTTCCCCAATTGGAAGCCTAAGAATGACTTGAGGATATGTGTAACATTTGGAAGACCCATCTCTTTTTTTATAACAGAACATGAACATACTGCATCAAACTTTATGGAGAGTAGAGGAAGAGAAAACAGTGACAGAGAAAAAAAAAATCATCAACAAAGTCACTCTTGGAAGACCAACTGGCCAACTATGTACTTCAGCATTTCACACGACCCATTCATATTGTGCTTCAATTCTTTGGAATGGAAAAATGACTTTAGAATTTACAACTTAAAAAAAATGCACCCTCAATATTAACCACGTTCTCATTATTTGCAGGCAGTTTCTCTATCTCTCCCCTATCCCCTGTTGTTTATCAGATATAATAGCTCAAGGTTTACCTATACAGTAGTAGAATGGTATGGGATGCCTTGACAGTATACGATCCCAACTATCACTGAATGAATTCTTGAAAGTTCCATTTTTGTCCAAGAGGTATGCAGAGCCAGCAATCACAGCAACCACCTACAAACAGTAGGTCACCTCTTATAAATGGAACAATAAGGAGTGGCCATCAGATACACATCACATTAAATTATACATGAACTGTGCCTAAATTTATAAATCCACAAAAAAGATTTCCTGGCTAAAACGTTGAGAAGAATCGAACCTATGACATAATATTGCTTTAAAATCTTCTAGAAAGCATATACACAAAATGAAAAACTAGCAAAAAGTCATGGCTAATACCAAATCTAAAACCTACTCCTATTGCTTTAGTTAATGACTTAATAAAGCACAGCAAGTTTATGTGGATTCATCTCCTTGCAATATTAATATGAAGAACTAAAATAATAAAGCTAACTGCATATTGATTCTTCCCCCCTAACTAACGCAGGAGCTAATAAATGTCTCTCCACCCACAGAACCTCCCAATTGTGAATTTATTTGAAGACATAATTAAAGTAGGCAACGACAACGACTCCACTGCAAAGGAAGTCTACAAACATGCAATAATCTGATAAGATTAGAGGGCCAACCAGTCCATATCAGAATAATAAGTCTGATAATTCATTCACAACACAGAATAATCCAACTTCAAAAGCATTGGGTCCCGCAACTAAGAAAATAGAAAATTTTAATAAAAAGGACATGAAATTTTAGACCAAAAAAATCATGTGTCGCCAGCAACTGTACATATATCTAAGAGAATACGTTCCTGAGAAATTTTTTATTGAAACAAACTATACTCAGTATGTACAGCCAGAAATACAAGGAATACATCTCTGGCCACAAAGATTCAAAATTTTATTTTAGAATACGTTCCTGAGAAGTTTTTTAATGAAACAAGCAGAAACGAACTATACTCACAGTTTGTACAGCCAGAAATACAAGGAATACATCTCTGGCCACAAAGAGTCGAAATTTTATTTTGCGCCAAGAGTTATCCCCCAACTCTGCTACTCGAAGATGAAACTGAGCTTTGCAAGTCGTACAATGAGAGAAAGCAAATCCTTCCTACTTTAAATAAGAAATATATCAACAAGAATATTCTACTAGGAATTTTAGGGTTAGTATTTATCAATAGCATCAAGTGCAAGTAATGACTCTCACCTTCACTGAACGCCAGTGATCAAGGCACATGCGATGCACAAACTGCTGGGTTCCTTTGCACATGCAGGGGGATATCAATTCACCATCTATGGAAAAAGTTACAAAACAGTTAGACTAATTAATCAGATATGGTGCAGAAGTAACATCAAACAGAATACAAATCCACACTACAAGTCCCCAATATAGTTTGTATTGAAGCAATAAGTGTTCTTACAGGTATTCCATAATAATTTAATTCAAATAAATCCCATCATCATTTATTTTGAGTTGGAATAAAAGAACATATCTCACATACTTAATCACTCATGTTATACACGATATACTCATTTTCCACAATAACAACGGGGAGGAAGGGGGGAGGGAAAGGGTGAGGGTGAGGGTGAGGGTGAGGGTGGGGCTGGGGGGGGAGAGAGAGAGAGAGAATCAGCCTTGAGGGGGAGGAAAGACGATTTATTGATCCACTGAGAGTAATCGAAAAGATTCTCTAGAAGATTAAATTAAAAAATTACTACATGTCAAGTTCTGTTTCCATATAAGAGAATAGAATTAATGAATTTGGTGGAGAACACATTTCAGCTATCCTAGTTATCTTACTAAAGAAAATCCTTTTGTTGCAGCAAAGGAGCAGCCTTGCAGTCGTGGTGTATACCACAGCCCACTAACTGTTGTGCAACGTAGAGATTTATAACATATCCCGCTGAACGATATAACTACTTATAAAGTTTTGTATACAGTATACATTAATTAAAAATACAAAAAGGTTTTGTTTAGTAAAAGAAAATAATGAGATTAAAACATAAAGTGATCAAGAGAAAATTTATAGCGGGTGTTATTTATCTAGTCTAGACAATATTTAGTTACAGGAAACTTTAGTTCAATTTGATGTGGAAGTGGTGTTGGTGTAAATACAAAATTATCTACAATAGGCTAACATTTGCAAAATACGTGTAGAATTACCCATGAATAGAAGATTATCCTTGGTTGGGAAACATTTGCAAAAATATATACGTGTAGAATGACCCACGAATAGAATATTATCTTTGGTTGGGAAACATTTGCAAAAACACGTGTATCAATGGTTGGGAAATATTTGTAAAACACGTGTAAAATGACCGACAAATAGAAAATTATCTATGGTTTTTGCAAAATACGTGTAGAACGGTTGGTTACCCACGAATGGAAAATTATGTACGGTTGGGAAACACTGTAAAAAAACGTGTAAAATGATCCATTAATATAAAAATATCTATGATTGGGAAACATTTGCAAAATACGTGGAAAATGACCAACGAACCGAACAGAAAATTATCTACGGTCGGGAAACATTTGCAAAACAAGTGTAGAATGACCAATGAATAGAAAATTATCTATGGTAGGAAAACATTTATAGAATACGTGTAAAATACCCCACGAATAGATAGGGTTAGGAAACATAAACGAAACATGTGTAAAATGATCCACAAATAGAAAATTATCAATGGTTGGAAAGCATTTGCAAAACACATGTAAAATGACCCATGAACAAAAAAAAATATCTGCAGTTGAGAAACATTTGCAAAACACGTGTAGAATGACTCACGAATAGAAAATTATTGTTGGCTGGGAATCATCTGCAAAACACGTGTAAAATGACCCACGAATAAGAAATTGTCTATGTTTGGGAAACATTTGCAGAACACGTGGTAAAATGTCCCACAAAAAGAAAACTATTTGTGGTTGGGATACGTTAGTAAATCTCGTGTCACACTTCTTCGTACTAAATCCTTAGCTTCCATAAAAGGTTTCTATTTTCCATTTCTAGACATCCACGTTGAAAATGATGGTACCAGATCAAATGTTCACATAAGATGTAAACTGGTCCAGTGAGTGTATTTTAGTCAATTTTTCGACAAAAGTTTGCTTTTAAATGTGTACTCCAATTGTCGGATACTCGGACAGTGAGTGTATTTTAGTCAATTTTCCGACAAAAGTGTGCTTTTAAATGTGTAATCCAATTGTCGGATACTTGGACAGTGACTGTATTTTAGTCAAATTTCCGACAAAAAATTGCTTTTGAATGTGTACTCCAATTGTCGGATAGAGGGAGCATAAAAACAACACAATAATCTCAATAATAAATTAGGGTCTGATCTTAAACCACAGTCTACCCCAATTTTATCTAAGAGCAATCAACCACAGCACAACAAGTGGGTGATTTTGACAACTATCATGAATGCCTAGTATTCAAACCCTTACAAGTATCAATACACGCGAAACTAGAACATTCCAAGTATAAAACCCTAAAAAAATTCAAACTTGGAGGGAACTTGACACAATATTTTTCTAAAAGCAAGGAAACCAAATTCAATCAGAATGAAAAACAAAAAACAAGGAATTCACCATCTTCACCGTCACACTCGAGGCAAATTCGACAAACAGCAATGGAACCAGCTTCAACGTCATCATCCTCTTCCTCTACTATCTCACTCGAACTGGGTACAACAGCATGGTGACTGTGAAGCAGAGGAACAGAGTCTCTAGGGCTTCGACCACCTAATGGCTCCAACTGCAGTTCACCGCTCATCTTGCAGTATTTCTCGGAATATCTGCAACAACAAAAAACCTCGAATTTGATACTCTGTATTACAACTAGATAATAAATAAGCTAATCGAACACGCAATACCCTAGATAAATGCAAAAACTTAAGCTCATTCCATAAAAAATACCATGAAAAAACAATTAAATCCTGCTTAACTCACAAGTATCAGATAAAATACATGTATACATCCATTCTATTTAAATATAAATATAATGTACCTTGGTCCTTGTATTTGCAGAGAGAGGAAATTATGAATGGCGTGAATGAGGAAGATGGTGTTGTGACACTGGAAATAGTAACGACGAAGAACGGAAGGAGATGTGTTTGAGTGGCACGTGTTACGGGTCGGTTGACGTGGAGCTGAAGACTTGGGCGGATAAGCTCAATACAAATACAACCTATTTTGGCTTTTCCATTCGGTGGAGCGGTAGGCGCATATAATATGGGCTTTAGGATTCTTGTTTTCCGAATAGAATACTGGGTTGGGTCATGGATGGGCTAGGGTCCTAAAGAAACAGAATAATACTCAGTACATTAGGCTAAGCAAGTGGGCTCTATGGCTAATATTGGCTTAAGCCCTACTAACATGGTCAACGTGATCGAAATGCGAGTTAATGCATTTTTACGTCAAAGTTCTTGACTAGAGTTAATTAATAGAGATATAGCACATCTTTATCTTAGATTTTGGGCCTATTTGCTTAGCAACACTTACTTTCTTTCTAGTAGCTTCCGAAGCTGCTGTTGCATTGATAAGTTAAGACTTATCGGTATAATAAAGTAATTCTTTGTAAATGTTGCTAAACAAGAGGGTTAGACACCCTTTCTATCTAATAAAATACAAATAATTTTAAATTTTCCGCTCATTCAATAAATTATCTGGGTCGTTCAAAGTTTGAGATAAATTCCACCGTCCATACAGTGCCGGAGGCACGGGACCCAGCTAGTTAACTTATAAATTAAAAATTAAGTTAAAATAAAATATGAAAGTATTTAATTAAAATGACTTATAAGTTAAAATAAGATGTAAAAACTATTAAAATAAAGACAAAACAGTCTTTATATTTGGTCAAACTTACTTATTTTAAAATAACTTGTAAGTCATTTTTTATTTAGTCGGAATTTGTTACCTATCAAAAATGACTTGTAAGTCAAAAAACAAGTCACCCAAAACACTTCAACAATAAAAAACAACTTATAAATTAGTTTGATCAACTTATAAGTGGTTGCCAAACAAGGCCTCAGTACTTGTACTAATAAACAACAAATGATATACGACTACTACGCATCTCAAAATAAGAACTAATTAACTCTTTATTTTTTAATTTATATATATATTGACGCCTCAAAGTGATATTGATAATCTTAAATCAATTAGTGAATTTAATTTTACATTAAAAAAATATTGAAATGTTGGCCGGTGATTTATGTTAAGGTCATGTTTTTGAAGTTGTTATTTATAGAGGTGATTTATTTTATGACAAATGTAAAATAGTAATTTAATAAACGATATATATATATATATATATATATATATATATATAAATTTTTTAAAAAAAAACTCTCCCATTCTTGTGGGTTCAATTTTGTTCAATTTGGTTTGAGAGATGATCAATAGAGTATATCAAAAAAATAAAATTGGTGAGAAATTATTATGATTTAGATACTTAGCATTATTATCAACCATGTTGGTATTAGGTAGGTGACTTTGCTACTAAACAGAATTTTCAAAGGCAACCAACCAACTTCACCTTTGAAATTTTAGAATTGCGCGTACAAACATTTTCCCCATTTTTTTGTCTCTACTTTGCATAAAAAAAACATTCAAAATAGCCACCCCACATTTCCTCCATTACTTAATTTGCCTAATTATACCCTGCATAAACCAACAATCTTAGTATCACAAAAAGGTTTAACAATGTAATAGGCATAACTAAAAAAATTAAAAAACTCTTAATTCGCTAAAAAAGATTGTGTAAGAAAAATTTGTTTCTAAAAAGTTTAAGATATAACTTTGAGGAGAATAAATTATTTTTTTCTTATATTACTCATTGCCAGAAATTCTCTCAGATTAATAAAAAAAAAAAAAAAGAAAACCCATAATTGGCCAAATAAATTTTACTTGTTAAATGATATTTTCTTAATCCTTCAAGAACGGAGATAGTAAATAATAGTAATAACAATATAAGCTAAAGATTTGGCAAATTAAAGAAAGCTGTAGAGTCTGCAATAGTCCCGAAAGCCGTCTCCGACAAAACCACAGTGGTGCCGCCAGTGGAAGTGGCATTGGGGGCATAATCCACAAATGGTTTGGTCAACAACACAAGTACCAGGTGTTGTGGCACTTATACACCTTACCAAGGAGTACCAAATATCGTCTCCCGCATATTGTCCCATATTCCATCACCTGCCGCTGCAAACAGGTTGTTCGACGGAATCACTATCATAACATAACAAATTGTTGCTATTTCCAAAAATAGTGCTAGGAAGAGATTAATCAAGGCTGCTGGCTAGCGCAAGTTAGTTTTTGTATTATAGATTGATAAGACTCGTATTAAAGAGTGCTTGTATATATAATTAAAGGCTGCTGGCCATTGGAGTAATGAATGTGGCTCAAAAGTCTTGGACATGTTGGAAATATGGAAGAAAGTTTGAGAAGGATGTATTTTTGAACAAAAGATTGTGGGTGTATAATATTTATTCCCAAAACTTTGGAGTATTTAACTTGAATCAACTTATCCCATGTATATTAATATCATTATTGGATCTTGGAAATTACTACTAGATATTTTTATCATTGCCACATCATTGATTCTTGTCGAGATTGGGCATACAAATTCCAGGCGATAATCATTTTTCATTTTTAAAAAAACTTCGAAACCAGACCTAATGACAGTAGTGTGGACATCAACTGTAATAGCGGCTTCATTCGATATAAATAGTTCACTACCGCAATTGCAAATTTGCAATTCTAGGGCCCATAGGTAACCAACGTCTATTAGTTCCTTACGCCATTTTGACATTCAGCATAGTTTGGTAAACATAAGATTCAAAATTCAACTAAATTAGATGGCAAGTAACAGATCAGTCTTTCTAATTTACCAGCCTATTGTTTTCCAACTAATAACTCATCAAGCCTTGATCATAAAAAAGTCTTCAACTTACTAACTATAATCTTAATCATATGGACAAACAAACACTTGGCAGCACCGAACCTGAAGGAAATGTTTCACTTGGCACAAATGAGGAAACGCTATGCAAATACACTTTGCTAACAACATAACATTGTCTATGGTTGGTCAGTAACATGAGTGTGTCAAGGGATCCAACTGCAACCTTTGGCATGAGTGGCATGAGTTGTTGACAAGCGTGACAGTACAATTAGAACTCCATAAACTACGAATACATAAATTAGACATTGTGTTGAAGCAGGCACTAAAAGGATGCCAACTACTTCCACAACTTCCGAAGAGACATGTTTTTCTCGGTGTCCTTCTTCATTACCTTGGCCACAGCCATCTCAAAATCCTCCTGCGTTACATGGACCCTCCTCTCCCTCAAAGCAAACATCCCTGCTTCCGTGCACACTGCCTGGAAACAGAAGCAAGGGAAATTTTAGTACTAAAATTTAAATGCAACAACATAGGCATGAAATATCAATCCAACTACTGCCATTTAATTTGGGTCAATTCAAAATGGAAATTTAGACGTTTAGTATGGGAGGAAAGAAGCACTAGTATTATAAACAATATGGACTCTGCAAGGTAATAGAATGATGCATCTAGCATGAAAAGTTCAGGAACACCATTAACATTACATCAAGAGCATACATAAAACAATAAACCAACAAATAGGGGAAGATGCCTTAGTAATAGGGCTAATAATGTAACTGAACATGTAAAGTACGTCTAGAATTCCTTAATTTCATTAGGATAAAATTGCATCCAGTATACATGTATTAAGAAATGCAACTAGATTGGTTGCATGTCTTACACGGCTCTATACAGAGAAAATTCATCAATTTTCTTACCGTAAGTTAAAAAGGTAATTTAGAAGTAATTTAGAAGTAACTTTTAAGCAAGCAACATATATATTATCCTACGTGTTGTTTTTGTGCTCGGAAACTATTGTGTTTTTTTTTGTTTTTTTTTTTGGGGTGGGAGGGGGGGGGGTGTTTATAAACTCGTCCTTTGCAATGTCGTAAAAATCCCCACGTAGACGTTAGGCAATCCTCTACTTGGAAGAGCATAAGCCTTGCGTAGCCTGAGCCCCTGCGTAGGTAGAATCAAACCTCTACTTGGAAGCTCTTAATACTTGAAATGAATTTCTTAAGCTTTTTATCTTAAAAAAGATTGTTTTTGTGGGAATGCTTCATGAATTATTTTTTTAAAAATTGCATCTACTACATATTTTGTATAGTATAATAAATATGCACAATAGAAAAATAAATAAATGAGACCACCTAAGAAAACACCTAATCCGTATAGGAGGTTCCTAGGAAGACTCCTAGGAGCTAGGCGGCCCCTCCTCCGCCTAAGTCTACCTAATGATTTTTAGAACACTAGTCCTTCATAAGTTATTTATGCAATGGAGGAATAAATGCCCACCAATAGATATAGAAGAATTGCCAAGAACATCATCATCAATTAAGAGCAAAACATACCTTCAGCTCTGCGCCTGAAGCACCATTCATCTTTTCGGCAATTTTCTTCAAATCAATGCCACGCATTAAGTTCATTTTTCTTGAATGAATTTTCAAGATATCCCACCGAGACTGTAGAATTAAATAAACATAAATCAGTATGAAACAAGCTTAATCACTTAGCCATGGATCTAATGAACCAACATAAAAAGATAATCGTGTCGCAAAAGCTGTCAACATTGAAAAGGTATAGATCACATAAGCAAATCATCTCATAACAAGTTATAATCATGTATTCGCCATGTAAGTATGAGAAGACAATAACTTCCTTTTTTTCCTTCTAAAATGATGAGATTATCATTTATATGAGAATACAAGAACTTTCTTTTTATTCTTCTAAACTGATTAGACGAGACTATTACACGATGAAATTATCATTTACATGAAACTTGGTATTATAACTCAAATCTTGATAGTTTTAAATTGAGAAGAATTAGAGTGAGTCATTTAAAATTTAGTATTATATTTATTTTTTGTTATTTCTTTCACTAATTAGTGCAAAAGAGATATCATTAAGATAGTACTCTTTCAACAAGGAGCTATTAATTATTTGTCCAAGAAAAATAGTCAGAACAGCTAGGGACAGGTAATCATGTGACTTCGTCATTTTTCTTTTACAAAACGCCAAATTAATGGCTAACAGACAGCTTCTACCAAGGCAAATACCAACATTAACATGCAAATTTATTTTTGATAATGAACATTACCATACATTTATAAAAGATGGATGGAAGATGAAACAAAATAAGACTGGCTAAGGAATAACCTCGACAAATATTTTCCCAACATTAACATACACTGATGTTGTTTACCACCATCATTCTTTCTTCCTGTATGCATATTGCCTCATGGTAAGACAACCATTCAACTGCTAAGGAATAGACACGATAGCAATACTCATCAAGTGAAAACAAGTCTATAATATGGTATAGATGATATAGGAACTATATATATATATTGACTGTACCAGCATGTAATTTACTTGGATTATTACTTCTCTGCCTGTGAGGAATGCTATTTTGGAAGGTTAAAAAAGAATCCCTTTATTGATTTTAATATGGTTTTGGGTTTTACTTGGGGGTTGTGGGGGAAGACTGTGATTACTATTATAACTGAACTCTTTACCTCTTCATTGGGATTTGGAAACTCAATCTTCCTATCAATCCGACCAGGTCTGAGAAGGGCTTGATCCAGAATATCAATACGGTTCGTGGCCATCAAAACCTGAGCATTGTAAATGTGATGAATCAAACGAGAAATAAAACCTGAAAACTACGCTGTTTGTTACCCAGTTCCATGAAGCTAAAAAATACCTTGATCTTGTTTGATGCTTCAAATCCATCCAATTGGTTGAGAAGCTCCAACATTGTTCGCTGCACCTCACTATCACCATTGCCACTTCCAGATTCCATTCGAGCAGATCCAATACTGTCGATTTCGTCCATAAATATGATAGATGGAGCATGTTCCCTGTGAAACATTAAGTAAGCAGAAAGCAGAGAAATAAGATGTTATATAATTCTAAAACGAAAAAAAAGAATTAACAAAAGAACATATCAGCTAGAAGCCTTTTGAGCATATAATTCCAAAAAAAAATACAAGGCCACTCTTTCTTATTATGTGCTACACCATTATGTATTCAAGACAACAGAAATTATATGTCTTGTAAAAGATCTCTTTAAATAAAAATGGTTTCTCAGGTGTCCTTTTCTACAAGATGCACTTTAGGTCAACAAACCGCAACGAAGCACGAGAAACATAATAAACTTTTTTCACATATTTAGATACCTAGAACACACTATTCTGTAATATTTCAACCTGGGATTCTAGAAACCTACTTTGTCCTACCATTTTAAGGTTTTTCTTTTGGCAGACAAAGAGCTTGGTATATTGAACTATCCAGAAAACTGCTCAATAGATAATTAAATTGACTTGCCAGTGATTGGACTAAATTATAGTGTCAAACAAAGAGTTCAAACACACCTGGCCATAACAAAAAGTTCTCTAACCATTCGAGAGCCTTCTCCAATATATTTTTGCACCAATTCAGAGCCAGAAACCCTGATAAATGTACAATCAGTATGATGAGCCACTGCCCTGGCTAATAATGTCTTTCCAGTACCAGGTGGTCCATAAAGTAAGACTCCCTATAGAAAGAGATAGGCAAATAGAAATTTGGAAATTAAAAAAATTGAATATATATGTGTATCTATATATACAGAGAGAGGATAAGATGAGTTGACCTACAACAAAGCTTACCTATGGCACGATTCCATCTAATGCAACTGTGGCCGTCCATAGCGGGAGCAAACGGTCTAGATTTTAACAAAATTAGTGCCTTCCGGAGGTTAGACCAGGTTTCCAAGCCTCTAAAATACGGAAGACGCTAATTTTTTAAAATCTTTGTTGTTGAGATATGCTATGGATGGTGGGAGATGGACTAGATGGAATAGTACTCCTAATAAGCCTTGCTATGGATCACTTCCCATATAATACATATATATATATATATATATCTACATATACATATACATACACTCCCTCCGTCCTCAAAAAAATGTCCAAAGTACGTATTTCACACAAATTAAGAAAACTGAAATAGAAGAAAGATAATAAAATAAGTTCCACTTTTATCTATAGTGGACCCCATGTAACTATCTAATCAATCTTTGTTTTCTAAACTTAGTAGACCATATTTAAGTATACTTTTGAGGTAATTAATCTTTAAGCATATTTAAATTTGACTTGTGTACCTTTAGACATTCTTTCGTGGACAAAAAATTTGTACTTCAAGCACGCTTTTGAGGACGGAGGGAGTATATAATAGAGAGATTTTTAAGAGATTTAGGAGTACTTGTATGTAAGAACTACATAAGTTGATAGTGTACCTTAGGTTGAGCAATTCCAAGACTCTCAAATAATTCAGGATGTTTAATTGGAAGTTCAATGACCTGAAATATTGATAGAACGAGTTGAACTCTCACACACACAAAAATAAATAAATAAATAACCATTTGTAAGATACTTTAACCTTCAGGTCCCCTGATAAACTATAGAAATGTCCAAAAGCAACTATGGAGTAACACCAATAGCAAAAAGGTTAGGAGACAACCTCCTTTATCTCTTTAATTTGCTGGTCAAGGCCACCAATCATGTCATATGTAGAATCAGGAACTTTTTCAACTTTCATAAGATTGACCAAGGGATCTACTTTGCTAGGCAAAACCAAATGAAGAACGTAGCTGTCATTGCGGAGGGCAACTCTGGTTGATGGAGTGATCTTTGTGATATCAATGTTTTTGTCAATATCAACAACATATTTTCCCTCTGGATGAACCTGGAGGAGGAAAAGAAAGAGCTAAGATTTAAATTCTACAAAAAGAATTGAATAATGGTTGGTTAGGTTATAGATTATAGGAATAAAAAATAGGACGAACAAATTTTCACAAGCTTTTGAGATGGAGTTCAGGAAAAGAAAGAAAAAGTTAACTAATGTATCAATCTATTTTTTAGTATAGTTTAATATTAAGCCAACATCATACCAAAATCAACACAAAAATGTTTAACTTCAAATGGTTGAGAAGGATTGTTTTCTGTTCTATTCAAACTTCAGAATGGGAGTTTAAAATTTTCATTTTTTAATATCTTGGAAAAGAACAAACAACAGACACCAAAGCCCTAATTTCAGAATCTTTTTTTTCCTTTTATTTTGTTTTTGTGTGTGTGTAAGTAGAGGGCAAAGGGGGCTTTCCCATCATTTGGCTATTGAACAAAGGAATTTTATTGCAGCCATAAGTTAGGGAGAGAGCTAAGAGAAGAGAGAGAAACAAATAAAGAGAATGGGAGAGTGAAGATGGATAATATGATAGAAATGCCAAACTTCCCCAATACCATATAAGCAAAATTTACTCAAAAGTAACCCAAATTGTAGGTAAAACTATAAAACCACTTACTTTAACCAGGACTTTTGATTTCCCCATTACTTTAACAACTTCACCAACATATGATCCAGGCTCCTGAAGCAGCTGGAGCTCTTCCTTAAGCATCCTCACTATCCAAATTGATTACGGATACAAATCAATATTTGAAATTATAAATCATAAAAATGTTAAGTGACTGAAGAAATCAAATATGAGGATTATAACTGATTAGGTGCAACAAGAAACAAACTAACAGACATTGGCTAACTAACATCATGGATTTGTTTCACAGTAAGTGCAAAACTTGGTACATTAATTTAGAATCCTCCAAGGCTAATACAACCCCTATCAATAGATCAGCAAATAGCTTAATCAACAATGTTACCCCTAAATAACATGATCCCTCTCAAATTGTAAACGCAAACTTATATTGGAAAGAATCAACAAATGGAGCCATTTCGGAACTTAAAAATTAAAAGATTTTATATTCACGTGTAAATACATTGAAATTCTATACACAGTTTCCCCTTTTATTTAATATAACTCAATCACTGAAATACAAGGTAAAACACCAAAAAAAAAACCTTTCAAGCAGTTTTATTGTGAATACAAGAAAATATGAACTCTGTAATAAGGACAAGCTAAAACCTACGGAAAACTTCTAAAAAATTATTCTTAACTAAAGAAGGCTAACCTGCTACATCCACGCCTTCACTTCTTTTGTGGATTTTTTATAACACTTTGGAGGGATATCAGTACTAGTATAAACAAATTACATACTCAACATCAATAAATATCTCTTAGAATATCATGAAAGCTCAATATATGGATAAGAATACAAGTCTCCTAATAAGGAGGAAAGAACGTCCCCCAATAAGGAGGAAAAATATCCCACAATAAGGACTCACACAACTAGTAATAATATAACCTCAGACCTAAAAAACAACGCCCCAAAGAGGGCATCACGCATGTACACAGAGTTTACCAAAGGCTTGGGAGAAAAACAAGAAGGATCTCCCAAGAAATTAGCAAGAAAAACCCGGGGGTGACCCAAAAAATCCATACTAAGCTCCCAACCCAAAATCCAAAAAGTCAATGAACAATAGACCTTTTAAGTGAACAATTCAGTAGTTTTTGTGAAAACAACTTTATCTTTTTTTCATTTTCCCTTTTTCCCTTCAAGGAAAACAACATGAGAACTCCTCCGCAAACCTAGTACTACTCGCACCCAACCCACTTAAATTTAAATTCGGTGGGATCCGGTGCCTAAGTGCTTGTATGATCACGACTATATTTTAATTTAAGAATCACAATTTCTACAAATGACCCGACAAAACATCTTCTTCTAACAGAGTAACGGTAGTTTAACCGGCTAACAATGTATTTTGTGAACTATTGTAATTGTCTAAAGCCTATTCAACTTTATCTCCCAATTTGAAAGTAACAATGTTTATCAAACAGTATTTTGATACACCAAGTTTTAGATGAATGACAATCCTATGCAAATTGGATCACGGATAAATAGACTTACATTTTGATGATAGTTGAATTGAAGCATGTCCAGTTGAGTTAAAAATTTAAAGAAAATTATATTGCAGGTCCAACCCTATGCCCGAGAATAATGGCTGATCTTCTTCCACATCATTCCATACAGCTACAACAAGAGGTGCGATTAAATAAACTTTATTCTGTTATCCCTCTTAACTGTAATTAAAACCATTTAATCAATCTTTTTTATTGTTTTTTTTTTGTGTGGTTAAACTGGAACTCCATATTATTTAATCAGTATTACTGATCAGTAGTAATAGAATTACTATTATACAAGGCACGGACACTCTGATAATATTTACATTATTTACATGTATTAATTATAAAATTATTTTTAAATAAAAAAAGTATAGAATTCCTACATTGATACCTACCGATGAGTTAATTGCCACAAAAAAGAGGGGGAGGGGGCACTGGACAGGGCGCATAAACACACTTATAGCATTGAAATCTACTGAAAATTACAATATATAACTCTAAATACCGAAACAACTATTATATGCTGAAGCGGAATCTGATGATAAAGTGGGTTCAACAATATCAATTGAAGAGCAAAATATCAAAATCAAGGTTAGGATTGCGCTTAAAATGAACAAAAAATTAGAGAAAAATAAATTGAAAAGAAACCTCTGGAATTAAGGTCATTGCGTTGGGCTTCGAGGCGATTGAGATTGTGAGTCTTTTGGCGAACTTGGAGCTGAAGATCGTGGATGTGTTGGAGATAGTATTGCTTCAATCCTTCGCCTTGTTTCGCCATCGATTTCGCTGAACAACTCTCTTCCCTCGCCAATTCGCTTCGCTTCTTCTCGATATCTGCCGTCACCATCTTTCTTTTTCTTTTTCTTCTTCTCTATCTGGAAGAAGGATTTTGATGAGAGAGAAAACCGAAGAAGAGCTAGCTTGCTTGGACAATAAGTTCAGACGGAGGCCTTGGTCATTTTAACGGGCTTTTTTTTCCCAATAAAATGAGCAAAGAGTTCGGTAGACTGCTAAACGGGTCAAGCTGCCCCAAACGGGCCGAGTTATAGTCGGGCGGGGTTATTGGTGGGCCGTGTCAAAGCGATCTAATTTTTAGTGAGCTGAAAAATGAAGTCAAAAGTCTGTGTTTTGACGGGCGGGTCGAGCCAGCCCGCGGATTTAGAGTGATTTATGACCAATTTTTGATGCATTTATGGGTCGAGTCTAAACGGGTCGAGTTATCAACCGGGTCATGGGGGCGCCAAAATAGGCTGAAAAAATAAAGCTTAAAGCCCGCGTTTTGATGAAATGAGCCGTGGTAGAGCCATGAGCTTTGGGTTGATTTTTGTCGTCTCTGATTTGGACTCGATTCAGATCCAAACGATAAAAAATTTGATTCGAGCTCGACTCAAAAATAAATGAGTCAAATATGAACAAATTTTAAATTTCAATAATTTACTCGAAACACCTCAAATTATAATTTTCTATTAATACTCGAATCATAATCGTTTGACTCGGGCTCGATTCGATATCGTGCTCGACTCGTAGCTAAACGAGCTTTAATGATTAATGATATATTATTATGGACAATTTTGTTATTTCATTCATTTTCTTAATATGCGTAAAAATTTCATTATGACTTTTATCCTGATGAAGGGAGTACTTGATAAATTTTGTGAACTAAATCTGAGCAACTTAATACTCGATTCAACTCAGTTCATTTACACCTTTAATCATGTCAATCGTCTATTCTGCTTGCTTCCTACTCTTGATCCTTTTTTTTCTTTTCTTTTTTAATATTAAGTTGAATTATAATTACGAAACTTATTAATAACTAACAATTATAACTTATTAATACACAAAATTATAAAAATATTCACTTATTATACATCATTTCAAAAAAATATTAATAATATTTATTTTTTGACTATTAAAAAATCAATAAATATTTACAATATATATCACTTTTCAAACTGTTATAGGCTTAAACATGAATTAGTACCCTAAACCTGTAAGACCCCAACTTTTATAAATAAAGATGAATTTTCTATAAATATTATTTTGAATATTATGGAATAATTTGATATAATGTTATAGTTGTGGGTAATATTTATAAATTTTGCAAAGTATGCAAGTGGTTATATTATATTCGATTGGTCGGGAATATTCGGTTTAGCGAGGAATATTCGACAACTACTCAATCATTGGTGGACCCCATTAATGTAATTATCATTCGGATCGAGAAAAACGACAAAAATATTTTATTGAAATAACGGCGGAAGTTTTACTTGTTGACATTGTTGAACTACTTTAGTAGTAAAAGTACAAGAATACGTGTGGTTGCATAAGAAGACACACGATATTGATTATTGATGCTTATGTGAGAAGTCACTCGGTTTGATTCCATTATTGTCGATTAATAATATGAATTATTATAGCGATAATGACGTTTTGTTTTATTCGTATTATTAACGTAATAAAACATAAACATCATCTTTTATATAAAAATGTAATACTTTATTAAAGTTATTCTATAAATAAAATATATTATATTTTATTACGCATAGTGTTTTTGCGATAGTGTTTTCATATAGTGTTGCATAGTGTTTGCATAGTAAAATGTTTTTATATAAATAGAATATATTATATTTTATTTAAAAGATTTTGCTTTAAATATGGACCGTCAGATTAAAGTAAATCAATACTGGACTGATTCATGGATTAATTACTATGCATTCTATTTTCCTATAAATGAAGCTCATTCCTTCATTATTTTCTTATTTAATTCAATTTCAAACTCTAGAGAGAGAAACTATAGAGAAAGAAAAAAAAAAGTATTCGCTACTTCACTTTGCCAATATTCGGTTCTTCTAAGGTAGGGAATATTATTTGTTGTAATTCGTAAGGGGTGTTATTCTTTTGTATTCATGAAGAGAACTTCTTTTGTTATTCCATTCTTATTTATTACATTGGAATAACTCAGATACTGTGAATCCCCTATACTTGGTGATCTTCTTCTTTTATTTCATTCTTCTATTATTACATTGGAACATCCACATGCATGTGTGTTTTACACCGGACCGGTTAAAATCTTTATTATTATTCATTTGAACATCACATGCATGTGTTTTACAGGACCTAGTTAAAATCTTTATTATTCTCGTTGGAACATCACGCTCGTGTGTTTTACAAGGACCGGTTAAAATCTTTATCATTCTCATTGAATATCCTATCGTGTGTTTTACACCGGATCCGTTCCATCTTTATTATTCTCGTTGGAACATCCCGCCGGTGTGAATTTCACACCGACTGGTTCCGTTATTATTATTCATTGGAATAACCCGTCTACATGCGCGAAAATCGCATGCGTGGTGATTTCTTTTGTTATTCCATTCTTTATTATACCTAGTTGGTTAAAACTTTGACTTCTATACTCCATGAAATTAGTAGAATATCCTCGATATTTGCGTTTCATCCAAAGATCTTTTCATGGAAATATTCTTCCGATCATTCTTGAATTTTACTCTACAAAGCGAAGATCATGTTGTGATTTGGATGTTATTAGTTCTGAATAACTTAATTCTTGAACTTGTTTTATTGAATTCTTATATCATTGTCATCATCCTCATGTTTTTTTTTAAAGTCATACGTATTCTGTAGAAAATGGATGGACTTGGTATGATTATGACCGTGGATTATTCGATTGTAATCATAACCGTAATGTTACAAATGATGTGGTAAAAGTCCTCGATTGGTAGTAGTGCATTGATGGACGATTGTTGGTATGATCATGACCATTAATGAATACACAACTATTCTCGCCCCAGAGTGCGGGAATAATTGTGGTCACGATACTTAAAGAATATCCTTGGCCAGTAGTGCGAGGGATGATTCGATGATGTGGATTATTTATTAAAGTTTGAGTCTCAAATTTATAATGTTGATGAAAAACCTTTAAATCATAAAAGATAGTAGATTTTATTTTCTACTTGACTCTTTTAATGGATTGCTTATTCACCGCAGCTTAAACTTGATGTTTATTATATTTTATCGGTTTAACAATGTCAAGGCTATTGATAATTTATTCGCATTATCTTAGTCATAATATTTCTTCTTTGGGCTAGTTGAGCTCACCTTTTCTTTCACCTGTTCTCTTTGTGAAATGAGAACATAGCATTTGGGACTAGTCTGGGAACGGAGTAATGGTCCAGAGGATAAGATTAGTAGTCCTCACTATTTCGTGAAATAGTGTGATAATAATTGTAAATGAGGACCTTTCGAAGTTTGTATAATATCTAGTAGACAATATTTGTATTCAAACTCACGCTTTATGTCGATTGTATACCTACAGTTATATTAGTAAGTTGTATTTAAATTACGCACCATGTATCCCGACTACCCAAGATGGGTGATGTATACCTAATTTTGGGGCGCCACGGTTAGTATCGAGCTAGGATATGATCCTGGCTAAGATGTGAGAATAGTACTAGGAGGGGAGAGACGGGGAATACCTTCGTTAGTATGACCTACCTAAGTTTATGTGCTATTTTATTGGTTTACGTAATATAAAGATAATTGTTACACGTCAATTAATCTTTTATTTTGTGGCGAGATCTCGAAAATGACATCCGAGAATGTTGAGAATAAGAATGGAGCACAAAGCGATCGTTGATTCACCACATATCAATAATCGAGGATAATGTGCATCGAAGGCTGATAATCCTCACGCAAACAATAACACCGACCAAATGATGAATGATTAAATGTTCAGAGGCTTTTACGTAATTTATGCAACAATGCAGACGAGAGATTTAATTCTCGCCCAAAACGTAGGTGGAAACACAGAAAACTCTCGGTGGTCACCGCTAAACAATTCAAGGAACGGGACCACCGGAGTTTAAGGAGAGCCAAAATCACTTAGCGGAAGCATGGATAAAGCAGATTACCAAGATATTTGATGTCTTGGGATGCTTCGAGGAGCAAAAGGTTCCCTTTGTCGCTTTATGTTGCGTGGAGAAGCAGATTCTTGGTGGGAATCAGAAACGTACTCAACTCTTTGTCAGATCAAGATATCTTGGGAGAAGTTCCAGAGTCGTTTCAACGACAAATACTTTCCTCGAAAGTATTCGCCATAATGAAGGAGGTGGAGTTTATCAAGTTGGAACAAAACAATACGACCGTGTCGCAATACGAGGCAAAATTTCATGAGTTATCACGCCATCGCCCCACTTGGTGGATAATGAAGAGAGAATGGCACGAATGTTTTTAAGAGGTTTGAAGTCGGGAGATACGTCAACATCTTATTTCTCATAAACCGTGTGTTTGTATTCGGAGATGTTGTAAATAGGGCTCGATTAGTGGAGAGCGATAACGAGTCAACGTTAACTAAAAGAGAGAAGCCGTAAGCAAAATTATAATACCGGCGATAGTAGTCATCAAGTGGTGACAACAAGCGTGGAGGGAATCAACAAAGCCGGATACTGTGAAACCACTTGGTGGTAATTAGGCCAAAACAATAAGAATGGACATTTCAAGAAACGAAGATTCAACAATGATGGAAAGACGTCAAGACCAAAGACCCGTTGTTAAGGAAGGAGAAAGACCACCTATCATATGCTTCAAATGCGAGAAGAGGGACACATCATCCGAATCGTGCTATGTCGTCAGTCAAAGCATGTTATAATTGTGGAAGAGAAGGTCACTTAGCTCGATTTTATTGTTGCCATCAAGACAAATTCAACTAGGATGGAGGCACCAAAGGTCAGTCCGAGAAAAAAGTCAAACCCTAGAAGGCTGAGGAGAAGCGTTTGTTGTGACCTCCCAGAGAGCAAGGAACCCGAATGAGGTCATCACGGGTAAGCTTATCATAAACTCTAATGAAGTCTATACTTTATTTGATACCTGGGTTCTACCCATTCTTTTATTTCTCCTACTTGCGCCATCGATTAAATTTGACTCAGGAGAAATTAGACTTTGACTTATTTGTAGAAACTCCGTTGGGAGAAACCTTCATTACATCCATTTGTTTATAAGTCTTGTTTGGTTAAAATCGGTACCCTCACATTACCCGTCGATCTTATTTCATTAAAAATACTCAGATTTGACGTGATTTTGGGATTGATTGGTTAACTACTTATCATGCAAAAATTGATTGTTTTCATAAGGTTGTTAGCTTTCATATTCCTAATCAACCTATTATGCGAATTCAAATGACCAAACCATTAAAATCAATCACGGTCATCTCAAGCCATAAAGCTATTCGCTTATTGAAAAGCGGATGTCAAGCTTTCTTAGCTCATGTCACGATTTAAAAACAAAATACGCCGCTTTTGAACGATATTTCTATTGTTAATAAATTTCCGACGTATTCCCTCAAGAACTTCCGGCCTACCCCAGGCGTGAAATTGAATTTTGTATCGACCTTGAACACGGTACAAAACCTATTTCTAAAGCCCCATATCGAATGGCTCTATTGAACTTCGGAGTTAAAGACCCAACCGCAGGAATTGTTAGACATTGGCTTTATTCGTCCCAAGTACTTCTCCTCCTGGGTGCTCTCTGCTCTATTCATGAAGAAGAAATATGGGAGTATGCGACTTTGTATTGATTATCTGGAGTTGAATCATGTCACCATCAAAATAGGTATCCATTGCCACGTATTGATGACTGTTTGACCGATAAGGAGAGCAAATTCTTTTCAAAGATTGATCTTCGTTAGGATATCACCAATTGAAGATTAGAACCACGACATTCCAAAGACTGGCCGGAACTCCAGACGGGCATTATAAATTCTAGTCATGTCCTTTGGATTGACTAATGCTCCCCGCGCTTCATGGATATGATGAACCGAGTATTCAAGGAATATTTAGATCACTTTGTGGTCGTCTTTATTGATGACATCCTTATTTATTCCAAAAGCCGTGAAGATCATGAGCAACACTTGAGGTCGACACTCCAAAAGCTTCGTGAATATAAGCTTTATGCCAAGTTGAAGAAATGCGAGTTCGGGTCAAGAAGTAGCATTCATTGGGCACGTGGTATCAAGTCATGGAATATCCGTTGACCCAAAGAAAGATTGAAGCTATTCAAAGCGGGAACAACCTAAATCGATGGATCAAGACGTAGCTTTCTCGGTTTAAATTTGGTTATTATCGGAGATTCGTGGAAGGATTTTCTCGAATCGCTACTCCATTGACTCAAATTGACTCGAAAAGATACAAAGTTCGGTTGGAGCGAAGAATGTGAGAAGAGTTTTCAAGAACTCAAGAGGAGACTTATTTCAAAGACTGCTCGACAATACCATCCGCCTCGGAGGATTTGTCATCTCATGATGATGCTTGAGCAAAGGGTTGGGATGTGTTCTCATGCAACATGGAAAAGTTATAGTTTATGCCTCGCGACAACTCAAAGAATATGAGAAGAATTATCCTACTCATGATCCGGAGTTGGCGCAATTGTTATCTTGCACTTAAAATTTGGAGGCATTACTTGTATGGGGAGAAAGTGGAAATCTTTACGGATCATAAAAGCCTCAAATATTTCTTCACTCAAAAGGAACTCAACATGCGACAACGACGTTGGCTTGAACTATTGAAAGATTATGATCATACCATCCAATACCATCCCGAAAATTAACGTGGTAGCCGACGATCGAGTAGAAGATCATATGCAGCACGAGTGCGTTATTGTCGTATGAGCCCATTTTGTGTGACTTGCAAAGGATGGAGATAGAGTTAAAGACTCAGGACGCATGTGATGATAAATAATATATCTGAGTAGAGTAGAACCGACTTTAATCGATAAAGTTAAAGTTGCTTCAAGCCATGCACTGGAGTCGATGGGTATGAGGAAGAAAGTGCAAGAGGGTGCTACGCAGGAAGCAAGAATCGATGAAGAAGGAATACTTGAGTCAACTCCGCACTTTGTGTTCCTAACGACCACGATTTAAAGTATAATATCATGATGGAGGCGCCAACACACCATTTGCAATCCATCGGGAGTACCAAAATGTATCATGATATTAAATCATACATTTTGGTGGAGCAATATGAAGAGAGAGATAGCGTTGTTTATCTCAAGGTGTCTAACTTGTCAACGAAAGTTAAAGCGGAGCATCAAGTACCAAAAGGTCCCATTGCAACCACTTGAAATTCCGGAATGGAAGTGGGAGCACATTACCATGGATTTCATTACTGGCCTTCCTAAGGTTTCTCAAGGCATTGATGCGATTTGGGTCATTGTTGATAGATTGACCAAAGTCCGCTCATTTCTTACCGACACGAGAAACTTATACACTTGAACGTCTTGCTCAGTATGTACATAAACGAGATTGTAAGATCGCATGGTATCTGCAGATCCATAGTTTCGATCGAGACCCAAGATTCACTTCACGATTTTGGGTTAGTTTGCAAAAAGCTATGAGGCATGGATTTCACGATTTAGCTTCTAAGATATCATCCTCGACGACGGACGGACAATCGGAGAGGACTATTCAAACTCTTCAAGATCTATTAAGACTCAGATCCTTGATTTCAAGGGAGTTGGGACAAGTTCTTACCATTGGTGGAGTTTTCCTACAACAACAGCTTATCAAACAAGTATTGGCATGGCTCCATTCAAGCGTTGTATGGAAGAAAGTGTCGCTCCAAGATATCTTTGGGATGAGGTGGGTGAAACAACGTTGTTGGGACCGGAGTTGGTACGTATGACTACGGAAAAGATTCAAACGATCCGACAACGATAAAAACCTCACAAAATCGATTAAAAGAGTTATGCCGATCTTCATCGAAAGGACGTGGAATTCGATATAAGAGATCATGTGTTGTTAAGAGTTGCTCCATGGAAAGGAGTTACAAGATTTGGAAAAAGAGAAAAACTTAATCCTCGATTCATCTGGTCCATTTTAATCCTCGATCGAGTAGGGCGTGGCCTATAGACTCGCTTTATCTTGAAATATGTCTCGTGTTCATAACGTTTTTCACATATCCATGTTACGTAAATATGTGAAAGACCGAACCATATTATTGAGTTAGAACCGCAGACAAAATAGCGGAAGATTTGACGTATGAAGAGGTTCCTGCTCAAATTTTGGATAAGAAGGAACATATTCTACGCCCAAGGTTATACCTCAAGTCAAAGTTTTGTGGAGGAACCACGATGTTGAGGAAATGACTTGGGAGTTAGAATCGAAATGAAATCAAGGTATCCTTACCTCTTCGACATACCAGTATCGCATACCCTAATTTCGAGGGGCGAAATTTCATAAGAAGGGAGGTTGTAAGACCCCAAACTTTTATAAATAAAGATGAATTTTCTATAAATATTATTTTGAATATTATGGAATAATTTGATATAATGTTATAGTTATGGGTAATATTTATAAATTTTGTAAAGTATGCAAGTGGTTATATTATATTTGATTGGTCTGGGAATATTCAGGTTTAGCGAGGGAATATTCGCACAACTACTCAATCATTGGTGGATCCCACAATGTAATTATTGCTTCGGATCGAGAAAACGACAAAAATATTTTATTGAAATACTTGGCGGAAGTTTTACCGTTGATCATTGTTGAACTACTCCTTAGTAAAAAAAGTACAAAGAATACGTGTGGTTGCATAGTAATACACGGTTTTGATTATCGATGCTTATGTGAGAAGTCACTCGGTTTGATTCCATTATTATTCGATTAATAATATGAATTATTATAAGCGATAATGACGTTTTGTTTTATTCGTATTATTAACGTAATAAAAGCGAAACATCTTTTTATATAAAATGTAATACTTTATTAAAGTTATTCTATAAATAAAATATATTATATTTTATTATGCATAGTGTTTTGCATAGTATTGCATAGTGTTTGTATAGTAAAATGTTTTTATATAAATAGAATATATTATATTTTATTTAAAAGATTTTGCTTTTAAATATGGACCGTCGATTAAAGTAAATCAATCTGGACCGTTTCATGGATTAATTACTATGCATTCTATTTTCCTATAAATAAGCTCATTCCTTCATTATTTTCTTATTTAATTCTTTGAAACTCTACAGAGAGAAACTATAGAGAAAGAAGAAAAGTATTCTCGCTACTTCACTTTGCCAATATTGGTTCTTCTAAGGTAGGGAATATTATTTGTTGTACCGTAAGGGGTGTTATTCTTTTGTATTCATGAAGAGAACTTCTTTTGTTATTTCATTCTTATTATTCATTGGAATAACCTATATACGTGGAATCCCCTATACTTGGTGATCTTCTTCTTTATTCCATTCTTCTATTATTCATTGGAACATCCACATGTCATGTGTGTTTTACAGGGGACTGGTTCCGGCTTTTTATTATTATTCATTTGGAACATCCTGCTCGTGTGTTTTACAGGACCTAGTTAAAATCTTTATTATTCTGTTGGAACATCTTATGCATGTGTTTTACATCTGGACCGGGTTCCGTCTTTATCATTCTGTTGGAATATCCTATTTGTGTGTTTTACACCGGATGCCGGGTTCCATCTTTATTATTACATTGGAACATCCCGCTTCGGTGTAATTTCACCGACTGGTTCCGTTATTATTATTATTCATTGGAATAACCTTTGTCTACATGCAATACCGCATGCATGGTGATTTCTTTGTTATTCCATTCTTTATTATACCCAAATTGGTTAAAACTTTGACTTCTATACTCCATGAAATTAGTAGAATATCCTTGATATTTGCGTTTCATCCAAAGATCTTTTCATGGAAATATTCTTACGATCATTCTTGAATTTTACTCTACAAAGCAAAGATTGTCGAGTTTGGATGTTATTAGTTCTGAATAACTTAATTCTTGAACTTGTTTTATTGAATTCTTATATCATTGTCATCATCCTCATTTTTTTTTAAAGTCATCTCGTATTCTGTAAGCATGGATGGACTTGGTATGATTATGACTGAGGATTATTGATTGTAATCATAACCGTAATGTTACAAATGATGTGGTAAAAGTCCTCGATTGGTAGTAGTGCATTGATGGACGATTGTTGGCATGATGATCATGACCATTAATGAATACACAACTATTCTCGCCCGTAGTGCGAGGGAATAATTGTGGTCGCGTGATACTAAAGAATATCCTCGTCAGTAGTGCGGGGGTGATTCGATGATGTGGATTATTTATTAAAATTTGAGTCTCACCTATAATGATGATGAAAACCTTTTAAATCATAAAAGATAGTAGATTTTATTTTCTACTGACTCTTTTAATGGATTGCTTGTTCCGTGCAGTTAAACTTGATGTTTATTATATTTTATCAGTTTAACAATGTTGAAGGCTATTGATAATTTATTCTTGCATTATCTTAGTCATAATATTTCTTACTGGGCTAGTTGAGCTCACCCTTTCTTTTTTCACTGTTTCTTCTTGAAATGAGAACATAAATTGGGACGAGTCTGGGAACGGAGTAATGGTCCAGAGGATAAGATTAGTAGTCCTCACTATTCGTGAAATAGTGTGATAATAATTGTAATGAGGACTCCTTTTGAGTTCAGTATAATATCTAGTAGACAATATTTGTATTCAAACTCACAGTTTATGTCGTATTGTACACGACAGTTATATTAGTAAGTTGTATTTAAATTCTGTACCATGTATCTGACTACCCAAGATGGGTGATGTATACCTAATTTTGGGGGCGTCACATAAACTATAAGCCATATTCCATTTCGGTGATCCACCTTTTAATTTTATCAATTAGATGATTAAACTCTTAAATTTTTTCAATTGCAAAAAATTGAACATGCCACGTCAGAAATTGTTGACGTGATAACTTGTGTGGGACCTTAGGAAACTGGTGTGGTAAAAAAAAGAGTTTTTTAATCATAAACTAAACAAATATGATTTGGTGTGGGGTAAAATGGCCAAACAACAAATTATATAACATAACTAATTAATACAAAATAAACAATATTATGATTTAAAAATTTTTTTTTTTGCCACACCAGCTTCATAAGGCCCCACACAAGTTGTCACGTCAGCAATTTCTGACGTGACATGTTCAATTTTTTGTAATTGAAAAAATTTAATAGTTTAATCATCTAATTGATAAAATTAAAATGTGGATCACCGAAATAGAATATTACCTATAATTTAAAATACTAATTCATATTTAAGCCACTATTATACTACATTCAGCCATCATTTGCTAAAAGAACTAGTACTATTTTCCTATTGATTATTTCCCAAAATATTAAGATTTATGTGGTACTCATGGCACATGTCAATATGTTTGAATAGGACACTAGACATTATAGGGGTTAAATAGTTTTAAGTTAACTTTGACTTCTTATTGTTAAGTAGATTGACTACTATTTAAATATAGTAATTGCTATTGTAAGGAGTCTTATTTCTATTCGGAAATGGAAGTCGTACAAATAATGACAATTTATATAACTTATGTAATAAAATATTAATGTGTATACATTATTAACCTTTTTCATCATGTACTTACTCTAACATATCCCTGACGGACCCGACCGTCATGTTTTTCGTTGTGTTTGTTCATTTTTTGTACAAGTTTTGGCTCTTTATTTAATGATTTGACGAGTAAATGGATCTTAATCCCGTCGGCCCCAGCGGTCAGGCTTCTCAATATGTTTGTCCATTTTTTGTGCAGGATTTTGACTCGTTATTTGATGATTTTGGAGTTAACAAATAATATTAAAAATTATTAGTATTAGTTAACATTTGTATACACAAGAGTATCATATAATTATAAATGACAAATTTTTTTAAAGCCTTCATTTTGAAAGTACAATATAATTTTATAGTCAAATACATCAATATTATTACGATATTAACAACCGATCAAACTTCATAAAAGAATAAGAAACAAACTACCATTAAAAAAATCACCTAAATGAGAATTAAACATGAGACTCGTAGAATTAGATATTACTTAACATTTTAAAAAATAAAACTAATTTATATAAACTCAATAATTTATCGAGGCACGCCTCATAATATAATCTTGTCAAATTTTCTTAGTTATCATTTACATTACATTTTAACAAATTTTCTTTAGAATATATACATATATATTTTAAAATGTGTAGATAATTAGGTGTATATTCATTAAGATAGTTCCACAATAATTATGCATTATTTTATACAAATTGAAACAAAAACAAGTTATAAAATAACATTTAAATTAGAAATTGTTATATGAAAATTTAGGCGATTAATTATAAATGATTTAAAAGACTACAATATGTATTTTTTGTTGGTAAATGTTTTTTATTGTGTAATTAAAGGATCATAATATCATATAATTGTCAGCTTTTACATTCTGTTGACGCCAAAATCTTTTGACACGTCCCAATCACGTAAAACGCCCCGATCCCCGCAAAAAACACAATAAACACCACAAGCTTCGATTTACGGTTCCGTTCGTCGGGGATAGCAAAGCGTGAGAGTCAAGAAATGTGTTCACAAGGTTTTTGAAATGAAGTCTATATCACCTAGTGTATTAAGAGAGATAATAATAAATCTCTATGTCTATGTGAATATGCATGAAGAAGTGTATGAGAACGTACCTCTTGGTGAAGACTTCCTTGCTAAGTTATACTTCTTTGCCTGGATTACTGTGCCACCCACTACTTCCTGACACACCCCCTTTAATCTGATGGATTATGCCGACTGCATGTAGTTTATCCAACGCTTTTGGTCATTTATTATTACCGCTTACGTGGGTTATGATCCCATCCACATTAATGCATGGCAGGTTCTCTAGTCAACCGTCATGCTTTTTCATCATTGCAGGTCAAAATGATAGATATTAAAATGTCCAAAGGATCGACCCACTGGATCGACCCGGTCTTATAAGTTAAAAAGAAAATAATAAGATAACTGGGCTCAAAGACTTCCATGGTTTACTAATAAAGGCCTAATAGATTAATTAAAAGAGTAAGCCCAATTCATCCGACCCAATGAGAAAAAATATCATGACCCAACATTGCCCCTAGTTTTTGTTGAATGTAATGTTTAATAGAAAACTATAAATAATCCATGATATTTTATGAAAATCAATAATAATAAGAAGTAATTAAAACGCGTACCCATTTATTGCTCACTTAAATGAGACGAAGGAAATTAAAGGCCCAAATCGAAAGGCCCTATCCAATAAATATCGGGACCAAAAACGGACGCTTCCCATTCAAATTCCAAATTATTACTAGCATTTAATGTACCCGCTTGAACACCGTAACCTGGCTAATATAAAAGGATAACTTTACCAAATTTGGCAGTTTTTTACCTGCTCATTTGAAATTCGAGCGCCTCTAAACTTTCTCGATCTTTTCTCGGCAAATCATCACAAATGGCTTCCCACAACCCCGAACAGAGTTCCCCATACCGTAACACCAATCACAAAGTGGTTCCACCAAACCCCAATCCTCATGTAGGGACTTCAAGCACGAATCCCAAACAGTAAAACCCAAAACCCCCTCTCGAATACTACAGAGTACGGAGCGATTTCGCACGCCAACACCTTCTATCATAACCGAGGTGAACTAAAGAGGGTTCGATCTCTGGTTCCACATTCCGGATACCCATGCGATCGTGGTACCCTTGCCGATGCGGTGAAAAGATGTACCAACTACTGAAGGATGGACGACCGTCCCCTGTGACCTTCATCGGAGAAGGGGTTCGCTTCCCCTCACATATCTTTTATAGTGACCCTCTTTGGGGTTTCGGGTGTGGGGTTTTCACAATGGTGCCAAACTCCTACATTCACATTCTCGCCTTCGTGGCCTTCTTCGCCATGAATGGGCGCCGAGCCCTCCTCGGACTTCTTCTTTCATCGTCTACAAAATAAGACAATCCAGGAGAAGGGGTTCAAAGCCCTCAAAGAAGCATTCTCCGAAGTCTGGAGAAAAATTCGATAGACGTTCGCTGGTGAACACCCCTTCAAGCAATAGGGGATGGCACGAGAAATGGTTCTTCGTCAAAGGCCCTGAGATTTCTTCTTTACCGAACCTGGGCAACTGACGAAAAGATATCTGCTGACTTCGGAGACGTTTCAAGAACGGGAAGTGGAAATGATGGAACTATTCGACAACTTCCCGAAGGAAGAGTGGAAATACGGACTCCTCTCGAAGCAAGCATGGTTATATGACCATAAGTGTAAGTACCAGCTTATTTCATATATATATTTTTAAAATATTTTATGATATATAATTTTAACATAGAATTGTTTGATTTATGCAAGATCTTTGATCGTAATCGAGCTCCTTAGAAATAAAGGAGTTCAAGATTTTTTGTCCGGGAAGTCTTCTAAACAATTGAGGCTATACCAACCGAAGCTACTCCCGAAGTCGAACCAACACCAGAAATTCATACGGATGAATTTCAAACAGAAAAAGCAGAGGCCGAAGAGGTTCTTATGCCAGAAGAGACCCTTCACCCTCGACAGAAGAGGAGAGCTACCAGAAAACCCAGGTCAGCCCCTCTTGTCACCCCTCCCGAATCCACACCGTAAATATAACTAACCCCTAGAACCATTCCTCGACAAAGCGGTTTACTTGATCGTCTCCGATCGAAGAAATATACTTAGGATCAAAAAATTAAAACAAAATAACCCTCTAATCGTCGAAGAGCTTTGGGGTTCCTCAATCTTCATCATCCCACCCTTCGTGCCTCAGAGAAATACAGATTCAAGAGGACGGTGACCAGACGAAGGGATTCCGACGCTTATCCAGAAGAGGAAACGCACTCGATAGCCATCCGAAGTTCCGCTTCGCTTCAACACTGAGGACCCACCCCAAACAAATCTCCCATAATCGAAACTATACACGCAGACCCTACACCTCCCTAATGCAACCCCACTCTCTCCCCCGAAGGCCGAGACCTCTCTCCGAATGACCCGGTCCTTCGTGTCAAAGTTACCATGCCGAGGTCGTGGGATCTCCGACCCGTGGCCTGTGTTCAACGCCAACTTCCTTTTCGACTTCTTCTTGAGCTTTCGTTGAATAATCGACGACCACCTGCTCGTTGATCATACTGACGGAAATCTTCTCGACGAGGGATGAGTTATTCGCTAAGGTAAATAACAATCTCTTCTTACTCTATATCTCTGTTTTTCTTTGAATATTTGGACATTTGACTTGAATATTTTGAAAATACGCAGTTAATGCTATCTTTGACGCATTGCGTCCGAGACACATAAATGGAGAAGCCGAGGAAGATTTCATGCGACAAGAGATAAATATGTTGAAATCGACTTGGACCGAGAAAGAGCCGGTCGTGAAGATGTTTTTCATACCATCAACGGCCTTCAAATGTAATTAGATCGGGCTAAGATGGATTTGAAGACATCGATGATTTAATTAGGCGGCCACGAGGACGGGTTGTCATGCCGGCCACCCAACAAACTCGATCGACACGAATCTTTGGTTTCGTTGAAGAAAACTTTACCTCAAGGCAAAAATGAGGAGTTTTCTTCACCAATCAAGCTTAGTCATATAACTTGGTGAGGCCGAGACGAAGGTTCAAGACGGGTTCGAAGGCATAAGGCCAAACGCCACAAGCTCTCCGCCATAAAATAAAGGATCTTGAGGACGAAGCCTCGCTCGATCGAAGAGCTCCGAAAGCAGATTCAAAGTGACTACTGAGGACTCTGGACGAACTCAATGTCGAGATCGTGAAGGTATACTCGGAGGGGTATGAGGATTGCCGAGAGCGAGGAAAAGAAAAGCTATCTACCGCTTCAATTGGACCCTAAGATCGCTTTCAACTCCGATGATGAAGCGTGCTCGAATATCTCATCATATTTTTGTTCTATGCAATAATTTAACTACTTTAAGCTTTTTATGTTCATATAATTAATTTATGATCGACTTGAATGAACGGCTTTTATATTATTGATAAATCTTTAACTGTTTTGATTATGACTTCTGTTTTGATCAATTTCTTGTCAATAATTTAGTATCAATAAGCTGAACCCAACTAGTGAATTAGATATGGCATATAACAGTTAACTTATGAAATGAAATGAATTAAATTTTACGGACAGGATTCAACTTAACTGAACTGAATGAACTGAACTCAACACTTAAACAAAATGAAGTAATGTATACTCATCGGTACCGAAGAGTGAGATCAGTCATGTGTGAGGTAAATTTGGCTGACAAATATATAAGGACCAAGATATAAGGATCGATAGTGACCATCGACTTACCACCTCGATAAGATCAATATAGATCAAAAGGACCCGGGGCTACCATCGAATGGCCGAGAGTCCTACCATACCTCCTTACACCATAGTGACCATCTGGACAAATAGACCCGATGACTAATAGTGACCATCGACTTACCACCCAGATAAGATCAATATAGGATCAAAAGGACCCGGGGCTACCATCGAATGGCCGAGTCCTACCATACCTCCTTACACCATAGTGACCATCTGACAATAGACCAAATGACTAATAGTGACCATCGACTTACCACCCAGATAAGATCAATATAGGATCAAAAGGACCCGGTTACCATCGAATGGAGCAATGAGTCCTACCATACCTCCCTTACACCATAGTGACCATCTGACAAATAGGACCCAATGACCAATAGTGACCATTCGACTTACCAACGATAAGATCAATATAGGATCAAAAGGACCTGGGTTACCATCGAATGGCCAATGAGTCCTACCATACCTCCTTACACCATAGTGACCATCTGGACAAATAGGACCAAATGACTAATAGTGACCATCGACTTACCACCCGGATAAGATCAATATAGGATCAAAAGGACCTGGGCTACCATCGAACGGCCAATGAGTCCTACCATACCTCCTTACACCATAGTGACCATCTGGACAACAGACCAAATGACTAATAGTGACCATTGACTTACCACCCAGATAAGATCAATATAGGATCAAAAGGACTGGGCTACCATCGAACGGCCAATGAGTCCTACCATACCTCCTTACACCATAGTGACCATCTGGACAAATAGACCAATGACCGATTATGGAAAAGTGACCTTTATTAATAATAAAACAATCGTGTATGCAGACTTGGTAAGAAACCGACTTAATATTTATTGAAAGTATTTCCAAGCCCGCCAAAGATGCCAAGTATTCTTAATCTCGGAACCATCGAGTGCTTTTAACCGATAAGTACACTGCTTTGGTACTTGATCACCTCATATGGCCCTTCCCAATTCTAAGATTAGCTTTCCCGTGTTTTGAGGCGTAGAAGTTTTGGCTTCTAAGAACGTAAGTCTCCCACTTCGAATCTACTAAGTTTGACTCCTTTGTTATAATGTTTGGCCACCCTTCGTTGATAAGCAGCCAATTTGATTAAAGCTTCCTCTCTGACTTCGTCTAGCAGGTCCAGGTTAACTTTCAGTCCTTCGTCGTTGTAAATTTCTTTAAATTGAGTTACCCAAGACTTGAGATCCGATTTCGATCGGGACTAAGGCATCGCATTACCATAAAGCCAACCGGAAGGGCTTAATCCCCGTAGTAGTCCCTGGTGTAGTTCGCAGATGCCCACAAAGACGCTCAACAATTCTTTCCGCCATCTTCCTTAGCTTCATCCAATCTACGCTTGATTCCGTTTAACAGCGTCCTGTTGGTCACTTCGACTTGTCCATTAGATTGTGGATGAGCCACAGAAGTCTTCTTGTGCTGAATCCCCAAATCATTCAAAAATTCTTCAAATTTTGAACCCACGAACTGACGTCCGTTGTCCGATATCAATACCTTAGGGATCCCGGCGAAACACCATGACTTCTTTATAAACTTTAGACACTCTGTTCGTTATTCCATCAAGTGGTTTTGCCTCTACCCACTTAGTCATATAATCAATAAGAACTATGCACGAAGTTTAACTCGACCTTTTAGCTTTAGGTAATCTGGTCCCAATATATCCACCCCTGCATAAATGAAGGGTATAGGAGATAAAATCGAGTATAACTCTTCTTGGGTGGTCGATAATGGGACCGGACTATCGAAATGACATTTTCGCATTTCTTGACATACTCTGTAGCTTCTTTGAAAATCAGTAGGCCAATAGTATCCTTGTCAAGTACTTTATGAGCCAAAGACTTGGCGCCCATATGATCACCAAGAAATGCCTTCATGAACCTCCCAAGAGCATACTCATTTCGGACGGAACCAAACATTTCAACAATGGTGAGAAAATGCCAATCGACAGAGATCCCCATCAATAAGACTAAAATTGGTACTCTTGTATTTAATCTTCTTTCACAAAGATTTGATCCGAAGGAAGGACGCCATCCGCCAAATACTCAATGTAGGGGTCATCCAACGGTTCGTTCGATTCGATACATCATCGCTTCGTCTTTGAACACTGGTCATTGCAAAATTTCCAAATATATCGATCCGTGAAAACATCTCAGATCTCAGTAGTGGGCTACCGACAATGCATCGGCAGTTGAATTGTCATTACGCCTATACTCAAACTCATAAGCGAAAAATTGAAGTTGGTCTCTTAATTCCGCCAGATATTTGATCATTCGGGTTCCACGAGCTTCATAATCTCCGATAATTGTTTAACGACCAACCGAGAATCACTATAGATAATCAATCGTTGGACTTTGAGACTCTTTGCCAATCGGACACCTGCTAACACCGCTTCGCATTCAAACTTTCATTGTTCGTTGCTTTTAACCCGAATCGATGGCTCTCCGGACTTTCAATCCTTTCGACTTATTAAAATAATTCCGCCCACTAACGGTCATCATAGAGATCCATCTCGCATACTGGCCCACGCCTTCCTCGACTTCTTTGAAGAACGCCATCGCTTTCGATCGTAAGATTCAAGATCCAGTAACTCGCAAGATTCCGCGGTGAACGAGCATTCTACCATAAAGTCAGCCAGGGCTTGGCCTTTGATGGCAGTTCGAGGATGATACTCGATAAAAAATTGGGATAACTCCATAGTCCACGCTGCTAGTCTGCCCGAGACCTCTGGCTTGCCCATCACCTTCTTCAATGGTCGATCCGTAGGACGATCAGAGTCGACTTTGAAAATATCGCCAAGCTTTCATCGGCAATTATTAAAGCAAAGGCAAATTTCTCAATGTTTGGATACCTGGTTTCAGCATCTCGTAGGACGTGGCTGACATAATAAACCGGATGCTGCTTCCCACTGATCTCCCGAATCAACACTGCTCCAACTGCTAAGGAACTTGCTGCAAGGTACAAATATAAGTCTCTGCTGGGGTAGGCTTTACCAATAAAGGAGCCGAAGACTGATACGTCTTTATACCTTGGAAAGTGTCTTTCACACCAAGTCCATGGAACATCTTCGCATTCTTCGGTCCCTTCAATGTGTCAAAGAAAGGAAGGCATCTCTCCGCAGATTTGGCGACAAACCTCCTCAAAGCCGCAATCCTACCAGTCAGACGCGAAAAGTCCTTGAATGACTGAGGAGTCTTCATGTCAAGGATGGCCTGGATCTTCTCCGGATTGGCCTCGATGCCCCTCTGACTGACCAGATAACCCAGAAACTTTCCGGCACCAAGGCCGAAAGTACATTCGTCGGAGTTAAGTCTCAGTTGACGATAACGAATAGTTTGAAAGCACTCCTCCAGGTCGTCCAAATGCTTCTGAATTTGCATACTCTTCACGATCATGTCATCTACATAAACCTCCATGTTCCTCCCCAGCTACCTATCGAAGATGAAATTCATCATCCTTTGGTAGGTAGCTCCAGCATTAATGAGGCCAAAAGTCATTTTTTTGTATGCATACACCGAACGGTGTGTAATGAATGCTGTCTTTAGAATGTCTTCTTTTCACATGGATATTTGATGATAACCTGAAAAAGTATCCATAAAACTTAGTAATGCATACCCCGAAGTGGCATCGATGAGCTGATCGATATGGGGTAGAGGATAAAAGTCCTTCGGACAAGCTTTGTTGAGGTCGGTGTAGTCGATGCAAACCCGCCACTTTCCATTATGCTTCTGCACCAACACTACATTTGCTATCCATTCTGGGTAATCAATCTCGTATATGAAGTCGTAGCCTAGCAATTTCGCAACCTCTTCATCGATGATCTTCGACGCCTGGAGCAAATATCCGCTTTCTTCCGACGAATCGCTTCTTCAAGGATCTATCTCGCTTTATGCTCAAAGAACTTTTCGCTAACTCTGTGCATGTCTTGTGGCTCCTATGCAAAAATATCAACATAACATCGTAAGAGTTCCATAAGATTTGTCCAAGAGGTTTCGCAGACTGAACCAATCCTCACTGTCTTGTCCGGCTTTCCGACGACCAACTCAATCTCCTCCGTCCCTCCAGCGGGGATTACCAAGGGTTCTGAGCTACTCTCGGTGAAGGGTTTGATCTCAATTGCCATCGTCTTTTTCTGTTTACTAACTCCCATTCCGGATGAAATAACAGCATTCCGATAACATCGACGGGCCAGGTCTAAATCACCCATCACCTCTCCTACTCCATGCGCTGTGGGAAATTTGATTTTGAAATGTGGGATGGAAGTCACAACAAGAGTCACAACGGGTCTTCCTGAATGGCGCCAGAAAGTCAATCCACATGCACAACATAAAATTTACTGTGTTATCTCTACCGCCGAGGGGCCGTCAAGAAGATAACCGGAGTTCAATAGTGCACCGCCACTTTGACCGGTTAATTCTTAGAAACCATATAGAGGAGCCTCCTGTCCAACCTCCATTTTGTGCCCATCGAGATGCATCCTCTGAAAAGCATGGGCATAAAGAATGTCCACCAAGATCCATTATCTATCATCATGCGTTTCACATCCATCGAGCCTACTTCATACCGTGGATCACCAATGCCCCTTCATGCGGTTCGATGGGCTCAAGGATAATCCGCGATCCGTAAATGATATAACGGTTCTCGAAAAAGGCATGTCAATCTTGAGGTAAAGCATCGTCACCGATATGACCGAATCAAGATAAGACCTCCTCTTCTTCCCTACTAACTTCCCAATGCACCCACCGGTTATTACATCAACAACTTCGCTTGGCGGTGGTATGGAAGCATTTTGAATGGGTGGTACTTGAACCGTTTGAACAGTACGATTGATAACCTGCTGACCCTGGCGGTCCTTCTCAGCCACATATTGAATCAGCAAGCCGCTTTTAATCTTGCTCTCCACAAAATCCTTTAGATTACAACACTCATTAGTGTCATGACCAGCAGCTTGATGATAACCACAGTATTTGCGAGGGTTGCCGTGTCCCGTTCTGTAATTATCACGAGGTGGCTCAAAGAAAGGCTGGTTTCTGATCTGATCCAAAATTATCGACCTTTCCGTATTCAATTGGGTGTAGACCTTATTAACCTTCGGAGTAGAAACAGTGTACGATCACGCTTTGTCGCCACGAGTTACTGTACTTCTTCGAACTACCTTCTGCCCCTTGGTTGTACCCTCCCACTCTTCTCTGATCAACATCAGTCTTGGGAACCTCCACCTCCTTTGACTGGCTCAAAGAAGGATTCTTCAGACTATTCATAGCCTCTTCTACAACAATATAGCCCTCTGCCTTGTCGAAGGCTTCTGCTAGGCTTTTCGGATGGTGAAACATTAACTTCTTTACCAATTTCTCCGATTTAACCAGATCTAGCCCATTCGAACAAACCAATGACTTGAGATCATTAAGATCGGACACCGACCGACCGCTTCTCTAAACCTCTTTACATATTGGCCTAAAGATTCATTGGTGAATCGCCGGACTGTCTTAAAGAAAACAGTAGCTTTCTCCTTCTTCTATTGCTTCCAAACGCGTAATGGAACTTATCACAAAGTTGGTCCACGAGGAAATCGAATCCGATGGTAAAGTCCCCATTCATCGTCCTCAAGGCGTCTTTTTTCTCAAAGTCGTGACAAAAGTGTGACACTTGGCAAAGATCAATTGAAGTCATAGTAATCCATTAGCCGGCCCAAACGCTCGACTATGGTCATAAGGATCTCCGGACCCATCATAGCTTTCCATACGAGGCAACTTTTGGTAATATCGCGCTTTCTCCTCGAGAATATCGGAGGAAAAAGGGACGCCTTTCTTCCGTGGAGTGTCCTTCACCTGTTGGACCTCAATTAACTGCTTTTGGAGTTCTTTCAACTCCCTTACTGTAAAATCAACACCTTGGGTTGTGGATGAGATCTCCTTCTCCGAGCGACGTTAGGCCTTGGAATGGATCGACCTTTCCCCGCCGATCCCAACCGCCTTCTCGCGGGACTTCTCGATTTACTTAGAGGCGATAATCTCATCCTCACGATGATGAAACGGTTGTGTTTCAGATCTCTCCTTCGGGTTTCGCACAATTTCTCTCGACCGCTTTTTCATCTTTTTCATCGTCGCGATGAATTGATCCAACGACTATCGGTGCCTTCTTCGAGGCCAAAGGCGTTCGCGCTCCTCGATCTCCTCCCATCTGCGAGAATGATCCCGGACACACGCACGTAATGTTCCGGCTCCTTACCCTTCCGACGGTATCTCCTTATGCCTACTCCGCGTCTTTCGGAATGAATATGGCTAGATGCTTCGTCCCTCAACTCATTCACCAAGCATCTGTTTCGGCTATATCTTCCCTTTGTTTTAACAGTAACCTCCAAAGCCTTTATCTCGCTTCGTTCGCCATCCTCGCCAACTTGGTAGCTCGTCTTCTCGACCACTTTGGCGATGAGTCCCGGTCGTGAACCTTCTACCTGTTCTCGATCGGGATCACGCCTTATCGGCGTTGAAAACCAACTTCCGTCTGCTCCACCACGGATATTCTGGACAAAGTTCTCTGAAGTCAGGTTTAGAAGCCGTGCTTTTCGTGAGCACTTTTAGAAGGACCTGACGGTCCTTTATCGAAATACTTAGGCAAATGATGAACTAATGTACCATCGCCGCCCTTTCCGTGTACCATCTCTACTCTTCATCATCTTCCGAAATAAGTTAAACAATTGTGATTGAAAAAAAAGGCCCTCCTTCTAGCGCCAATGTTAACGCCAAAATCTTTTGACACATTCCAATCACGTAAAACGTCCTGATCCTGCAACGTAAACACAATAAACACCACAAGCTTCGACGGTTCCGGGGGATACTTCAAAGCGAGAGTCAAGAAATGTGTTCACAAGGTTTTTCGAAATGAAGTCTATATCACCTAGTGTATTAAGAGAGAGATAATAATAAATCTCTATGTCTATGTGAATATGCATGAAGAAGTGTATGAGAACGCACTCTTGGTGAAGACTTCCTCGCTAAGTTATACTCGCTCTGCGGATTATCGTACACCCACTACTACCCCGACACACCCCTTTAATCGATGGATTACGCCGAATCGCATGTAGTTTATCCATCGCTTTTGGTCATCATCATTACCGCTTTACTTAAGTTATGATCCCATCCACATTAATGCATGGCAGTTCTCTAGTCAACCGTCATGCTTTTTCATCATTGCAGTCAAAATGATAGATATTAAAATGTCCAAAGGATCGAACCCACCGGATCGAAATCTTGCTTTTATAAGTTAAAAAGAAAATAATAAGATAACCTACCAAAGACTTTCCATTGGCTTAATAAAAAGCCCAATAGATTAATTAAAAGAGTAAGCCCAATTCATCCGGCCCAATGAGAGAAAATATCATGACCCAACACATTCCAACTCAGTTGAACTTGTAACCTTTTTAAGCAATAAATATGTTATTTTGTTTGCTTACAAAAAATTTTATATCTCCATTTTCGGCTAATTTAATCTATCCATATGGGTTGGATTACAAATTTATAGAGCTGGACCAAGAGCCGAGAGGTTTACTTGGAAAGCCCAGAAGATAATCCCCGAACAAGAACATATTTAACTACTCATTCATAACCAGACAGTTTCGTTGCGCCTGACGCCTAGCCCGAGAGAGACGGTGTTCTCATAATTTCATTTCCCATTCCAGTTTAGTTTCTCAATAAATTTCATTTTCCAAAAACCTTGATTCAGGGCTAGGAGGCGTGGAATCTGCAATTTTCCCACCTGTGTTATATATACCGCCATATACATTTACATACATTACAAAAAAAAGAAAAGAAAGAGACTCGTCTGTAATTTTGATCACAAATCGTTTTCGAGCGTTTACAAATTCTAAATTTTAATGATTTTCAACTAAATAAATTTGTATAAAACTAGGGTTTGGTTTTATTTTCTGAACTTGAACTGTGTGGTGCGATTCAATTTAGTTGTAAGAATTTAGCTCAGTTTTTTTAGGGTTTTTATTGGAAATTGTGAGGAATGGAGAAGAAGAGGGTTGCAGTGCCATTGGTGTGCCATGGCCATTCGCGGCCAGTTGTGGATTTGTTCTACAGCCCAGTCACTCCAGATGGCTACTTTCTCATCAGTGCCAGCAAGGGTACGCATTTATACTAATTAATTACCAATTTTCTCTTGAATTCACGAAAGACGAAGATTTGATCTTTATACCTGATACACATAAAAACTTATACTATTTGAAAGAGTTTTAGTGTACTAGTTTTGACATGTAAGTTAGCTTTCTGTTGGGCTGAATTGATATTTGCATAGGGTTGGCATTCTTGTGTGGTTTTAAGTTGTAAACTAAACATATTTATAGTTAATCTGCACTTTCCTCATTTGAATTTTGGAGTTGGATTGTTATATTCGGAGTTCTCTTTAAATGAGATCATTTTAGACAATAATTTATTTATACAGTGATTTATGGATGGAGTAAACATTCGTATTAGTTTAATCATTTTACTTATTAGGAGTTTTCTTTAATAGGATAGTTTTAGATAACAATTTATTATAGTTATATATGGGAGTTCTATGAGGTTTATAAACATTAGTACTAGTTTAACATATTTACTGATGTATGATGTTTCCAACTAGCTATTAAATAATCCTTAAAATTTTGTATTCCAGATTCCAATCCGATGCTCAGAAATGGCGAGACCGGAGACTGGGTTGGAACATTTGAAGGACATAAAGGTGCAGTTTGGAGTTGCTGCTTAGACACAAATGCTTTACGTGCTGCATCTGGTTCTGCCGACTTCACTGCGTATGTTCCGCTGCCAAAAATGAACAACTAACACATTTACGCACAAGTAAAAACAAACTTTTGTTGGGTGGTTGGAGTGGAATACTTTGTCTAAACATACTGAAAAAGAAGAATACATATAATTTGTTTGTTTACTGTCGTATGTTCCCTATTACATGGTACTTAAGGTAGTCTTTTTTAGTTTCTTGGATAAATGTTAAGGTTGACCCTTTTACTAATACAGAGATTTAAATTTAACAAGTTCATATTATATTATTGATTAAAATTTCAAGGTTTGTACAAGTTCTGTGGCTTTTTTTTTAAAGTTTTGACAAAAGCTTATTCTGATTTACATTTTCCGAGGATGTGTCTTCATTTATCGAAATCATAAACTCTATTCTTTGCACACTTGCAGTTGTTACCTAAATTTAGGCAGGTTATTTGAATTCATTTAGTATATCTAACAGTTAGTTGCTTCCTAGCTGGTTTATATCTAATAGATTTTAGGAAGTTCTTATTCCACATTGCCTTCACATTGTGTCTTATATATGTTACCAAAATTTTCCCTCCTCTTAATGCTCATGTTGACACTGTGAGAATAGGCATGGGTGTGGTTCAGGGATGTGGATATGACTGGCAGACCAGGAGGAAAAAATGAAGATAAAGAAAAGTATCATAAATACCTTTGTGATCTGTCAATTTCCATTAAATATTTGCGTCGCTAAAGCTTTAATCACGTGCGGGTTAGTTTTTTAGATCATGAAAGGGGATTTTGTAATTGAAGCCAGGACGGAGGCTAGGGTTTTGTGATCTGGGTTGGTGTTGAGGACCTTGAGCTAATAATGGGTTCATTTCATCTAAACCTAATGTTTGCTTATTTGCTCAATACCTCATACCATATATAGTTTTAATCACTAAACTTGAAGTCAATGTTCGAAATAGTGCTCGAGGCCTACGCCTCGAGGCGCGCCTCGTAGCGAGGCGGGAGAAAATGTTGCTGAGGCGGCCGCTTAGTTTGGGATCGAAGAACCTTGCGCCTTTTTTCTCGCCAGGCTTACGCCCAAGGCCGTAGTGCGAGGCGTCGCGACTCGACTTCGCTTTAAAAAGACCTAAATATCGATTAACAGACTTACCATTATCGAAGAGGCGAAGCCCATTCTCGCGACCATCGATCGCTTCTTCTTCTCGCGACCATCGTGTGACTCACCGCTCGTGAAATCCCTGTATCTTCCTTCTCTTCTTCTTCTTCACCGCTTCTTCTTCTACTTTACTCCTTCTCCTTCTACTTCTTCGCCACCATCGTATACTTTCTCTTGTGACTATTTGGTCTCTGTTTTTTTTTCGTTTCTTCCTCTTTTCCTCTCGGTCGTCTCCTTCTTGCGTCGATCGAGGGTCTGAGTTCGTCTGGGTCGTCTCCTTCTTTCTCAGTTTCTTGTAGCTTAATCGAGTTTCGCCGAGGGTCCGAGTTTCATTATTGGTTTAATTGTTTTAATTGTTCTGTTTAATTGTTATTGTTTACAGTGTTATTGTTACTTTGTTAGTGTTTATTGTTATTGTAATTCCTAACAGTTATAATTTATTCCACTAACAAATTCGTAACAGTACTATAATAACAATTATAATAACAATTCGTAACAATTGCTTCTGTTTAATTGTTATTGTTTAATTGTTATTGTTTACAGTTGAATTTTTTAGACTGTAAATAACAATTGCTTTTATTATTACAGTGAATTAAGATTATGGGTAAAAATGATACATTATATGGGTAAAAATGATACATTATAAAATTTGATCCATTATTCAAGCCGCTAGATACAAATGATACATTACTTACATAGTGATGGATGATCACTATATAAGTACTTGATGATATTATGTCGTTTTGATGTTTTGTAATGATACATTACTATGACGTTGGTTATTTATGTCTTCTATGACCTTAATTGTAATGATGAATTATTTTATGATTTTATTAGTATTTTTTCATAATTTTTTGGGGACTTTTATGTCTTTAAATCAAGGCTTCCGCCTCGCTCCGCCTCAAGGCTTACGCCTCGCATAGCCCAGAGAAAAACGCCTCGTACCGATTTTAGCTTTTTCGAACATTGCTTGAAGTATGACCTTGTCATTCCAAGTATTTAGAGGACGTTCATTTCTTAAACGTTTTCAAATAAATTTTGAGCTTTTTCTTAAAAAGGGTCACTCACATTTAAATTATACATTTTTTTAGCCCCTACCATTACACTGCCACATTAGTTCGTACATGTATATGTTAGAGCCTTACCAATATTTTTGGTGGTAGGGAATCTAACATATAGGTCCATTTAATATAGTTTCCAACTTAGTAACACGGTGAGTCAAGATATAAGTTCATTTTCATGTTTCACTAGTTACTATACTTCTGGGTTGTTGGCTATCCCACAAAAAGAAATCTCATTTGTCTTCATTTATGTTTGACTGAGAGTGGTACTTCATTGTTTTTTTTGTTTTTGTATTTTCTTTCTTTCTTTAAATATGTATCAATTTGCATAGATTGACATATTTTTTTGTGCAACAAATGCAAATGCAGGAAAATTTGGGATGCATTAACAGGAGATGTACTGCACTCATTTGAGCACAAGCACATTGTTCGAGCCTGTGCCTTTTCAGAGGTACATGTCCGCTGTCCCAGGCTCGAATTTAACATGCAATACCATGATTTTATTAAACAAATGAGTCCTCAATTGAACACAAGACTCCATATTATCATGAATCCTATTGCACATAATTAGGGTGTACATTTGGTCTACCTTTTCCCTTTCTGAGTGCAATGATTTTCTATAATTTTTAGAGAGATGGTTTTAGTTGACTGCGCCTATTGTTGTTTAGATGTGTTTGTATTTGTTACTTGCGGCAATTAATTGGTTGGTATGAGCACAAATGTTGTTTGGGCCATAAGTTGTCCTGATATCATGATGCGTATGGGGGATGGCTAACTGCACGTGTTGGGAGGATTAGTTGGGTGATCTGCCATGCACAAATGACTTTTTGTCGCAGCAAGGGATAATAAAAAAAAGAAAAGAAAAACTAATGGTAGCTTGGTTATTGTGTGATTTAAGTGTTGCATTGCTCATTTTGATTGGTAGTACTTACCATTTAACCTTATAATCTGGCTCATACAATTTCAAAATCTTCCATAGAGGACACCTGTTTTTCTTATTGTACTTATATGTAGTTCTCATTTAATTTTTAATCTATCTGCGACAGGATACTCAATTTCTACTTACTGGAGGAGTTGAGAAGATTCTTCGTATATATGATTTGAATCGTCCTGATGCACCTCCTAGAGAAGTGGACAAGTCTCCTGGCTCTGTCAGAACTGCTGCTTGGTTCCACAGTGATCAAACAATATTAAGTTCTTGTACTGATATGGGTGGAGTCAGGTAAGCTTGGCCTTATGTACCTATGGATTGTACTAGTATTAATGTTTTTAATTCTTTTATTCATATTGACTTGTGTTGTTCTATGTAAGGAATGTGGTTACTTGGTGCCTTTGACTGAATTGTTCTGTAGTATTTTCTGAGCAAGCTCTATTGTCGTCTCATATTACTTTTTTTTCTTAGTATGAAGATACCATTGTCTTTTTTTCTTTTGCTAGTTTGAGACATAATTTAAACAGACACACCCAACCTTAGCCATTGCCAAGGTTCGAAATCCCACCCTCTTGGTACACAACGATGAGGATAACTAGCATTGGGCCATGACCCTTTAGCTAATATACCATTATCATCTTAGGTTATTAATTTATACTTTAATTCATTAAGCAGTTGGAACTCTTAGCCACAAGAGGGTTGGATTTGAATGAGAACAGAGATACCAGAGACTTATGATAGAATAAATTACAGAAAACATGGTTCCACACTTATTGTTGGCATCGTAATATTTACATGAATAAGAATAATTAGATATATTCATGAACAAAACTGGCATTTAATATTTTGAGTGTAATAAACAGTGATCAATGTTCAGGATTTGGTGGGTTTAACCGGAAATATATCTGTTGGAATTACTTATTGAATAGCTATGGTAATATCTGGACTTTGAGGCTCTTTTTCTTTATAACCTGTATACCCTAAAGGCTAAAGAAACAACTTCATGATAGTTCACATTTTCTTATTGGTTTCTGGTAAGCAGACATTCTTGACAAGTAATATTGGGCAGGAATTTCGCTCCAGTCTCCAAAGTCCAAATACCACCCTTGCCTCTTTCTGGTAACTACGTATGTTGTTATTGTGGTTATCGAAATATTTGGTTGCTCTGTGATTTGGTGTTGTTTGAGCTTCAAAATTATTGGATACAGCTTTATGATGGGAACTTTTTTGATCACTTTCTTAATACTATGTGCATTTATATATTTGTATGGCAGGATTATGTTACACAGTGCATGCTCTACATACTAATGATACACAAAGAAAAAGGAAACTGCAAACATAAATAGAATATGACATTTGAAATTATTTGGTCAACTGTGCGTTATAATGTTTCTTCTCATTCAGAAGAATTTCTCTTTAAAAGACACCACCCTTCACAGTAAAATTAAAATTTTCTTTTTAATTAAGCTGTTATTGAGTTTGTCCATCAATTTACACCTGGGATTCTCCATAAATCTCAATGTCCTGGCTTCACATTGCCAACAGTTGAAGGCCTTGGTTTGTCGAATTCATTATCAGAGGCACTCCTGTTTCTTTAATGTTAACTAGATATGTTTAATGTTTACTAGATATAGCCATATCTTTCCTCGTCTTATATAAGAACTATGTGAAATTTATTTCAGGTATTGCCTAGGGATTTAGGCTTCTCTTGACCTTTGTTAATTTTACTTGCTTTTACAGATTATGGGACATAAGAACTGGTAACATAGTTCGCACGCTTGAGACTAAATCACCGGTGACTAGTGCTGAAGTGAGTCCAGATGGTCGATATATAACAACTGCCGATGGGTTTAGTGTTAAGTTTTGGGATGCAAATTAGTAAGTTCCGGCCTTCATTATCATGCTTTGTTGCTAGGATATTACATGCTTGTTTCCTAATATATATTCTTTTTATTTTATTGTTTCTAGTTTTGGATTGGTCAAGAGCTACAACATGCCATGCACTGTAGAATCAGCTTCATTGGAACCAAATTATGGAGTCAAGTTTGTTGCTGGGGGAGAAGACATGTGGATTCATGTATTTGATTTCCATACTGGCGAAGAGATTGGTATGTGCTGCAAAATAGTACTCTGTCCGAAATTGTGGTCCTATTCGAAACTTTACTTTCATTACAGATTTTAAGATGTTTTTGAGTAATGCATTTAGAAATTATATGTTGCATAATTTGTTTTTCCAAAAATATTGTTTAACATTTAATGTTAAATTTAGCTATGATGGGAATCGTTACTTTTGAACAGGATTTAATTAGAGACTTACAACTGCGAATATCCTTTTGGAGATTCTCTTAGGAGGGTGGTTTTACCGAGGCCACGTGACATTTTGATTGGATAATCGACCTTTTAAATCTGAAATACCCTGTTTTTAGATTGGTATTACATTTTGTTTGATCTTATTGTCGTCACAGCGTTATTTGGAGTATAATGTTAGTTTTCACTTGGATGCAGCATGTAATAAGGGTCACCATGGTCCAGTGCACTGCGTTCGATTCTCACCAGGAGGGGACTCATATGCCTCGGGATCTGAGGATGGAACAATCAGAATATGGCAAACAGGCCCTTTAACTCGTGACGAAAGTGACGCTGTGACCACAAATGGTTCAATTGGAAAGGTGAAAGTTACTGCAGAAGAGGTCCCCCGCAAGATTGAGGGCTTTAACATTGAAGATGAGGGAAAGACCAAAGAGAAGGAAGTTTTGGGGAATACCTAAACTAGATGATTAAATAACCTATTTACTTTAGCTGATGGGTTTTCTCAGACTGCCCCTTGTATTGGACTCTGTTTGAACTCTTTCTGTACAACCTTTTAAATTGCTTAACACCATGAAATGCCAGACTTTCTAGTTTCTACCTCCCATCATTTAGAAACAAAAAATAGAAGCTTTTCTTCTACAAATTTTTTAATTTTGTTTATTTTCTAGTGTTCAGTTGATATGCATGGAGCTGATCATGGTGTTGATTAGGACTCTCTTATCCAATATAGTGATTTGCTTACTAAAGAATAGATATTAAAAATAACTATTAAATGATGTGTATGCTTGTGGTCAGTTATGATGATTGGATGTACTTGTGTATAATGGTTTTTCAACTAGTTACAAGTAGATGTATTATTTTATAATTTATTTTTTGTAAAAGTTTTTTTTTGGAAGAGTAACATTACTCTCTTACTATTTGATGGAGAGGACGCTAATCTTCGAGAGTAGTGTCTCCAATTTTTTCTATTCACTTGTGTTTCACTACTAAAATTTTGACATTTAATCTCTTACTTAATATTAATTAACTCTAAAATTAAATAAGAAGTTATTAAGTGTCAAAATTTAAAAGAAAGACACAAGAATAACATCATTAAAAATAAGACATAAGATCTGCTCTCGTAATCTTCTGGGACTCCACATGATCCAAAAGAAAGAGGTATTACTCTTATGTTATCTTTTCAAATATTAAAATTTTCATAAAACATATATTGATTAATAATCTTTTTTAGCATTAAAATTTAAAAACTAAAACTAATATTTCTAGCGCAAAAAGTTACGAGGGTAAATGATGCAATATATGGTTGTATAATTTGCAGTAAACAGAATACAATTTAGAAAATTTTATCATTTTACAAAATTAACCCAAGTAAAGTTGTTTCTGTTTTTTTATTGGTGTAGTTTATTTTTTGATTTGATATTATTGAGCCCGACTGGATCAGCTAATGAAAATTGTAGTGTATATATTAGTGCTTAATCATGTATTATTTTTTTGTAATATAAAATAAAACAATACCTTCAAATTTCTCCATCTCTCGCAGTTGATCAAGCCTAGGCCCATTAGCTCCTGGGTCACCTGGGCTCAATCGACTCTAGATTTTTTGGTGCGTTAAAATACTCAATGACTGATTCTGTTCGATATTGGATTGGGAATGGGGCAAATATAAACTTGTGGATAATGGTGCAGCTCCCCTAATGCCCCTGTTATGATGTTCTCTCGGTTTGGAGCTAAGGCTAAAGTTAGTGACATTCTTTCTACAAACGATTGGAATCTCCCACAGAGCAATCATGCTATCATGATTCAGTTCCGGGCTACTTTTAACCTCGACACCATCTTTAATCTTAATTGTGACGACTCCATCCACTGTTATTCAAACCCCAACAACAACATCTCCGTCTCAATGGTTTGGAACTCTATTTGATCAAAAAAGATCCTGTTCCCAGATACTCTTTCATCATGTGGCTGACCATACTTCATAGGCTGCAAACCCTTGATCACATAGTACATTATAACCATTATAAATTACATCCTTAAAATATAAATTTTGTAAAGAAGTCGTTTTTTTGGACGGACAAGAGTATAAATTTAGTCAGGCTTCAGTCCAAAATACAATTGGAGCCCAAGCAAGTTGATCAAGATTACTATATACTCCTCCTTCCTCCAGTCTGAAAGACTATAAAAAAGAGGGTATTACTGTCATTAGGACTCCGTTGAGAAATTTCACTAATCTGTTTTGCAAAGATTTCTTGTTTTTCTCTCATCTTCCTATCAGCTGCTTTGTGATCGGATCTCTATTGTAGCAGTCAAAATCATCTCCGTCTCTGTTTTGATTTAGACTGCAACATAATCCATCCCATCCAATACAGAAGAAAAAGGAGGGAAGGAGGAGAGAGAAGATGTCGGGATGGATTGATAATGGGGAAAAACTCCTCAGGCCTCAACAAAGACAAAGATAAAGACCTGAAGAAGAAACCCACCTCTCGTGCTGGTCTCCAGGTCTTCTCTTTCTCTCTCTCTCTCTCTATATATCAACATTGTTCTATTTCAACTTTTTTATTTTATGTACCGTATAATTTCCGTAAGTTAAATGTTTTTCCTTTATAATCATTCTCTTTTCCGTGTTAGTTGATATATATAGTTTTCAATTAAAAATTTAAATTCAGAGACTCAAAGCTAGTCATAAGTGAAAATAATAATCATAATGTGCTATGAATTTTATTTTATTTAGTTTAGTGTGCTTACAATCAGAGCAAAATTTGGCAATGCAATGGGTGGCTTTGGATTTTTATGTGACTTGCAAGTTATCAAAAAGTATAGTCTGTCGTAATAAAGAAGAACGCTTGTTCTGGTAGAGGATTCTTGGCAGTGGTCAGAGAATATGCTGCCACACTACAAGAGTGGCATTGATCAGAAGAGGATTGACTATCATGTAGCACTGATGACAACTTAAAATGGAGAAGGGAAACCAAAAGAACATGATCGTGGTTTCTAACTTATGATGCGATATTATTTAATCAAAGTCTATTCAAGATGAAGTTTAAGAGCATCTCTAGCAAGATAAGACTATATTTAGTCCATATGACATCAATCCATGGGATAATCCTTCTGACATATGCAGCTTGCAATTCGAGGTGATGAAGAACTTCATAACCCTGATCAAAGGGCAGAGGTGTGATTCCTCACATCCACAAGTCACTCATCAACAAATCATAGCTTTAGTTGCTTTGTTGAATGTGGGAAGGGAACTATTTTCTCATTTGTTCTATGAAAGACTAGACATGCATATGCATATGCACATTGTAGGAATATTCAATTATCTAGGTTCTCATTTAGTTGCAAACGACGGTTTTTATTCCAATAGTATTGATTGGGAATGTGTTTGGCTGATTACCTCTGCAATCTCTTTTCTACATTATCATTTTTGCAATGCCATCCCAGCTAAAAAGCAAAAACAAAAATTACTACAAAGGAATTCGAATACTACTGCTGTTTTTTTTCCGGTGATACTTTTGACAACTACTTTGCAATGACTAAGAGCTACAACTCCAGCCTCAAGGAGTAGATCTAAATGGAGGAACTTTGCAATATGCAAAGCAGCAAACAAACTACGTCTAATAGCGCACCCAACCCAGCCCAAATTTCTAGACGTACAAATTACCTACTCAATAAAATAGAAATAACAAAGAACATGCAAAAATTGTTAGCTTTTCTATTCTTTCGTCTCAGGTATATGTTCCTTTTACAACTATGGAAATGTAGATATTCTGAATCTTTTGCATACGGAAACTAATATCTTGCCACCATGATCCTAATTCAGCCAAAGGAATCTTCTCACAGTAATTTCAAGATTGGGAGTCAAGATTGATGAAGAGATGGTGTTGGTACATATTAATCCAGTTTGAACTCATCCAGCCATATAAGCACTTCATTCCTCTACAAGTCAAAAACCACAAAACATATGCAGTCTAATATTAGTAACTAAGATGGAAATAGGTCTACTTTTAATTTTTTTCTAATTCTAAATTTATTTTTATTATTATAAGAAAAGGGTTAAGATTGGAAATAGCATAAAGAGTAAGGTTAAGATTGGAAATTGGAAATAGCATAAAGGGTTAAGAACTTTGTCAAGAATAATAAAGAACATCAAACGTGAACATCAACTCATTTTTGACAACACTACACTAAAAGAAAAAGGAAAAACTATTCAGATGAACATTTGATAAAATTCAAAGTTTGACAAACAAAGGCATAATAAGACTTGTATGCTTACCATCATAAAGCTCCATGTTCGTCCAGGGTTGTTGTAGCGAGCAAGCAAACAATCTAGTTTGGGCTTGAGACCATCTCTTAAAAGACTGGACCGGAGTGATTTCTCTTTCTCACTTGCAACATCTTCAGTAGGCTTTCCACTAAACTTGGATACTGCAGCTATACCTCCTTCGACTTTCCTCAAGCTAATTACCTTTTGATTGGGATCTAGCAAACTGGTTAGAATATATACTTTATTGTTCAATCTCATACCATGAAATACATTCTATTCTATAAAGGTTAAATCCCTCTTTGCAACTATTATGTGATGGAAAGGAGCCAGAAACATCTTTGGTAAGAAACTCACCTGTTCATGTCTTTGTCTGATGGAAGAACTATTTGGATGGACACTTTTGACCTCTTATCATCAAATGCCCGAGTAAAGACGGGGTTAGTCATGGGTATTTTCTCCATAGTTGAATTCTTCCCAAATATGTACCTATATAGGTCAAACTACAGAAGATATTATCTGAACCAAAAATATAAAAGCAACAGATACTATTACAATACATAAATGAACTGGCTTCTAAAAACTCACCCAGTAACAGTATTAAACCCAGTTGAGCCAGCCAGTTTGTCACCATCTGTTTCAACCACTATGAATGGGGAGTACTTTCTCACCTGTAGTTTCACTTGGAAATTCAATCAACCCTATTATGGTATGTTTACATTTTCTTGAAAAGTTGTGAAGAATATGCACCACCTTTAGATATACACAAGTTCTTAAGCTCATGAACCTAATTAGTGGTCAAAAATAGCAGATTGGCACACTAAGACATCGACATAATTGTAAGGTTGCAATCAAGAGCAGATGGTAGTGAGAAAGCAAGAAAAGCTGCTTAGTAGCATTTCAAACTGTCAGGTAGATTGAACTCGATATGAAAATTTATAAGGCAACTCTATTTGCAAGCTTCATATACATTATTTAAATTCAGAAATATGTATAGATGCGATGGTAGGACACAGATGCACAATTTGAAGAATGCCACAACTAAGAATTATGAAAAGACTAACAAACCTCATACGTGGCAGTCCTTTTCAGAATCTGATATTTGGGCGTCTCCAAATCAGGAGTCTTGTAAATCCGCAGCTGCCACATATTATAATATGCATATGAACATAGTCAACATACATTGGATTTTGCATGCTCAATTCTGACCTTCATGGAGTTGGATATACCTGCTTCATTACATCCCATAGTCCTTCAAGAGAAAAATAGTCATTTTTCTCTATAGAATCCCAATAGTCCTGCAATAGTATATATGTAATGAGTGAGAGAGACAGCGGTAGTGAGGGGGTCAGTTATTAGATCTCTACAATATTTTGATTTCACGGGAGAGGAAAATCCTACTGCATGGCTGCAAAACTTCCCAGTCTCCGGATTGATGCCCATCACAGAAGTGCCAGTAAATATCAGTTCTGGTTTCCAAGGCAAAAGAATGAACCTCATTACCATTGTCCACCTTGTAGTTATTTCATAAGGTCCTGTCTACAGCAACTCAATCAGTCATGGAAACAAAACACAGGCTGAATATCTTTTTCAAAGAGACATTAGGAATTAGCAACATATAAATACTGATATGCGCTGAAATTCAAATGTAATTCTGCGGCAAGGCAGCATCATAAAAGAGAATATAGCAAAATATCCCACTTATAAAAAAAAATTAAATTTCATTTTCTTGAGCTCAAATTATAACAGAGAGAAGGATACCGGTTTGACCCAGTGCAACTGAAAATCAGGGGTGAAGATCTTCTTCAACATTGCAATGTTAAACAGATATCCAGTAATGGTCTCATGTTTGGTGATGGGGTCCCGATACTTTATACTATCACTGTACGCCGTCCGGTCAATCCCCTGATCATCAAACAGATGTGGAAGATCCTCATACAAGAAGTCAACCAACCGTTTCACGTCGACTGTTGATTTTGACGGGATCTGTTCCACCAAGCTCATTCTAACCGCCCACTTGGAACTGCTATTTTCAGTTTTACTTACTACTACGGAGGAGCTTCTTCCAGTTTTGAATTGTTTTGAAGGAGAGAGAGAAATGAAAGCAGGTCTGCTTGTGGTGGGTCGCCGGGAACTGAGAAAACGGTCGGACACTGGCCGGAAAATGGGGTCAGAAAGGCATGCGGTGGCCATTTTGTCCTGAAAGAAATTAAATGAATGGTTACTCCGTTTTGGTTTTGGGGGGAAAAGTAGAGTATTTAAATCTTACCCATAACCATTAGGGGTGTTTATCGGTAAATTATCGTACCGAACCTATCCAAATCAGACCGGTTACCGAATCCACCCGAAACTGGATACCAATACCGGTAGACTAGTATACCAGAACGATTAGCCGGTCCGGAACCGGTTCAGTACCGGTTTTTACCTACTTTTGTACCGGTTGTGGTATCATATATATTTTCCCTTTATTTTAGCCCACTAAATTAAATCTAATACTGCATAAATTTTAAGCAAGATGAGATGGTAGTGTAATCCATTACAACATCACCCAAGTTGTAATCAAACAACAAAACTAGCAGCAGCAGCAGCCGCTGCCATCAGGCCAGTAGCAAATTACAAGTACCTATTAGTCTATTACAAATTAAAGATTAACATGAAACTTGAAATATTGCAACAGCAGCAGCATTAAGCAGCCCAGCACAGTAGCAAACTAGCAGCAACCCAGCACCAGCAGTAGCAGAGTCACAGGCCACAGCAGCAAGCCAAACTGAGTATCAAGATTTTATGGTCAATGCAGATATGGGAACCAAGATTATTTAATTATCCAACTTCAACTCAATTTCAAGTCATCACAAAAAAGTGCATCAACTACAGATAATGATGCTGTATATGCACCCTTACTCACTGTCCAAGAGAATGATGTTGGTGCTACTGCTCTATACTCACTCAGATTTAACACCTTGTCACACACATCAACTCGAAAGAAGTACTTAGTAGTTCAAACTTCCCAAGCAACAACTGAAACCAAATACACAAGCACAGGATACTGCAACAATGCCAATACAGCAGATACATTTCGCATCAATTTTTTGTGTGTTTTAGTAAGCACATTATGTATCAAGTATTGAAGCATCCAAGTACCAATATATAACGCCAAAAATTGACATAAAACCTAACTATTTTTACGCCGAACCTTGGTTGTGCATATCCTACATATACAAACAACTTGACATTTGTGGGTGGGTAGGACAAGAGACTAACAATTAACTGTATTTGGATAGATGGAGGAAGAAATCTATACAGGTATATAGGGTAGACACAAAAAGAATACAGCATATCACAGGAATCCTCTTCACCAAAAAAGGGAATAATATTAGGCAAGCCAATTACTAATACACTGCATCAACTACAGATACTATATCAATCCAATGCAAGTATGCGCGTATAAATAAAAGCCAAATCTGTGACTTGTCAACCATTGAATATAACATTTAGGTTGTGCAATAGTCAGGATTCAGGACACGAGCTCTTCATATATATGTTTATAAATATATGTAAACAAGCAATTAAATAATCTAGCAGAGCTGTGTAAATACCAACTTTGTGCATAATGATCAATGTAATTCCAACTTTGGTCATGACTAGATCATTATCAGAATTACACAGCTCATGGTATTTAAACATGGTCATGGTATTTACGTCACTGGCTAGGCCTTTTTTTAACCATTCTGATATATATAAACTGAACACTCAATTGGACCGGCTTTCATATTTCACAAGGAACTGATTGGATGTTGTACTGCAGATTATTTCTTTAGGTACCATCTGCTTACACAAAAATGCGTGCTAGAATTACACAGCTCATGGTATTTAAATATTTCTCTGTTTTTCTATTCTTTAAGCTTTATTAACTAGCAGGCTTCATCTATTAACTTCTTATAAGATAATATTAGCAGAAAACCTTTCCTGCAATTTTCAATTCATCAATCACTAAAAGGAGACTCTTCACTTTATAAAAATACAAACAGATTCTTAGGTGATTATTACCAAAATAACATTCAGGCCAGCCAATCAGCCATCAACATACTAACAAACAAACCACCAAGAAAAAAAAACTAAACAGTAAACACCCATATATGAGATATAAACAAATCGACATAAGTAGAGAACAATCCATTCACAAAATCTCAAAATAAACACAGATAATATACAATATGAGCCGATCCCACCACCAATTAGAAAAATTACCTAAGAAAAACTGAAGTTGGAGTTGGAGATAACGGTGCAGAGAAGACTGAAGAGAAACGCGAGGATCGGAGGTTTGGCCGGTGGGGAAGATGGATCGGAGATGGAGAGAAAGCTTCGAGATGGTCTGAGATAGTGAGATGGAGAGAAATGTTCGGGGTTAAATGATTTTTCAGTCAGTCATTGTACTGTAATGTACTATAGTTCGATTTACAGACGGTTAATTGAATTTTTTTTTTTTTACAATCAACTCATTGTACTTAATTTTACTAACAAAAAATTAAAAAAATCATTAAAATATCTGACTGTTAACGGAAAATACACATGACAGCTGAGTTGTCAAAAATAAATTCTATGTGGCTGTTAGTATACGACGTGACAATTAGGATGTGGATTTGGAGGAAATTTTTTATGAAAAAATAGAAAAAAATATTTTAAAGTATAATATAAATTTAAAAAGTGAGCAAAAAAAACAAGAAAATAAATAAAAATTATATTTTAATTTTTTTTAATAAAAAATAAAAACAATTATTTTAATAAAAAAACTGCAGTTTTTTTTAATTTTTATTAAAAATAAAGTACTTTTTTAATTAAAAAACTGCGTTTTAATTTCTTTTTAATAAAAATAAAATGTTATTATTTTTATTACAAAAATCTTGTTTTTTTATTAAACAAATTTGTGTTTTTTTATATTTATAAAAAAGCGCAGTTTTTTTAATTAAAAATAAAATAAAAAACGCTGTTTTTTTATAAAAATAAAATAAAAGTGCAGTTTTTTTAATAAAAATAAAATAAACAAAAACAGTATTTTTTTTTTAAAATAAAATAAAAAAAGGTGTTTTTTTAACAAAAAAAAAAGCGCTGTTTTTTTTTATAAAAAAAAATACAGTTTTTTTTTTTAAAAATAAAATAAAAATGCAATTTTTTTTATAAAAAAAAATGCAGCTCTTTTTAATAAAAATAAAATAAAAAATATTTTCAAATTCGGACATTAAATTTATAATTGAGTCAAACGCATTGTTGTGACGGAGAAGGAGAGACAGAGAGCGTTGTTTTTATAAAAAACCAAATTTATGTTTTTATTTTAATTTTATTAAAAAATGTGTTTTTTAATAAAAAAAGTTTTTATTTTATTTTTGTTAAAAAAACAAATTTTTTTATTTTATTTTTATAAAAAATGTTTTTTAATTTTATTTTATTAAAAAAATGCGCTTTTTATTTATTTTTATTAAAAAAGCTTTTTTTTTATAAAAAAATATTTATGCTTTTTTATTTTATTTTTATATAAAAAAAATTTTTTTTTTTTTTTATAAAAAAATGCTTTTTTATTTTATTTTTATTAAAAATCGCATTTTTTATTTTTTTAAAAAAGCTGCGTTTTATAAAAAAATTTTGCTTTTTTATTTATTTTTATAAAAAAAATCGCGCTTTTTTATTTTAAAAAATGTGTTTTTATTTTATTTTATTAAAAAACTTCATTTTTTTATTTAATGTCCTAAATTTGAAAAGATTTTTAATTTTAAAATATTTTTAATTTTAGTATTTTATAATTTTATTATACTTTTTAAAATATTTTTTTTCATTTTCTTCATAAAATTTTCCAAAAATCCACATAATCATCGCCACATCACACAAAGGCGCCTACATCATACCAGAATTTCGACAACTCGCTACCACGTACTTTTCGTTAATCAACAAACTTTTTTAACGGTTTTTTAATTTTTTGTTAGTAAATCGAAGTACGGTGAGTCAATCGTAGTATAAAAAAAAAAGTTCGCTTATCCATCCAGTAAGAATCGAATTCCATAAGACAATGACTGAAAAAATATTTAACCCGAAATGTTCGAGATAGAGACTTGGAGAGAGTGAGAGACTGTAGTCTGTACTCTCTAAAGCGAAAGATATTAATTAAGACAGTCAAAACTCGAAAAGAAAAATAATAATTAGCTAACCGGTACAACGGCTACGTTCGGTCACTAGGATCCGGTAGAGCGAAGTTCATTTTTGAATATGTTGGTCAATTGATCAATAAAATACTGATACACATAGAACTTTGTCTGCGTGTCAGAATTCTATTGGCTAATTGATCAACTTATTCAAAATTAAACTTCATACTAACCACTTCAGAAGACCTAAAATTTTTTAAATAAAAGGAATTTCCTTTATTTATTATTTTGAAATAAGAAGGTTGATTTGATTAATGTGGATAGTTAAGGGTTAAATACGCAAATATTTCAAAATAAGCAAGTGGTTATAAAATATTCATTTTGCTCTGGGAATATTCTGTTGTCGGGAATATTCATCGCTTAGAATATTCGTATTTATCTGCCACAGCCCATGTGTGGGCCCCCATAACGGAAAAGCGATTGGATGAAGAACGTTGGTTACGAATTATCGCTCAAAGATTTTATCGATTTAATAATTGTGAATTATTGATATTTATATCAGGCAGTTGTTTCAAATTTTCACATTACGCTCAATATTTTTTTCATTGATTCAAATCAATAATTATATTATCCTCAATAATATTATTAGATAACATTATCGATCAATAATGTCTAGAAAGTTCTCGCTCAAGGAGAGGTCTTGGTCACCTAATCACCTAATCATAAGCCAAGAAGAGAAATCTTATCGAAAGCCCTCTTCCCCGGAACTACCGTCAATATCAGGATTCTCGTAATATTATTTGTGAATAATTAATTATCGATTCATATGATGAGAAAATATTGATTTTACGTGGATATGATGGAGAAAATTTTAATGTGACAATTGTTGAAAATTGAAATTTTATTTTTTCGATAAAATAATTATTTAAATATATTATTATATTTTAATAATATAATAATGGTGATATTTTTAAAACGTAATGTGGGATATATGAGTATACGAGGAGGAAGAGTATATTTTGTTGTAATAAATGTTTAAAACATGTTAAATATGTCTGTGGACCCCATTTATCGATCAAATTTGATATATACCAGAAATCGCCTCGCTTCAGGATTTTTTGGCCAATTTTGTTTGGAATTTGGAAAACTTTCTTCGCAGTTGTAGAGAATTGAATTTCCTATAAAAAACCCGAAGATTCAATTTTCCGATAAAAGAGCTATTTATTGTGAATTATCAGTTCAAGTTCAAATAATCGATTTTTGAAGTTTTAATTATTATTTTAAAGACAAAAACGTTTTTTTGCATTGGTGGGTCTGTATGTGATATTAATGGCTGAATTAAAATCAAATCTTCAAAGATGGGAGGAGGAAAAATATAATATATTAATATTTTATTAAATTTTCGCTTGTGTTCTAAAGATTTTCCTATAAATAGGTGCTTAGTTAGAATTGAAAATCACACCGTAAATCAAAGTTTTCTCTCTATATTATTGTTTATTATTGTGAGTATTTTGAGTATACTTTGAGTATCATATATCAAGGCAAGTTCCTTCAAAGACTATATCCAGATTTCAAATTTGTAAAGATCGATCTTTCGAGGTAAGTGGATATTATTTTTTCTCAAATGATATTATTTCTTCAATATCATTACGTCGAAATCGTTGAACTTTTATCAAATTGAACTTTTTTTACTATTTGAAGTTACTATTCACGAAGTTACTATTCATGAGTTACTATTCACGAAGTTACTATTCACGAGTACTATTCACGATATGAAGATTTTTTTGTGGAATTTCTATCTTTGGTGCTCTGAGTTACTTATTTACTTGAGTTACTATTCACATACTCAAGACTATTCACGATAAATTATTTCTAAAAATAAAATTTTTCTTTTGTCCAAAATATCTATTCGGATACTAGCTTTGATCAGATCCATGTTTTGATCATTCTCGAATTTTACACCACTATGATTATTTTTGAGGTATTTTTGGACATGGATAAAACAAAGTACTAATCCTTAATCCTTAATCCTTGTCATTTTGTTTCATCGATTCGCTTTTTTTAAAATATTTTTCATCATCCTAGCCTTAAATGATGATATTATTGAATATCTTCGGCCCGTAGTGGACAAAAGATGAATGATTTCAAGAATATCTTCGCCCAGAAGCAAAAAGATGAACAGTGTTTAGATGAATACTTAACTAATCGATGAATATCTTCGCCTATAGCAAAAAAAGATGAATATTCGATGATTCCGTATATATATCGATTGATGTTATTTGTGATAAAAGATAGATTTATGAACTTTAAATTCATACATATAAGATAGAGTTTGCATTCTCTACTTAACTCTTCTAATGAATTATTATTTCCATGTAATATTGATTTAAAATTTGTTGCCTATCAGATTCTATTAGATTTTTTCCTCGTCAAGACTAACGATAATTTGTCAGATATTATCTTAGTCATAATATTCTTTATCGGGCTAGTTGAGCTCACCCCTTTTTCCTTTTTGTTCCATTTTTCTTCTCGTGAGGCTTAGAATATAATGAAAATTTAGCTCTGGGAAAATGGAATGAAGGTTTTAGAAAGAATTGTTTAGTAGTCCTCACCATTTTTGTAAAATAATGTATCAATAAATGTGATGAGGATTTATTTCGAGTATAGATATTGTCTGTAAGATAATATTTGTATTCAAACTCACGCTTTATCGTTGTAATAATAAAGTGTAGTAAGTTTCGCATCACGATCGACAACTCGTAATGGGTGATGTATACCTATTTTGGGGGGCGCCACAGCTGGTATCGTAGTTTAGGATACGATCTCCATGAGATCGGGAATGTAATCAGGAGGGGAGAGACGAGTAAATCCTTCGCAAGTGTGTCCTACCTAAGCTTTATTTGTTAGTTGGTCAAGATATAGGATATTATGTGATATATTGATTTCCTTAATTAACCCTTGTTTTACGACAAGATTTGAGAATGTCGAATCGAGAATATTAACAATGGAAATGAGACCGTGGAGACGCCTCAGACTCACCAACGAGGAGAACGCGGCAACAGTCGGCAATGTTCCTCCCGTGCGAACAACACCACCGAAAGCGATGATGAACGAGGGATGTTTAGAAGTTTTTCATAGCTCATGCAAAATCGCATTTAGGAGACTCGTGTTCAAAATATAGGAGGAAATGATAGCATTCACCAAGTTGTCACACCAAGCAAGCTTCAAAGAGTCGGGACCACTGTAATTTAAGGGAAAGCCGATCCGATCACCAGGAAACACGGGTCAAGCAAATTACCAAGATATTCGATGTCTGGGATGCACGAGAGAATGAGAGGTTCCATTCGCCACCTTTATGTTCCGTGGCGAGCAGCAGATCATCGGTAGGAGTCTCAGGAAGTTTGCACTCCATCCACCGCACTCAAAGATGTCCTGGGAGACGCTTTCAGAACTATTTAATGACAAATACTTTCCCGAAAGTGTTCGGCTATACGTAAGGAAGTGGAGTTTATTCGATCGAGAGAACAAAATAACACGATTTGTCTCAAAGACGAGGCAAAGTTCGCAGAGTTATCCGTGCTCAGACCTCATTCGTGGAGAATGAGGAACGATGACGACGGATGTTTCCGGAGAGGTTCAAAACCCAGATACGCCAAGATCTCATTTCTCATAAATTTTCTCTATTCAGATGTCATAATGTGGCTCAATTATTAGAGCGAGATAACGAGTATGTTCAACCGAGGGACCATAACCAGATCGCATCGTAGATAGCAGCCAATGTAATAATGATAACCAATGGAGAAAGAAACAGACGGACAAAATGGTAACCACTGTGGTAATCATGGCCATGAAAATAGTAAGAAACGTCAGAGGAGATTTTAAAAAGAGGAGATTTAACAACCACTATGTGAAGACGACAAGCGTTTAAGAAGAATCGGTTCTAAGTGGAGGAGAACGACCACCCATTATATGCTATAAATGCGAAAAGAGGGACATATCACCAAACCGCCCACAACAGCTCAAGGTATGCTATAATTGTGGAAAGGAAAGACATATCGCCGAGATCAGACAAGAATAAACCTAGTTCAATGGGGACGGTGACTCAAAAGATCGTCCCGTAAAAGTCAAAGTCAACGATTCCGGAAGAGCGTTTGTCAGGATCGGTCAAAATGCGAGGAACCCAAACGAGGTGATCACGGTAAGCTATTTATAAATTCTCATAAGTTTATACCTTTACTTCGATACCGGCATACCCATTCATTTATCTCTCCCGCATGTGCTCAACGCTTAAACTCGATCCCGAGAAATTTAGACTTCGACCTATCTCGTGGAAACTCCGTTAGAGAAACTTTCATCACATCCATCGCTTATAAATCTTGTTTGATTCAAGTCAGCACCATCACCTTACCCGCCGAATTTTATCTCTTTAAAGATACTTGCTTTTGACGTGATTTTAGGATTGATCGTTAACTACTCATCACGCCAAAATTGATTATTTTCGTAAGGTTGTTAGTTTTCATATTCCTAACCAACTCGTCTGATTTAATTCAAGCAACTAAACCATTAAAATCAATCACTATCATATCTAATCATAAAGCTATTCGCTTATCGAAAAACGGATGTCAAGCTTTCTTAGCCCATGTTATGGATTTGAATAAAGACACGCCAAATTTGAATAATATTCCCGTTGTTATCGACTTTCCCGACGATTTCAAGAACTTCCCGGCCTACCCCCGTAACGTGAAGTCAATTCTTTATCGATCTTGAACCCGCACAAAGCCCATTTCTAAAACCCCATATCGAATGGCTCCTATTGAACTTCAGAGTTAAAGGTCCAACTACGTGAATTGTTGGACATCTGTTTCATTCTGGCCCCAAGACATCTCCTCGGGGTGCTCTCGCTTTATTCAGAAAAAGAAAGACGGAGTATGCGATTTCAGACGACTATCTGAATCGAACCATGTCACCATCAAGAATAGTATCCTCACCTCATATTGATGACTTGTTTCGACCAACCGTAAGGGCACAATTCTTTTCAAAAATCGATCTTCGCTTCCGATATCATCACCAAGATTAGAATCGAGGATATTCCAAAGACCGCCTTCGTAACTCCCCAGATGGGCATTATGAATTTTACCATGTCTTTCTGACTAACTAATGCTCCCGCGGCTTTCATGGATATGATGAACCGAGTATTCAAGGAATATTTCGATCGCTTTGTTGTTGTTTTTATTGATGACATCCTTATATATTCCAAAAGTCGTGAAGATCATGAGCACCATTTGAAGTCGGTACTCCAAAGGCTTCGTGAAAACAAACTATATGCCAAATTGAAGAAATGCGAAGTTCGCTCGAGAAGAAGTAGCATTTCTGGGCATGTGGTGTCAAAACATGGAGTATCCCATGATCCCGCCAAGATCAAGCAATACAAAGTTGGGAGCAACCAAAGCTCATGGATCAAGACGTAGTTTTTGGGCTGGCTTACCGGTTATTATCTGAGATTCGTGGAAGGGTTTTCTAATCGCTACTCCATTAACTCAACTAACTCCTAAGGATACAAAATTTGCTTTGGAGCCAAGAACGCGAGAAAAGTTTCCAAGAGCTTAAGAGGAGACTTATTTCTAAGACTGCTCTAACAATACCATCCGTTCTTGGATGGATTTGTTATCTACAAATGATGCTTCGTGCAAAGGGTTAGGATGTGTTCTCACGCAACGGGAAAGTCATAGCCTATGCCTCGCGACAACTTAAAGAGTATGAGAGGAATTATCCTACTCATGATCTAGAGTGGCAAAGCAATGCTTTCAAGCGCTTAAAGATATGGAGGCACTATCTATACGGGGAGAAAGTGGAGATATATTCGCACCATAAAAGCCTTAAATATTTCTTCACAAAAAGAACTCAATACGCAAGCAACGACGTTGGCTCGAGCTATTGAAAGACTACGACCACACTATTCAATACCATCCCGAAAAGCGAAAACGGTAGCCGACGCGACGAGTAGAAGATCATACGCAGGAACGAGTGCGATGATGTCAAGTATAATGACAGAGCCAACTTTAATAGAAAAGTTAAGGTCGCTTCAAGCCACCAATCTTGAGCCGATGCGTATGAAGAAGAAAGTACAAGAAGGAGCTATTCCTAAGTGAGAATCGATGAAGAAGGAATACTTCGAGTCCACTCTAGACTTTCAGGTTCCTAACGACTCGATTCAAGTACAAGATTATGATGGAGGCACACAATACACCATTTGCAATCCATCTCGAAGTACTAAAATGTATCGTGATCTTCTACATACATTTTGGTGGAACAATACGAAGAGAGAGATTGCAAAGTTTATCTCAATGTGTTTAACTTGTCAACGTAAAGGCGAGCATCTAGTACCTAAGGGTCCGTCAGAACCACTGAGATTCAAATGGAAGTGGGAACACATTACCATGGATTTCAACATGTGTCCTACTACGCTTTCTCAAGGCATCAATGCTATTCGAAAGTTATTGTTGATAGATTAACCAAGTCCGCTTCATTTCTTGCCGACACGGAGACTTATTCCTCGAACGCCTTTGCTAGATGACGTGAATGAGATTGAGGTCGTATGGCATGCCAAGATCCATAGTTTTGATCGCGACCCAAGATTCACTTCAAGATTTTTGGGTTAGCTTCAAAAAGCTATGGGCACGGATTTACGATTTAGTTCGCAGATACCATCCTCAAACGGACGGACAATCGAGAGGATTATTCAAACTCTCAAGATCTATTAAGACTCGTGGTCCTAGACTTCAAGGGCTTGCTGATAAGTATTTACCATTGGTGGAATTCTCCTACAACAACAAGCTTATCGTGCAAGTATAGTGTGGCTCCATTCAAGCATTATATGGACGAAAGTGTCGCTCCAAGATATGTTGGGACGAGGTGGGTGAAGCAACATTGTTGGGACCCGAAAGTTAAGACGTATGATCACCTAAAAAGATCCAAATGATTCGACAACGATACAAACTAGACAAGATCGACAAAAGAGTTATGCGAATCTTCATCGAAAGGACGACGGAATTTAGTATGGGGATCATGATTGTCATGAGTCGCTTCCATGGAAGGGAGTTACAAGATTTGGGAAGAAAGGAAAGCTCAATCCACAATTTATCGGGTCCATTTCAAATTCTCGACCGAGTAGAAATGTAGCCTATAGACTCAGTGTTACCTCCAAGTATGTCTCGTGTTCATAATGTGTTTCACATATCTGCATTTCAGAATACGTGAAAGACCCAACCACGTTATAGAAAGTTAGAACTTAATGACGAATATACCAAGACTTAACGATGAGGAGGTACCGCCAAGATCTTGGATAGAAGGAGCATGTCCCACGCAAGAAAGGTCATACCACAAGTTAAAGTTTGTGGAGGAATCATGCTATAGAGGAAATGACCCGAATTTGAAACTAAATGAAAGCGAGGTATCCTCACCTTTCAAACACTGTGTACGCAACGCCAATTTCGAGGACGAAATTTCATAAGGAGGGAGGTCAGAAGACCTCAACTTATTATTAATGAAATTTAATTTTCTTTTGAAATATTTATTTGATTTTGATAGTTAATAAGTAAAAATACGCAAATATTTCAAAATAAGCAAGTGGTTATAAAATATTATTGTTGTGGATATTCATGGTCGTGGGTGGGAATAAATATTTTTGTGGGCCCCATAAATATTTCAAAAAACTACAAATATAAGTTGGTTAAAATAATCATATCAGTTGTTATCAAGTGAATATTCGTTTTCGTGAAATCAAAGAAACCAATTATCGAATCAAAGAATTGCACTACTCAATAAACGAATAAGCTCAAGATTTTATTGATTTAAAATCACAATTGATTTTAAAATTTTTCACAATTTTAAAATTTTTCATTATCAAACCAATAATTCATATGATCATCCTTTATGCATATTATTAATTAAACGAAGAATAAGAAATTATGAAATCATACCTGCAAAAAAATGAAGCGTAGATAAAGCTTCCTCGTCACAAACAATTAGTTCACCTCCTAATTCTCCGAATACGATCTCCTCAATCTCCTGCAGATTCTTCCATTCGATCAATGTAAGCCACCCAAGCCACCCAAGTGTATGGCCTCTATAGTGATCCACCAAGGAAGAGGAATTTTTCAAGAAGAAGGATTCGCTCAAACCCTAGTTTTTCCTATCCTATAATAATAAAAAAAGGTGTACTCTCCAAATCTAGGAATTACGATATCTCATATCTAATATAAGACTCTCTTATAAAGATATTATATAACCCTATTTTAATTAAAATAAGGTATTATTTATTTAATTAAACTCTTTAATTAAATGGGCTCCTAATCCTATTAGGATAATTAGTTAAACTCCTTTAACTAATTTTCTTTCCTAATCCAATTAGAATAAATGAGAGTACTAATATTAAATTAATTCCTAAACCTTTAGAAATTAAAATAATAATAATTATAATAATATTAATAAGACTCTCTTATTAATTTATATTTAATATTTCTAAATATTAAATAATAATATTAAGCTATTTAATTTATTCTATCACCATAGATTAAATTAAATATACTTAACATATTATTACAATTATGCCATTAACTTCTTAAATAATTATTCTTCCTTTTATGGTGTGACCCTTTAGGTTCTCCATATTAAACCGGCCAGAATAAATCAATTGTAACAATTTAATCTCATTTAAATAAATAAATTAAACAAATAATTTATTTAAATAAATAATATTTATTCTACAATAGGATAAGCCTCCCAACATCAACGCACTTTCCAGATAATATAGATTTCAACATTAATCATAAAAGAACCTTTCGAGTAAATAGTTACCGCATAATTCAATCCTTCCACCATACAATGTCCCAATTAAATATAAGACATGTAAATTATCACAAGTCTTATTTTATTTAATTATATGTATTTCGATTCCTAAATGAATAACTCCTAATGAATGCAAATTAGAAACTACTTTCTAATTTCATTCCACCTCGCCAAGGATTCCTGGTTGTCATTTATCTAATCACATAGACATCTCCTTTTACTGAAGTGGTAGATTCTTTATCGATCATTCATTATCTTCATATATAACTTATTACACCCAAGCATACCCTTTGATATACTCTAAGAGTCTTAAGGAATAAGTCAAAGTGTAATTCATTATATATAAGATACTATGATGATCTCAAGTCTAAGGATCATTTCAGAGACTACTATCACTACAGAATTCCTATCGATGTAAGTAAAACTCCATTAGGTATTCCTTAATGAAGTCAATGCTCAAAGGAACTTATTCTCTAATAAGCACCTACATACTGCTTTTATTGTTCCACACAAATGATCATGAGATCAATCATCCTCATCCAACGAAAGAAAAGAACGATGTATCAATCTATCCGGATTCACTAATCCCCAATTTAGTAATCCAACGATTGGGAACTATTTTAGTTTTAAGCTTTCTAAGAATTTAGATCTCATTAGAATGATCATCATCATTATTCTAAAAGCGTTGCTTAAAACTACGGGTTTATCACATATTATTAAAACAAAGACCACGTAGATAATAAATGCCTTTAATAAATAATTTTTTATTAATAAATAAATAAGATTGATTACACAAGATATGCTTTATCATCATACATGATCGGGCTTCAGATGCATAATACTTTCAATCTCCCACTGCACTAAAGCCAATCGCCGTGGTATCTCATACCCATCTTCTAAGTGACGCATCAAACCGCCATGTGTTAACGCTTTTAGTAAATGGATCTCGCAATATTGTTCTCGAGAGTCCACACGCCTGTGGTGACGCCTCTCTCTTCAATGATCTCTCGATCAAATGAAATCGCCGCAACACGGTGTTCGATTTTGATGAGACCTGGTTCCTTAGTCATGCAATGCCCAAAGGTTGTCACGTAATAAAGGCACCGGGTCCTTTAATGCTAGAACCACACCAAGTTCGTAGAATGAACTTCTTCATCCAAACAGCCTTCCTTTGCAGCCTTCACTGGCAGCAGCATGATTCATCGTCACTAATCAATCAAGAATCGTTGTCATTGAACTTTTCCAACTCATCGCGCACCGCTTAAGTAAAAACACATACCCCAAACGGATTTATCATTATCTTGGTCTGCTTTGAAAACTCGAAGTCCGTGAAGCCTCTAGTTTTAATTCGCACTCCACCGTAGACAAGAAATACATCCTTAGTTCTTCTTAAGTACTTTTAGATATTTTTCACCGCCTTCCAAAGGTTCTTTTTCCGGATTCGATCGATATCTCGCTTGTTACACTAAGTGCATGAGTTTACATCCGGTCTAGATATATCATACCGCATATGATAGATCCTATTGATCAAGCATAAGGAATCTTACTCATACGCTTTCTCCTCGTGTGTCTTCGGGGCTTGCTTTTTCGAGAGATGTATTCCACGGCTCATCCAAGATGAGACCTCTTTTTGAATCTTCCATGCTAAACCTTTTAGCATCATGTCAATGTACGCTCTTGGGATAAGCCAACATCCTATTAGATCTATCTCTATAGATCTTTATCCCCAAAATATAGGATGCTTCTCCCAAGTCCTTCATGGAGAAGTGTTTAGATAACCTGATTTTAATTGTTCATAAAGATAGAATATCATTCCCTATCAAGAATATATCATCAACATATAATACAAGGAATGAAACAGTCATTCCCACTAACCTTCTTGTACACACACGGTTCATCCTCATTTTTGATAAAATCAAACTTTTTTGATTGTCTCATCAAACGGATGTTCCACCCACGGAGAAGCTTCGCTTTTAATCCATAAATGGATCGTCAGAAGTTATGCACTTGATTTGTTCCAACTTTGAAACAAATCCTCCGTTGTGTCATATACACATCCTCCTCAAGTTTCCCATCGAGGAAGGCGCTTTTCACGCCCATCCGCCAGATTTTGTAGTCACGGTAAGTCGTAATCGCAAGCAAAAACCGAATGGACTTCGAGTATCATCACATCGTGAGAAGGTTTCGCCATAGTCAACTCCTTGTCTTTGTTTGAAACCTTTTGCAACCAAATGGGCTTTATAGGTCTCTACCTCATTGCCCCGCTTCCAAATTTTTTTTTTAAAGACCCATTTACACCAAACAGCTTAACGCTTTCTTCGTGTGGTGAGACCAAAGTCCATACTGTTCTCATACATGGAGTCCATCTTGATTTCATGGCTTCTCGCCATTTCTCCAGTCTTTACTACTCATAGCCTGCTCAGAATTCAATGGATCAATCATTGTCATCTTCTACGACAAGTTTTGCATAGGTACTCTTCCCATTTATTTAATCAGGTGTGTGGTATGTATGAATCTCTTAGGTATTTGATCTCAGTAGTCTTCAAGATATATCTTACTCCCAATCGACCCTTCAAGGATAAACTCCTTTCCAAGAAGGCGCATGTTTCGCAATCGCTGATGATAGAAATAATATCCCGATGTTTCTTTTTAGATATCCCACAAATCTACATCGATCTAGCAATTTTATCGCTTTTCAAACTTTTCGACATAAGTCGACAACCCCAAGTCTTAACATGCTTAAGATTTGGTTTCTCCCCGTCCATAACTCATGGGGTCTGGGGACTGATTTTGTAGGTAATTTTGTTAAGTAGTATGCAAATGATTCTAGGCATATCCCCGTATGGAAACGAAGGCTCAGAAGCTCATCATAGATCGAACCATGTCCAACAATGTTCGATTTCTCCTTTCAGACACACCATTCATCCGTGGGCGCCCCGGTGGAGTCCATCAGAGATTATACCATTTTTTCGAGACAATCGAGAAACTCACCACTTAAGTATTCTCCTCCTCGATCGATCAAGAATCTTAATACTCTTACCAGCTTTGTTTCTCAACTTCACTTCAACTCTTTGAACTTTTCAAATGATTCAGATTTGTATTTCATTAAATACACATATCCAAATCTTCGAGTGGTCGCAAATGAATGTAATAAAATAAGAATACCTCCTCGTATGGTCAGTCATCATAGTCCACATACATCGTGTGTACCAACGCTAACAACTCAGAATCTTTCTCCTTTTCCACTAAAAGGAGATTTAGTCATTTTACCCATGAGACAAGATTCACAAGTCGATATGATTCATAATCGATAGCTCTAGAGCCCATCTTTACGCAAACTTCGATAATCTTGTTTCATTAATACGACCAAGTCTACAAAGTACACATGAAGGTATAATTAACATCATCTCTTTTCCTTTTATTAGTTTGTTCAATTTGAAATATATTTTCATGCAAGTCAAGTATATAAAGTCCATTTCAAATTACCAACACCATATAAAACATTATCATTATAAATGGAACAACCGTTGTTCTTTATTATAATATTAAAACCATCCATATCCAATACGTAGATAGAAATAATGTTTCTAATGATATTTGGAACAAAATAACAATTATTTAAATTAATGAACTCGCCCAGTAGCAAAGCATAAACAATAAGTCCCTTACAGCCTAACGCAAAGAACCTTTCGCTTCCATTTCCCACACTGTAGGACGATTTCATCCTTGCTCGCCTTCTTCTTTCGATACTCGACTACCCCGTGATATTATTACATACGTGAGAACCACATCCCAGATCCAATACCCAAGTAGAAGATCGACTTTCGTAAAATTAATTTCAATCATAAACAAACTCGATTAGGATTCAAGCTTCTCCAAGCTTCTTCGCTTTTGTTTCGCAAGATAATCCTGCAGCCTCTTCCAAAGGATTCTTATTTTATCAGAATGGAAGCAAATTCTTTGCTAATCGGATCGTGTTTCTTTCGATCCTTCACTTTCGCTTCTTTCCCTTAGCCTCTTCGATTTCTTCTTTCGTAAGATACCTGGGCCTCTTCCTTTTCGAAGAATCATCCACCAAGAAGACATGGTTCTTCGACGGGAAGTGACCTTCAAAGCAGCTTTTCAACATGTTAAGTAATTCGTGCAAGTCGACATCCAACTTATTCATGTGAAAATTCACAACAAATCGGAGAAGGTGTCCGGGAGTGACGCAAGACTAAATTCGACTCAACTCCCCATCCACGATTTAACCCAAGTCGCCCAAGACGCTCAATCGATTGATCATCTTTAGGACACGAGTCTCAACAAGAAGTGTTCTTGGCCATCCGAGATCTAAGAGCTCCTTAGATATTTCATATCTAGCCCCTACTTTGCTTCACCATACAACTCTCCAAGGTGCAAGAAGATAAGAGAGCATCCATGTTTTCATGCCGACGCCAAGCTCATACTCATGGATGCTAGCATGATGCATCGAGCCACGATGCATCATCTGCCACCGCTTAAAAGTAGCAATCTCTTCCTCGAGGTCGCTCTCGCAACTTTGCAGTACAAGTAATTTAGACATAAGAAATCTTTTTCAAAGAAGGAGAAATATTCTCGATTCCTTAACCAAATCCGTAGTTTCGTCCCATCTGGCCACTTTGTTAAGATCAAGTATGCTTCGCAAAGTTGAAATTAGTGAATGTGACATTTTCAAAATTTCGCATGTAAAAAGACAATATTTTAGCAAACATTCATTTATTAATTACCAAAATAAATTAGGTCTTATTTTATATCGTATCTCCCACTATTTTCTTCAAACTATATTACCTCATTTATATAGTTCTAAGCAAAATCTAATTAAAGTTTTGCTAAAGTGAGAATAAGGATCCCATTTCAAATATATATAGCCTTGTGGTGACACAACAAACTATATATAAATAAATAGTAGACAACCTCACAATTACATCAACACGTAACTCCTTATGTTTTTGCCTCTCGATTATTTTGATCAAGTGGTGGCACATCCAATCAAAATTATCTAAGTTAAGTCCAACCTCAAGACTTCCATATATTCAAAAAAGAAAATATCGCCTTTGTGGTGACACAACAAAACAATATTGTTCAATTTTTTTTTATACATCAAATGTGATAATTAACATCTTAAATACTTAATACTCGCATTTGTGGTGACACACAACAAACTCATATTAAATATTTAATACTCTATTAATTTTATCATGCTGAAGGCTTAACGCTCGATATTCTAAATATCTTCGAACGCTTAAGACTTAATAAAAAACTTCGAGGGATTTGTTATTATTTGTCTCATCTTGTTTAATACAGCATGCAAATATATATATAAATACGCCATATTATTAAACACGCAAGCATGTTCAGATAATATATATATAATATATATAATACTAAAGATGCACATATAGAATACTATATTCTACCCGATTGATTATGGACTTTATTCTAGTTTCGTCTACTAGAGCCACCAAGTGAACCAAAAGGTCAAACCCTAGGGTGCAAAGAATAAACATTTAAATATAACTATTACATTTAAACCCTGCTCCATTACAAACCAAGTCTTCAAGCGCCTCCTCGATCTCTCTTCTTCAAAAAAAATTCTAACTAATCCTATTACATTAAACTATTTAATTTAAATAAACCTCGATCGCTAAATAAGGGAAGTACATAGAGAGAGATAGAATTTACATCAAGAAGAAAACCGTAAAAGACGAGGTACGCAGTAATTCATTTAATAAAAACCCATTCATTCAAACATCCAACTAAAATAAATCCAATCATATTGGTCAATTGTCCATAATCAATCCCATTTATTATCATACATATCATCATACGATCAATAAATAAAATCATTCCATATATATATTTAGTATCATTTAACGGGCAATTTTATGTCAGATGAAATCCAATTTCAAGATTAAAATAAACTCTTTATTTTAATTATAAAATTATTAAAATTAATATATATATATATATAACAATTATATATATATATATATAAAAATATATACTTTTTTCCTAAAAATTATATGCAACTCAATCTTGCAACTTGGCCAATTCGTTAGATCTCGCTAAAATTCTTTTTCTAATTACCGCCATTTGATTTATTCACTAAGATATTATAATATATAATATATAAATAATATAAATTAACAAAATATATTCATCAAAATGTTATACAACAAATTAATTTATTTTTATATATTTTATTTTTTTTTTTTTAAATATAATCATGCTTTTAACAAAATTATTAACCTCATTTTTTTTTTTTTTTTCGTCCATTCAACAAAGAAAAACAGAACCTTGCTTTTCAAAAAAAAAAACAAAAAATTTGTAAATCAAAATATTCAATCAGGTCAAAAAAAAAAATCAAAAATTTTTCAAAAAAAAATTTTTTTTTTTTTTTTTTTTTTTATAATAATAATTTTATACAATAAATTATGCCCAATAAATTATTCAAAATACATACCCATACATATATGGAATCAAAATAATTAATAATTCAAGATAAAGTTTGGCTCATGATACCATCGTTAGTTTTAATGAAAATCAAAGTAAGAATCAAATCGCAAAAATAAATAAGTTTAGATAAAATCAGATTTTAAAATTTTCACAAACCAATTACCTTGATCATCCTTTATGCATATTATTAATTAAACGAAGAATAAGAAATTATGAAATCATACCTCAGAGAAACGAGCTTCCTCTGCACGAAGTTCACCTCCACATTCGCGATCTCCTCAATCTCCTGCAGATTCTTCCTTCGATCAATGTAAGCCACCCAAGTGTATGGCCTCTATAGTGATCCACCAAGGAAGAGGAATTTTCAAGAAGAAGGGATTCGCTCAAACCCTAGTTTTTCCTATCCTAATAAGAAAAGGTGTACTCTCCAAATCTAGAATTACGATATCTCATATCTAATATAAGACTTCTCTTATAAAGATATTATATAACCCTATTTTAATTAAAATAAGGTATTATTTATTTAATTAAACTCTTTAATTAAATGGGCTCCCTAATCCTATTAGGGATAATTAGTTAAACTCCTTTAACTAATTTTCTTTCCTAATCCAATTAGAATAAATGAGAGTACTAATATTAAATTAATTCCTAAACCTTTAGAAATTAAAATAATAATAATTATAATAATATTAATAAGACTCTCTTATTAATTTATATTTAATATTTCTAAATATTAAATAATAATATTAAGCTATTTAATTTATTCTATCACCATAGATTAAATTAAATATACTTAACATATTATTACAATTATGCCATTAACTTCTTAAATAATTATTCTTCCTTTTTTATGGTGACCCTTTAGGTTCTCCATATTAAACCTATTGTGAATAAATCAATTGTAATAATTCTAATCTCATTTAAATAAATAAATTAAACAAATAATTTATTTAAATAAATAATATTTATTCTACAATAGTGATAAGTTCTCCCTAACGATCAACCACTTTCCAGATAATATAGATTTCAACATTAATCATAAAAGAACCTTTGAGTAAATAGTTACCGCATAATTCAATCCTTCCACCATACAACGTCCCAATTAAATATAAGACATGGAATTATCACAAGTCTTATTTTATTTAATTATATGTATTTCGATTCCTAAATGAATAACTCCTAATGAATGCAAATTAGAAACTACTTTCTAATTTCATTCCACCTCGCCAAGGATTCTCGGGTTGTCATTTATCGAATCACATAGACATCTCCTTTTACTGAAGTGGTAGATTCTTTATCGATCATTCATTATCTTCATATATAACTTATTACACCCAAGCATACCCTTTGATATACTCTAAGAGTCTTAAGGAATAAGTCAAAGTGTAATTCATTATATATAAGATACTATGATGATCTCAAGTCTAAGGATCATTCAGATTACTATCACTATGTGAATTCCTATCGACAGTAAGTAAAACTCCATTAGTATTCCTTAACGAAGTCACGCTCATGAACTTATTCTCTAATAAGACCTACATACTGCTTTTAGTGTTCCACACAAATGATCACGTAGATCAATCATCCTCATCCAACGAAAGAAGAACGATGTACTCAATCTATCCGGATTCACTAATCCCCAATTTAGTAATCCAATGATTGGGAACTATTTTAGTTTTAAGCTTTCTAAGAATTTAGATCTCATTAGAATGATCATCATCATTATTCTAAAAGCATTGCTTAAAACTATGGGTTTATCATATATATTATTAAAACAAAGACCACGTAGATAATAAATGCCTTTAATAAATAATTTTATTAATAAATAAATAAAAGATTGATTACACAAGATATGCTTTATCATCATACATGATCGGGTCAGATGCATAATACTTTGAAAAACTTTCTTCAAAGTTGCAGAGAATTGAATTTCCTATAAAAGACATGAAGTTTCAATTTTTCCGATAAAAGGGCTATTTATTGTGAATTATTGAAGTTTCAAAGTTCTAAATAATTGATTTTTGAAGTATAATATTTAAAATGACAAAATGTTTTTTTTCATATCAGGGGTCTTGTATGTGTTAGAAGTGGCTGAATTCAGATTCTAAATGTGGGCGAGGAATAAAATTAATAAATTAATATTTTAATAAATTTTCTCGCTTTGTGTTCTAAGCATTTTCCTATAAATAGGTGCTTAGGTTAGAATTGAAAATCACACCGTAAATCAAGTTTTCTCTCTATATTATCGAGTTTATTCTTGTGAGTATTTTGAGTATATTTTGAGTATTGCTATACTAAGGCAAGTTCAAGTCATAGCCTCATATATCCTGTTTCAATTTAAGTACTGATCGATCTTCGAGGTAAGTGGATATTATTTTTTCAGAATGATATTATTTCTTCAATATCATTATGTCAAATATCGATCCCAAGTTTTTATCAAATTTGGAACTTTTGGTGTCTGAGTTACTATTCAATGATACTTAGATTATTAACGATACATACACTATTCACTTATCACTAAGACTATTCATCGAAAAAATGAAAATTTTCTTTTCGTCCAAAATATCTATTCTCGATACTAGCTTCGATCAGATCCATGTTTTGATCATTCTCAATTTTACACCACTAAGGATTATTTTTGAGGTATTTTTGGACATGGATAAAACAAAGTACTAATCCTTAATCCTTAATCCTCCTCATTTTGTTTCACCGATTCGCTTTAAAAATATTTTTATCATCCCTACCTTTAAATGATGATATTATTGAATATCTTTGGCCTCAGAAGTGCAAAAGATGAATGATTTTCAAGAATATCTTTCGTCTGTAGTGCAAAGATGAACAGTGTTTAGATGAATATGACCAATCGATGAATATCTTTCGCCCAGAGTGAAAAGATGAATATTTGATTCCGTATATAT